>VZRX01008593.1:38711-71358 GCA_013398075.1 Notiomystis cincta | reverse complement strand
AGAGAGAGAGAGAGAAAGCTTGGACTTCATGATCTTTGAGGTATTTTCTAGCTTTATTAATTTTTGATTCTATTTTTTATAGATATAGATATAGATTTCTTGTATATATTTTATATATATGTGTGTTTCTTGTATATATGTATATATATTTTATATATGTGTATATATATATATGTTTCCTGCCATATAAATAAAATATAAAATATATTTTAAATATAAAATAGGAAACTGCTGTGAAGATTCCTTCACCAGTACCAGGACCACACCAGACTAAGCCAAGACTTGCTCCAAGACAAGCAGCATTCTGACCTAGGATGGATGCAGCACATGAGGACAATTCTCGTGCTAAAAACTTAGAAAACTGCAATTACTCTGGGTTTAAAACCGACCACATGGTGCAAAACTGACCAGATATTTATGTTCGAGTGCATGATTAACTTTCTGTGGGAGTCTGAAGCTGTCTGTGCCATGTTTGAAACAGAGCAGTGAGAATCTCAGTTGTGTGACACTGGCAGGGCTGGGGGAAGCACAGTCATCAATCAACAGCTCTTCTTCCCTGAAGGAACGTGTTTGGTGATGCTGGGTGAGTGGGCATCGAGTCCCTGCCTGCCTGTCCTGGGAAGAGGAGCTCCTTGGGGGCCCTCAGCACCGTGTCTGCCAGGGGCTCGGTGCTATCAGCTGTGTGGCCATAAACTACCCGCACTTTTGGCCTGGGGAATTCACAAAAAACCAGACAAATGGCTGCAATCATGCATTTATGTAATGATCATATGGTTCACGAGGTATTCGTTTACTACAGATCAAACTGTAAGTTCTGGGGAAGGAATTTGAGTCTGACCAAAAAATAGAACAAACAGGTGAGTGCTTTGTTACTGCAAAGGAAGCCTTGTGGAGTGAGAGCAACTGCTGTGTGTACATGTGAGGTGTCAGGGGTTCTTTCTTAAAGAGAGCACTTCATTTTTAGAATTTCTAATGCTTAACAGTTGCCCTTCACCATTTTAAAGCAATATCCGAGGAGCAATACAGCTAAAATGAGTGTATACCTTAGTGAAACAAAGGGGGTTATCATGGCATTGACAAGACAGCTCTGACCTTCAAAGCCTTTTCTCAAGGAACGTTATCGACTCCATTTAAAAGCTGAATTACAAGCAGGCACTCACTCTGAAATAGCAGGGTCAGATTTCAAAGCTGTGTAAATCTGTTCACCATCCCAAAAGGAGACTTCAGTGTTACCTGATAAAGGTCAGATCCCGTGGTTTAAGAGGTGCAGACAGATAGCAGTGCTGGTGATGCACGGGCTCTCTGCATGGTCCACAGTGAGAACCTGGGACTGAAGGAGGCTCAGTTTCAGCCCTGGAGTGTGAAATTTGTTCATCCTCCCCGCAGGAGTGCTCAGCCTGAACTGGCCTCCCTGCCACATTGCTGCAGTCTTTCTGCATACCAAATTATTCACACTGAAAAGCAAATGTAACTGGCTGGTTCCAAAAGCTCATCTTAACTTGCTGGTTATGTTCCTCAAGAATAAGAAAACCAGCAGTACAATTCTTTTTTCATCTCAGTTGCTGAGCTTCACTGGATGCCAAGGCAGTGAGAGTCCCTGCCCATCCTTCAGCAGGTCCTTAGCCATGCCTCAGCCGAGATCTGCTCCTCTCATCCCTTGGGGCCAAGGACAGAGGAGAAAGAGCACAGTCACTACCAGGAAAACCTTCCCAAGGCCATGGGCTGAGCAAGGCAAAACTCTGTACTTCAAGAACACATGCAAAGCACATTCATCACTTCAAAGCATCGTCCAAAACTTCTGACACCAGAGCATAAGATTTTAGAAAGTCTCCATATTTATCTTCCACCAGCAAACCACCAGAGTCCAGACTGACTGAAATTAAACGTTTATGGAACCTTCTAAAGTAAAGCCCAGCCATCACTGATGGCCACTACACTTTTCTTTTGATTTCAATGCCATGGGTTCAGACAACACTTATCAATTTTGATCCAGAATCAGGAAAAGTACAAATTTTATCATTATTACACGAGACATTACTTAAGTGTATGTTATCTTCAATGAAAACAGCTCCTCAGAGTGAATCTCTTACAAAATCATTTGGCTGGAACACTGTAGGTTTGAATATGGAAATGAAAACTACCAGTAATTCCATGCAAGGCAATTCCAACAACCAGGGAAATTAATGAACATTGCAGAGGAAGGATTCTTGGATAAGAGGGAGAGCTATATTAATCTTTAGCTGCTTACAGGCCATGAACAAGATGTTTTATAGATGTGGCTGCAGAATTGCAGTGGGGTGTAGGGGAGCTTTGAAGCCATCAGCTGGAAGCTTGGCAGCCAAACCCTGACAGCCCTTGGCAGAGCTGTGGGTGAGGGTACAGCTTTCTGTGCCACCAGGCACGCAGTGCACTGCCTTCACACTCGTATCCAAAGGCCCTCCTCCTGGTGACCTCTCACAATCATTATTAAAAATAAAAGGAAAAGAAAGAAGACTTCTTAAACACCACTGAACCTGTTCAAAGCTTCTGATTCTGCTTGTTCAATGCAAATGAGCTCTTTGACCTTACAGGCAGAACCATGAGAAACGACCATATTATATAAACTCCATTTTCATTACAAAGATATGTTTTCACATATTTTCATTTCATAGCCATGAAGTTCATTTTTGAAATGACAGACTAGACAAGTTTGGACACGAGTTCCCCTCAGAGGCAGGGCCTGTCCCCAGCATGCAAGGGAGGTGTGCTCTGCTCTGCAGTGTTTGCTTTTCAGGAATTCTGCTCCCCACCAAAGCAAGGTTTGTGTGTCTGGAATGTCTTTTCCCCATGCCATTGGCAGGCAGGAGGTTTGGCATCCAGTATAACAAATTCTGTGCTACAAACCACTGACAAAACATCACAGGTTCCTAAGTCCCTGCAGGATGTCTCCATTGGAACATAAATACAAGAAGCACTTTAGGTGATTCACTTCATACAAGATGTGTAACTCTCTAATATTAATCAATTTCACTTGTGGTCAGGAAATCATTCCAGCAAGTAGCACATACAACGTCTTTGAAGACTCAGACTGAAATGAACTTAAAATAGTGAGAGGTGAGAAGGAAACTGAGGTACAGATGTTTTTGTTGCAAGACCTCATTCATTTTTTTCTCAATTCTTTCCCTGCCCATGAGCCAGCTCCAGTGAAAGCCCAGCCCCCCTGCTCCACACACAGCTGATGCTGCTGCTCACAGAGAACATGAGGAGGTGAGTGCTGTTACCGATCGGTGCTAGACTGGAGCCCTCACACAGTGCCATGGGGGTTATTACACAAAAAGCATCTCAGGGCCATTCCAAGACCAGAATATATTGTATAAAATTGGCTGAAAATTTTCTGGACTATGTCAGACATCCATGGAAAATTCCCTTTTCCCCATCTGTACTCTGTCCCTTTCCAACGGCGCTCACTGATGAGCACACACTTGCTTTTCCAGTTGGTTTGGATTTTGGTGACCTGTTGACTTCCCTAACACCACTGGAGGCATATCTGTCTGCATTTCTTTCCTGTAGCTCTCCCAGAGGAGTTCCTGTACTGGTTCCCAAGGGCTGGTGGCCAACACCAGGCTGCAGGGTCCCCAGACTGGGCCACCAACTCCCCAGAGCAGCCCCCTCCCCAAGCCACCTCCAACCTGCAGCCCCCAGAGCCCAGATCACCTGGAAAGGGAACATTTCCTGAACTGCACAGCCACCCACACAAGTTGGCTCCTCAAGGGCCTTGGGAAGGACAGGAGGACACGCAGCAAACGAGGAGGAGGAGAACCTGCACCGAGGTCCAGGGGCAGCCAAACGAAGCAGGAAAGGTAAAGGTGCAGCACAGGTGGCAGCACAGGAGAGAGGATGCACATTTTTCTTCCAGAAATAATATTTCTACATAGTGACCTCATACAAAACAAAGCTCATCCTAAGCATTGACCTTCCTGAGCCATCTTCATGTGGCCAGTTCAAATAACCTTGGTGGGAGGCTGGTCAGGGCTCAGACACACCTATTCCTTGGGCAGTGTGGGTCAGTGCAGCTGCAAGCAGGCACCTGCCCTGTGCATGGCAGCAGTAAAGCTACGAGTTCCCATGCGATGATTTTCATTATTTTTAAGATGTATAGTTTGCACACAGGAACAGCTCACAAGAGCATCAATTTTTATAACACCTTTTAAAAATTACTGATGCAAATCCTCCCCTTTGAGGCAACTGTTCCTACTGCTGAAAGGTTTTTAACCCAGAGCTGTTGAAGCCATAAACGTTTGTTTCAGTATTTGGTCATTCAAACCTATGGTCAAACAACTCTGAGCCCTTCTGAATGCAGCTGGCCTCGCTGTGGATCATGAGAGCCCCACAAAAGCAGGCAGCACTCGGACAACAAGGGGAAGGAATTCTGCCCTGGCGTTGGTCTGCATGGCTCCATTCCGAGTGCAGGAAGGGCTGGAGGAGCTGCAGCCAGAGGTGCAGTGGAGAGGGGCAGCAGGGCAGCCCCAGCATGAGCCCATCACCTCTGGCTGCCCAGGGAGCAGCTGCCCCCTCCCACCCCACTGCACCTACCCCAGACAGTGCCAGCACCTCACAGCCACCCCACCAGAGCATCCCAGACCGAGGGGAACCAGCCATTCCAGCAGGCAGGGACCAGCTGCACACAGCAGCTCTGGAATGCTGCTGCCTACAACCCTGCAGGTGCTTTATGGGTGCCAGACACCCCCAGGGAGTGGGGGAGGAAGGCAGGTGGCTCCGGGGGGCTCTGCAGCAACCTGGCCCCTGGCAGAGGCAGGGAAGGGGAAAATGTGCAGAGGAGGTTTGCTGGCCCTAAATATAGCACAAATATTTCTTTCTCCTAGCTCTCCGTCAGCCTTTGGCTTACTGTAAACACCCCCAGTGCTTTGGGGTGGCAATTTAGGACTTTCTGGTGGCTTTGGAAAGGAATTGGGCATCTCAGGCACAGCCCAGACAGACTGGGAACAGTCAAGAAAACATAAAACCTGCTCACACATAAGGGGATCTTTATAAAATTCCAATTAGTGCTGGCTTGTTACCTAAGAATCCCTGAGAGGTAAGAGATATTGCTCGCTGTGAGGCCCGGGGTAATGAAATTACAAATCCTTTCATGAGTAAGCATATGCTAGAAAGCTACATTTATTTGGCCTACATATTTGAAACTGTTCAAAAGGTTATTGTCTCACAAAATTTGGATCAGGAATTACTATTTATACTTTCCTTTCTCTAACAAGGAGCTGTATTCAGAGTCTGCTTTAATTCCTTGGTGATCGATTAGAATAACAGGCACATTACTGCAAAGAAATCTCATTTAAATTCTGTTTTCTGAAGGAGTATCAATCATGCATACAAAAAAAATATACTCTCACATACTTACTATAAATAACCAGCAAATGGGAGTCCCCTTGAGAAACCTGGTGAGCCCAACAGCCTCATCTGTTCAAGTGGGTAATTAATTTATACAAGACAACTCCCATCTTATTTTCATACTTTGTCTGCAGCATGTTTTAATTTCAGAACTGAGATTCAAAGTTCTTGTTGCAAACCATGGATGGAACTGACTGTGCATAAATAATGATTTTTTAGCTCCACAGAAGCATGAGATGAATTTCCAAAGGTATTTTGATGCCATCCTAGGTTAGGTGCCCAAATTCAGCTGTATTGTGGCAACATATGAGATTTAAACTGTCTTGGTAACTAAACCCCATGAAGTCAGGGATATCTGAAACCCCTGCTGTGTCCAGTGTCCCTGTGGGAAGCCTGTCCCCCTGGGTGTGCCAGCAGCATGGTGTTGCAGGGAGGATGGGACAGCCCTGCACGCTCAGCCAGGTGTGAGTGCTCCATCCTCTCTCAGCCATTCCTGCACATTCCCTCGGAGCCAGCACTGAAGGAATGGGTTTCCCCAGTGTGCACAACACTCCCAGCCAGCTGTGTGAGTAATTCCTGTGCTGCAGCACCAACAACTTGCGGTACAATGAGCTATCAGCAAAAGTCTGAGTGCACCTCACTACCACACCAGAGCTGGGGCAAGAACTGTGCCCTTCAGAGGGGATTTAGTGGAGGCAAGGCTGGCAGGAGCTGCAGGAGCACTCGTTTGTCCCACCCTGCAGACTGCACCTGCCTCTCACAGCCCTCAGTGATTCACACTGAAGGCAGGAGCTGTTATGTTCATTTTATGAGTAACACAGAAGATGGAGAGCCACATTCTCACATGTCTCTGTTCACTAGATTGGCAGGTACTGGGCTTTGAAAAGAACAAAACTTAAGATCTGAGCGTTTCTTAAATTATTTAGGCTCTTAAAAGTCTGCAGACATCTGACTGTGACAGGCTACACAGCTTTTAGCAAAGCAGTCCTGGCCTTTTGCATAAGCCTGGTGTCTTGGGGTGATTTGTGCCTGCACCACTGCACACATCTTTGCAGCTTTAAAAAGGAGCATCTAAACTACATTTTCTAACTAAAGACCACTAGTTCAATATACAGCTGTGGTTTAAAACACCCTTTAAGATAAGGATCAAAACAGCCCCACATAAAGCCCAGCACAAAAGTTTTGCTAGCCAGGAGCTCATCACTAGTTAACTCATCACAAGTTAATATCTTGGTTTTAGAAGGAAGATGCATACGAGGAATGGAAGAAGGACTGTGGTGAGGAGGGTTTGGGCTCTACAGGGGAATTCTTGTGAAGAATAACATTCCCAAAGCAGAGCCTGCAGCTCTCAGAGGCGCCCTGAAGTCCAGCCAGCTGGAAAAGCAGCAGCACAGTCTGACCCAGGGCAGCTCCCAAAACACAGCCAGGCAAGCAGCAGCCATGCAGCAACACGTCCAGAGACATCACCCAGATACACCCCCAAGGCACCAGCACTGACCCCAAAAGCACATCCCTGGCTAGGACAGGTCTGGACACTGGGAATTGGGCTGCTGCCTACATGCCTGGGCTGGTGGGATACTTTGGCTACTGTTTGCTTCAGAGTCTGCAAGCAATGACTCTGAGCGCACTCCTCTGTGTGGTCTGGGCAGGTTTTGTGTTCCTGGCACCCTCTGCTCACAAATCCATGGTGACCAGGGAAGGAGTGCAGGGTAGGCTGTGTTTTAGTACCCACATATCATACATGGGATGTTTTCATGAACAGAAATTGTTGAATGATTTTCTTTTTTTTTTCCTCCTCAACTAGCATCTGACTGCCTGATAAAGTGACAAATGTCATTTCTGGCAGAACAGATAGACAGTTTTAAATTTTATAGTATTTTAGTCTTCTTCTTTCTGCAAATATCTCAGCCTTCCTTATTCCTATCTCTGCTACCTCAGAAGTTCACCTACCAAAGAAACCACTGAATGCTGTTAGGCCAGGGCTGTAATTCACGCTGATTCACATGTGCCAGCCCAGAGGCTTTTTCTCCTTGCTCACCAGTCCCCTGAGGTTTATTTTTATTCATCAGATATCTTGTTTTGAGGACTCAAAGCTGATTTCTTCCTGTTACAGAAAGGATTGGGATAAAGTAGAGAACACAGGATTAAGCCTGAGGTAATTCAAGTGAAAATGAGACAACACTTCATCTGATAGCAAAAAAACCAAAGTAATTTGGAATAGAGTGTGTTTCTGAAGGACCATGCAAGCATTCTCCCACCTCCAGTGCTTTTTATGGTGGCAGTAAGAGGGACAGAGGGTGGGTGTGCTCAGGGGATGCTTTGCAATCCCTTGCTGCAGGTCTGCTGCTGTCACAGAATCACAGGATATCCACAATCAGAAATGACCAAAGCCATCATCAAGTCCAACTCCTGGGCCTGCACATGGACCTGTTTGTCCTCAGTTCAGAAATTCAAGGTCATCCTTCTGCAGGAGTTTCAGAACTGGCAAACGTGCAGCAGATGGGTTGGTTGAAATCTCAGCTGCCTCCTCAGAGGTTCCACAGGAGCCTCCCAGCAGCTCCTGCCTGGTCAGGATTCACCTGCAGTAAATGCCACTCTCTCACATCCACTGATCTCAGCTCACAAACTGCTGCGATTCACTCCAGCTCGAGAACAATTATCTTTATCTCTAAAAACCACCACAATAAAAAAAAAAATAATCACCAGTCGTGGAGGAGTTTAAATGGAAAAACACCTCCACTCTGAAATGTGACAGTTCCAGCTAGACTGAAACGGCCGCTGAGCCTGCCAAAACCAGAATACAAATCATAAAACATTCACAATGAGGCTGCTTGCTACCTGAGTAACATTTATCCAAGGAACAGCACTCTACTGCCAGAGCAGGGGGAAATGGAAGTGGGAAAATCATAACAGATTTTGACAGTAAGTTCTTGAAATAGGTTTTAGTTAGCCCTCCCCTGATCAGGGCATTTTTAAGGTGAGGAAATAGGCAATGAAGAAATTAAAACTCTCCCTGTTTGCTGCTCTTGCAGTAAGTGACAGGGTAAGATCAATGTTTGGAGAGAGACTGTATAAAGAGAACAGCCTCCATTTATCTCATCCCTTCCCGTGGTGGAAGTACTTCATTTACACTTTCTCAGCTGAGTAATTACCTCTGCTGAACACTTACAGCTCCTTCAGGAGGGGAGTAACCAGCATGGGAGCTGCAGTGGGTCTGTGTGCTGCTGCAGGAAGTTCTCCTGGGTCCCCGTTCCAGATCTGTGCCCAGAGCCCTCACCTGGAGCAGATCCAGGGCTTCCCCTGCAGGGATGCTGGGCTGGCACGGAGCAGGGCGTGCTGCAGACCCCTGAGCAGGAGGCAGACCCCTGGGGGAGGCAGGAGCTCGTCCTTGGGCATCCCGTGGAGCTGAGCCTGGCTCACCACCTGGAGAAGCCAGCTCCCAGAGGGACCACTTCTGGGACATTCCTCCCTGGGGGCTGGGAGTGCTGCTGCTGCTGCCCCAGGGAGCCAACAGAGAGGGCCTGGCCCCACACAGCCCTCAAAAATCTGCAAAAGGGCTGGGGCAGCAAAGCTTGGAGCAGCCAAAGGAGAGGGGAAAATTCCCCAAACAAATGGCAATTACCAGAGTCCATGAGAGGAGATGCTACAGGGATCGCCTCAGCTGCTGATGTGAACACAGGGCAATACTACAGAGGAAAAACAATGCTAAACAGAAAAAAGGAAACCAAAACACAACATTAACCTTTCATGAGCACCAAAGTGTTCCATGTTGTTTCCACCACTAGATCACATACAACCAGCAGAGATTTGGGAGATGAAAACTCAGATAAAACCAAAGCAAGAGATATAAAATACAAGTAATAAAACTGAGTTTTTAACCAAAGGCATCAGGATCCAACCACAGCAGACTTCTGGGGCCAGGACAGAGCTAAACAGGAGGAACAAATGCAACAGCCACCTAACCTGAAGGCTGAAAGCCTCTGTGGAAGCTCCCGTAATTCTCTTAACTTTTCTAAACTCTAGGGAAAAAGAAACACTAAACAAAACATGAAAATAGATCTACAATGGCCACGGAGTCATGGAAATGTACCCCAGAGCACTCTGCTGAGAACTGGTTGAACAAAACCCTGCACACTGCCAGAGTGGCTGCTGCCTCATTAGGGAACAGTACAACAGCCTCACAGGCTCTGAAAATCAGGGGATTGGTGCACTTTACATAATGCTGACAATTCCTGAAGGGAGTAAAGAAGTTACTTGGCAATTCTGGTAGGTTTTGTCATGTTATGGTTGAAAATACACGCACAAAATTTATGTTTTCATTCTGTATCTGTGTGCAAGATTAATTTTTCTTTTAAGTCTGACTAATATCTTCACTCCCCCTCTACCACTGGCTCAGGAGTCACTGAAGACACAAGATGTATGTGTTTTATTACTTGAAACATATGGAGCTACTCCCATGCATCACAACCACGTCAATTAAAACAGCAGAAGGAATGGAAACACTACTATCCCCAGGAACAAGCACCAGCCATGGCAAGAGAGATCCCTCATTTCTGGAGAGGGTTCTGTAGGTCTTCCACCAACATTCCTGCTGGGAATGGTGGTATAGATCAGGGTCTGCCTAGCCAGGCCCCACTTGTCAGTGCCTGTTGGACAGGGTGTGATGGCACCAGTACTGGCTCCCAAAATGTGCAGCAAGTCTGTGGAGGAGGGAAACAGCAGCCTCAGAGCTGCAGCATCTATGGCCAGTCAGAGAGTCCTGT
Organism: Notiomystis cincta; assembly: GCA_013398075.1. Classification (NCBI taxonomy): domain Eukaryota; kingdom Metazoa; phylum Chordata; class Aves; order Passeriformes; family Notiomystidae; genus Notiomystis; species Notiomystis cincta. The sequence goes on along the minus strand of VZRX01008593.1, from coordinate 61,210 downwards.
GCTCCTGAGGGACATTCATTTTTCATTTCTACTTCTGCAATATTTAAAGGGAATCGTAGGTGTCTGAGCTAAGGGGAAAATGGCACCCAGTGACTCCCAAGCCTGCTTCTGCCAGCCGAACAGTTCATGCCTGACACGCCATCCATCACAGCTTGCTCCAGGAACCTCAGCTTAATCCAGCCCCCACCAGACCTGGCTCAGCCAAGCAGCACAAACTGCAAATCACCCAAGCAGACTCTAAAATGTGGTACTGAGCTCAGCTGCTGAACACTTTCACCCCAACAGACTTGCTTACAACCTCTCATTGAAAATTTCAGGGTGCTCCACCCATCTTTCCTTTTTGAAAGGAAAAGGAAAGGCCATTTAATTTAAAATAAATATCTGTGTCAAAGTTACATCAGGAAGCAGGTTATTGTGTGTCAGTCTTAACTCAGGCCCATGTACCATACACAATCCGGTGCATGGCTCAGCTCAGATTTTGAGATAGACTGGAGCAAATAAAAGGGAAGTCAAAGGAAAAGGAAAAAGCTGCCACCTCCGTCCATGGACCTGGCACACCTTCTGTTTGAGTAGTCATGAGGTGCTGCTTGTGTTGGAACTCCAGACCTGCTCTCCTCCTCCCATCTGCCTCAAACTGCTCCAGGAGATGGACAGCTCAAGGTGTTTAAGGGCTGCCTACACGGACAGGAGAAACATCACTGCCTAGGGACTAATCAGTATTCTCTGCAAGCACCCTCCAGCTGAGTCTCGTGAGAACATTTTGTGTCACATCTTGAAAGAGGAGGTATTGGTCTTGATTTGATGAAAAACGAATTGGAAATACAAACTGTATATGTGCTAATTTACAGTGATGAAGTTTGCATTCATTACAGTAATGAGCATTGCATGAAGCATATAATCAACATTCCCTGCAGATGTCAAGAGGAATCCAGAGGCAGGGAGAAAATAAGTTTACTTGCCACAGTTGATCATAAACATCATAAACTTCCAGCCCCCAAAAAAACACAAAGCAAGAGAGTCCTTTTTCTCCCTACTAGTCCTCAGGGGTATTTGAGTGTATCTCTCAAGTTCTTGAACTAATGAGCTTAGACAGGCTTTCAACCACGGGATAAATAGTACAAGTGCTCTAAATATTTTTATTTAGAAAGTGAAAGCACAACTGTTTCACTTCCTTCCCAGAAGAAGACAAAAGCTACAAATGTGATTACACTGAGTTGGTAACTGGACATAACTAATTAAATCCTTCTATGCAAAGGAAGATATTTCTTTTACACTACAAAAGCACTTAAAAGCAAGTAATTGAAAAAAAATGCCAGAGTTTAATAAATCATCATCAGAAATGAAGTTAAAACACCAGAAAACCCCACTCACTGTCTGTGAAATGAAAGCAAGGTGGGCAACTGTGAAATGGGACCTGTTCTGCAAAATGAAACACAAACCACCTCCCGAAGGGATGGAAGCTTGGTGGTGGTTTGCTGGATTTCAAGGCCACGTGTGGCAGTAAGAACAACACGCCAGAGGATGAGCACCAACATCATTACGAGGAAGAGTTCTCTAGACAGCCACACTGGAGGTAGCTCTTACCTTCTGGCAGCCTGGGGTTAGCGTGGATGGAGTTGGGGTCCCCGTCCTCCTCGGGATGGTAGCGGTACAGCGTCTGCGACTGCCTCGGGGACGACTGGCTGCGGTCTTCCTTTAGGGCAACAGGTGCAGAGGTGGTGGCACTGAACTTCACCTTGGGGAAGTCATTCCACTCGAGGGTTTCATGGGATGGTCTCGCCCAGCTCGGCTCTGTAAAGTTCACCTCTTTCAAGCCCTGATACATGCTGCTCTCTGGCTCTTCCTTCCTGACGTGCTTTTTCATTTTAGAGTGGGGGGCTCTTTCTGGCTCGTGCCTCTCCTTGTTCTCTTTGGGCCTCCTCTCCACCTCCTCCAGCTGCTGGGGTGTCTCGGTGGTGGCCATCGTGTGCCGCGGAGGAGCCCTGGTGGTCGCCAGTGCCTCCTTGCGCGTCGCTAGCTGCAGGGAGGCGGCCGTGGTGCGGGGCAGCCTCCTGCGCTCGCCGCGCTCCGTGGCACTGCGCACCTCGGAGGGGGCCCTGGCTGCCGGGCTGGTGCCCCTGGGTGCCGGGCTGGTGCCCCTGGGTGCTGCCGTGCCCTCGGTGTAGGGGTCAGCCGCGGCCAGCGCCGAAGGAGCCATGCTGGCCGGCAGGTAGTCGTAGTCCTCGCCCTGCTCCTGGCTGAGGCTCTCATGCTCCAGGTGGGATGAGTAACTCCTGTACTTTTTTGGAGACTCCACCTGGGTGTTGTCTCCTTCAGAGGCCTCCTGGTCGTAGCTGTAGGGATCGTCGTAGTGCCTCTCAGGCTCGCCGTCCTCGGCGTCACCCGGGCTGGCCGTGTTCAAGGCGAACGTATCGCAGTCCGGCAGCTGGTAGCACATCAGCTCCCCGCCGGCGTTGGGGCAGTGGCAAACCTTGCAGGGGGGCATGTGGAAGGTGTGCCCCGCCACGTACTTCTGGCCCTCGTGCAGGCAGCCGATCCGGCCGCACTGGGGACAGCCATCCGCTGGCACCACAGCGTCGATGCAGTTCGGAGGCAGCTCCGGGCACAGCATGAACTGGCAGCTGATCTTGCCCCCTCCCTTGGGGCACGAGCACTCTGTGCTACCGAAGTCCACAAAGTAGGACTGTCCCTCGGGCACCCTGCCGTTGACGAAGCCCACGTTGACGCAGTCATAGTACTGGTAGCCCTCGCAGGTGCAGCCATGCTGCAGGCACGTGGCGCAGCACTCGCCGGGCTCCAGCACGTCCTCGATGCAGTTCTCCAGGGGCTGGCACTCGGCACCCGTGCAGTCCCTCTGCGCCCTGCAGCTGCCCGTGAACAGCAGCACGAGGAGCAGGGTACCCCAAGGGCCCTGCTGCCAGCTCTGGGACCTGGCCATCGTCCTCCTGAAGGAACGTGGCTCCAGTCCGACCTCGTGCGTCCGGCCTCGGCCGCTCTCCGAGAAGGCTGCGGGTCCCGCTCCAAATCTGCGGCGGTTCCCCGAGTCACCTTTCCTCATAGATCCTGGAGTTAATGAAAGAAAACTCTGTTAAAGACTACACTCGGCACATACTCTGTTATATGTTAGAGGTCTTTAAAAGTTGGGACGAAATCCAACATCTGGAAACCTAAGGACAAAAATTAATCATAACGTCTTCCAAGCATTATAGGCACTAAGTTTGGAGTTGGATGCTTCCCCCACCCCTATTTTGAAAAAGGAAAGAAAAATGGTTGTGACTGTTCTGTTTTGAATCTGTTGACAAAACATATATATTTCAATAAAAAGAAGGCCTTTCTTTATACTTCAGTGCCTTTTTGTTAATCTTTCCAGCTAAAAAGATTTTTTGGCAGAGAAAAGTAAATACACAGTTCTTCCTCTGCAGATATGAGCTTAAGATAATTATTCTTTATGTTTTAATTACAAAGGCCCAAATCTTAAGGAATTTTTATAGACAAAACTTAGCCTTGGGACGTGAGAATTTGTCTGTACACATGTTTAACTCAAAAGATGGATTTTTTTTCCTGCCTCCTTCCCCCACTGAGCAATCTTCTGCACTTCAGTCTTCAGCATTAACAGTTATTTCTTTGCTCTAGCAGTGCTAAAATAGAACTTCTTTGTGTATTGCGGTTACTTTGTGGTTACACATCGTATTAAGTACCCTGTAATACACATTAAGGCCCGGCTCCTCTGCTCACACGAGTTGGCACAGCTCCACAGCAGGAGTGTGGTGTACAGAGGGAATTACTCCAACTCCACTGGAGGAGACTTACAACTGAGGATGTGCCACCACTGGCAACCACTTCTTTTCAGTTTTGAGAACATCAGCAGTACTTTTTTGTGAATTGCTATACTATGAACACATTATATACATATATACACATATGAGCTGGCAGAATAACACTTTGTTAAAATGCCTTGAAGAAAATTGTTTGCTTTTTCATTACTAAGCATTTTGAATATTGAAAACTTCAAGGTTTAATCAGCTGTTGTCCTTTATATCAAAATTATGTTCAAAAGGCTACACAATTAACGTGGAAAACTACTTACAACAGAAAAACAATTTGCCTACAGAATTTTATAGAACCAGCAATCTGATTATTTTCCCAGGACTCCTCCCATCATAAAAAAACAACAACCCTAAAACATTTATCTAGGGGGTGAAATACAGTCACCTCACCCAGAACAATAAACCACACACGCAACAGGAGTTGTGCCAGAAAATCCATTCAGAAAGATTACTTCTCCCATTCAAAGGGGACTTCCAACAAGTCTGCTTGGTCCCTGGCAAGAGGCTAGGATGTTGGAAAAGCGTGCCTGTTCTGATAAGATATGGACAAACTGTGCTAAGAATTTCCACAGCTCTGCCCTGGAATCCAAATTACTTCAGTACATGGTGCAGAGATAGAATTCTTACAAATGTAGGTTTCCTACTACTAATTTGAGTATATTAGCTGAGTGTGCTAAAGGACAGTGATTGAAGGAAAAATAAAATTGTCAGAAAAATACAATAATGGCTTGGAAGAGTCTCACTTTTCCAGAACTGCTCTCAAAACCAGGCTATTTCTCATGATGGAGAATTTTCAATATGTGGTGCTGAAATTAATTCTTCGGAGCGCAGCCTGGGAATTAATAATTTATCCTGCTTTCAGCAGCTTTTCCAGGTAATCCAAATTTGTAATTGTTACATGAGTGGGAGGACAACCAGAGATAACTTCTGTAAGGGTCTCACAGCAGGGTTTTGTCACATGCCCTCCCGCGGTACCTCCAAGCTTCAGTGCCCGTGTGTCCCCTGGGCAAATTCCATGGGGAGGCAGCTGGGCTCAGCTCTGCCCTGGCCCATATTCCCTTTCCCACAGCAGGCTTCCTGGAGAGCCCCAGCACTGGAGAGCATGAGCCAGGCTGGTGGCAGAGCAGTGCGCAGTCCCCGTGCGCAGGGGCAGGGCCCAGCACGGCCTGCGAGACAGGTAAGGGATGAGCCAGCCCCAGCCCAGCCTGTGCTGCTCTGCTGGGGCACAGCTCTGGCGAACAGGGCTGTGGCAGCAGGACACCCCAGGGCAGTGGTGGCTGCCCTGCTCAGGCACTCAGGTTCCCCAAAATTCCCCAGGCACACACTCAAACTCCCAGTGAGAAACCCAACTGAGCTCCTGTGCTGAAGCAAGAGGCAGAAGGCAGTCGTGGCTTACAGGGAGCATGTTCAAGGACAGATGAGGGTTTATCACAGGACAGTTCTGTAAAAGGAGCTGCTCGTGGCCCTCTCATGGGCTGTCACCTCCTGTCCCCCTCACCCACTCCTGTTTCTATCCCAGGGTTTGTTTGCTTGTCCAGGTCGCCACCAGTTCTTCCTCTGTTCCCGTCCTCGCTCTCTTGTCTCTCACCCATGGAGAGACTGGAGAGCTCATGGCTCCTGTCCCTGCTCAGTCCCCGTGCCCTTCTCTTCCCACCATTTCCACATCTCTCAACATCTGGGTTTTCAAGCTTAACTGATAAGACTGATATCCTTATAAACCCTTCCTCCACGAATGACACCACAACCTTCCCTTTCCTCAGGCTCTGTTTCCTTCACCAGAGGCTCCTTGTTTCTGGGGTAATGACTCCTACAAAAAGTATCTTTTTATTCCTTTAAACTACTGCATTTCCCTGTGCTTTCTCCATCTGTTCCCCACACTTATCACTCCCCCCAACCCATAAACTCAGATATCAAAGAAACAGCCTTACTTCAAGCACAGAGAAAATCATCTTTGCATGAAGCACAGACACAGCTGCTGAGCCCCACTGAGCACCACCCCTGCAAACAGAGAGCTGTGCTCCTGCCAGCCCCCACAGCTGATGGGCTCTGCCTCTGGATCCGTGCCCTTCCCCAGCACTGCAACGATGCTCTGGAGACAGAGCTCATTACTTGGGAATGGCATCGAACGCTGGAGCTGTAAATAAAGGTGTCTGAAACAAGAGGGTAACAAAAATACACTGTCTCTGCAGGATAGAGGAGTTTAATACCAGCAGATGTTATTGCAATAATTTCTTTCCATTAACTATTTTAATGCTTTCCTTAATGTCCTTTTACACAACTGGGGCAATGCACAAGGGCTTCACTAAAATGAGAATTGGTTCTTTGTGCTCTCACCAATGTCCTTCACCCACTCCTACCAACATCACAGACTCCTGCTCTTCCATTGAGTGACAAATTAAGCCCTGCACACCTAAAATAAAAGTCTTTCAAAGACTCTACAGCAAGAGAAGCACGTGCCACCTGTGCCAGCCCTCATGCACTGCTTCATGTCCCAGGAGAATCCCATTCATGTCCATTGTGGAATTCCTGTATGTTCTGCTCTCCTTTGGTTCAAGGGCTAACCCTGCTGGCTTTCCTGGGCAGTCATTAAAGAAGTTTTTGTCATTCCTGTGCTTGTAATACCTCCTGAGCAAGCAGGAGAGCCCATGCAAGAGAGGGGTAATGTTCTGGATTGAGACCGAGTCCCTCAAGCTCCACCCAAGTAAACGTGTGAGGTAAACCTGTGAGGTAAACCATCCTTATGCCTTGATTCCCTCTTCAAAAAGTATTTCTAGGAAAGGCAAAGACCTTAAGGAAAATCAGCTTTAAAAAGAATCCAAATAAGCATGAACTGCAGGCACATCTTTTCATAGAATGGAGATGAACCCAGCACCTTTGTGATGGGACATCCAAGGCTAACAGCAGCAATCATCAAAATTATAACTAGTCCTGGCTGGAAAACATCATATTCCTGTCTCCTGGCAGGTGAATAAAACAAGATTTCAAGATGCTTACTTCAATTCAGTTTGTGGCCAAAAAGTTATAAATTCTGACATTTTTGCAAAACAGTATACTCCAAGTGATTTACTTCAATCAAAGCCATAACATAAAACCAAAAGGAAGAATGTTGACTTGATTAAAATTGTTCAGTCATATTACTCGAAAACGTTGATGAAACCAGTGTGTTCCCACAGAAGATCTAGACATTTTAAATGTGCAACTCCTTTAAATTAAGAGGAGCGTTTTATTGGGAGATTCTTTTTCCAGATGGTTTCATTTGAGTGCTGAACCGAAAGCTCAGTCTAGGTAAGCAGAGGTGACAGGAGGCACTCTCCTTCAAAGATTTCACACAAAGACAACCTCTCTGTGTGAAGGTTGCCCCAGAGCCATGCAGAAGGTGTGCACGTGTGGAAGGGATACCACGGGAGCAACAGCATCCTGCCAAATGTTCACTGAACAAAAAGAAGCAGCAAAAAGCAAAGAGTATTAACGAGAATAAACAAAAAGCAGCAAAGAGAATAAATCCAGTGCACTGTAGGACAACCCACTGACTTCCATCCTTGAAGATGGAATTCCAGTGTTCACCAGCTGTAGATCCCTGTGAAGAGGTATAGACAGAACAGTTCTCTTCTCTGTCCAACCTCTCAGTCCCTCACTAAATTGCCATTTTTGAGGGTGACAGTAACAGAAATGCTGGTTTGATCTGTATATTCTGTTTTGGAAGAGCGAGCAGGGCCACGTGTCAGGCTGATGCCAGAGCAGAAGGTGGCAGCCACCAGTAATGCCCGCTGTGCTGGGCACTGGGGGGAACTGGGGGGCAGCCTCAGAGCCTGAGTTCCAGACACACAAAGAATCAGGCTGTGAGAAAGCCAGGGCAGGGCTGGCACTCACCACTCGTGCTCAAAGCAACCGCCTCAGCCCACAGAGCTGCCAGGACGCATTCTCCTGGTTTCCCAGTGCCAGCCAGCTGGAACTGCCTCTCCAGGGGAGCAAACACAGCCTTGCTCTGTGCTGGTGGGTCTTTTGGTGGTGCCGAGTCTCCTGACACAGTGGCGAAAGCTCTGCAGAAAGCACGGCAGGAGGCAGAAACACACATGCACACCCATCCCGAAGAGCAGTGGGAGGGATTTGCCCAGTCCCTGTGTTTTCACACCTCTCCCTGGCCAGAGCTCTGGGCTGCTGCAGCTGCCAGCAGCTCCTCAATGCCTGCGGTCACAGTTTAGACTGAGGGAGGAAGAAAGGAGGGGACGGAAGGAAATAACAATTTTAAAACAATCCCTTTTAAAATGCAAGAGAAAATGGAAATTTGTGAGAGCATTTAAATCGTGTATGAAAACCAGAAAAAAAAAAAAAAAAAAAAAAAAAAACCCAAAACCCAGAAATNGAAAACCAAAAAAAAAAAAAAAAAAAAAAAGACCCTAAGCCCAGTAACTCCTGACCGGGCTGTGCCAGCCCGTGGACTAGATCTTCCTTTCACACCCTCTCAATCCGGAAACTTGTGATCTCACCAGGCGCTGGAAGGGATTGCTGCTGGAAGGGATTGCTGCTCTCCTCGCAGAGGGAACTGCAGGGCTGTTCACCGGGAGGATGAATGAGAAGGGGAGAAGTGCTTCCTTCACCGCTTTTATGCAACATTCAGTGCCCCGAGCCCATCATCTCCTAATCTACCTGCTAATTAATGGAATCTGAGCTGAGCCCAGCCTTCGCATTCGGGGCACCTGTGCTGGGCAGCACGAGCCGGGGGTGGGATAAACCCCAGGGTAAATCCCAAGCCAACGAGCTGCTTTTTGCTAGCGAAAGCAAAGCGCTCTGGAGTTGTCAGCGCTCTGGTTCTTGGCTAAACAAGCCCGTGGTCAGGAGTCATAGCTTTTGCAGGCAGTTTTCCTCAGCTTTGTTTTCAGTAAGAAATCAGTTATCATTAACCCCTTCTTCATGGAAAAGGTTTAAAAACGGACATTTGGGAGTCCGGAGGATTTTTACTTAATTCAACAGCGAACTCAAGACGGGACAAACGAGAAGGAAGCGAGATGGGATCAAAACTCACAAAGTCTCCCAAAAGCCAGTCTGATAAGAACTCCCTTCCCAGCAGAAGTGCCCCCAGGCAGAGATGCTCCAGAAGCCTTCCAGGACATTCCCCACGCTCAAATCCAAACAGGAACCTGACACGAGGCAGTAATGGAAAAGCATCGCCCGAGGTATTTCAGCTGAAGCAGCCAAGCATTAACAGAAGTGACCAGGCAGCTCTGGGACTTATTCCTGCAGAATGGGCAGCGTTTGGAGGCTGTTTTGAAGTCCCTGAGAGTGAAGGCAGCCTTTTTCCAAAGGAATCACAGAGCCAGGGAGGGAACAATCATGTCTTGGGGCTATTGTGTCAGTGCTCCCTTCAGCCCAGCCCAGCCCAACAGGACAGGTACTTGAATTCCAGAGGGGTGAAATCCTTGTCCCTGGCAGCAGAGCCAAAGTGACTTGGTGGGAGCACAGGGGAGCCAGAGGAAGAGCTCCCATGGGACATGGAGAGCTCAGCAGAGGCTGTGTAGGGACCAGAGCAGCGGGGACGGGCCCAGGGCTCTACCATGGGGTCCCTGACAAACTGACCATGGAGCCATGACAAACTGACCACAGGGTCCATAATGAACTCACCACGGATCCATGACAAACTCACCACGGGGTCCCTGACAAACTCACCACGGGTCCCCGACAAACTGACCACAGGGTCCCTGACCAACTGACCATGCATGGGTCCCTGACAAACTGACCACAGCAGGGTTCCTCTCCAGACAATGCACAGGAGGCTCATCAAGTCCTGGCAGCTGGGCTGGGGTCACAGCTCTGCTGCAGAAGGAGAGTTTTCACTGGAGTGAAAATAAATGTGTTTGCTATTGATACACTTTTTTCCTCTTCTTTTTACATCACCAAGTTTCAGGTGACTATATATACCCCTCAAAAACACAATTAAATAATCCAGCTATTTCCACACCAGCCAAAGAAATCTGGGAAAAGATTAAAGCAAACTCAGCAACAGCCACTCAAAAATGTTTCCCAAGGCACAGCCAACAAAAACTTGTCAAAGCTCATAAGTTATGAACTAATTTGCACAGAGAGAGCTCTTCTGGCAGCAGGCAGGTCCCTGAGCTCCACAGCACCTCGAGCAGCCGCACACATGTGGAGACTGCCTCAGCATGGGGCAGCACAGCTCCCAGGAGCCAGTACCACCTCCGGGCTCTGGGCTCAAGTGAGCACTGTCAGTACTGGAGGCTGCTCTGATAAGTGCAAGAAAGAATTTTTTCTCATTTTTTTTCAAGAGCTGCATTCCTCTCTTCCCTCTCAGGAAGGAACAAATCCCTAGTGTCCATGATGCTCCCCATTATTTAGGTATTTACCATTTCACACCAGAAAGTAACTCAGCCACAATACACCCCTGCAGAGTCTCATAACTGTGCCCCTCAAATATCTCCTTTCAAGATCCTGGATTAGATTTCTCTCTCTCTGCTTCCCCAATCTTCATTCAGGATGCTCCAGCCCCCTGCCCCTTCCCAGTTTTGCAGAGCTCCCCTTTGCTGCTGCCTCTCACCAAGGAGAGAGCCTGCTGCAACCTCAGGGGCAGTGGCATGCAAAACCTGGGATATCATTCCCACTCCCTCTGTGATCCCCTATCCCCATTTCTTCTTTCCTCCATGAAAGAACTCTGGTGCTACTTAGAACTCTGTGTAAGCAGCAGATTTAAGTTTTGGGTTCTTTCCTTTTCTTAATCCAGTCTTCTGACATGCACTTTGAGCCTTGCTGCCCAAAGCAGTGACAGTGTTACAGACCTTTTGTTGGGAAATGGTTGGAACATCTGGGCACTCCCTCCCTATTTCAGGCAGCTTTTTTCCAAACAGTTCAAACTGAAAATTCCCCCTCCCATCTAAAATCCAAATTAGGCAAAAGAAGGCCTGCTGTTTAACTGACAGCTTAGCAAGTGGCCTTTCCTACCCTGCGCACTGCCAGGTGGAAATTTGGAAATAATTAACAGTGGTTTTCACGAAGAGAAGACTGGAGGAAGTGCCAGGCAGTTTTGCAGTGTACCTGTGAGGCAGAGCTGCTCCCAGCCAGAGGAGCAGTGCTTCCTCCCTCGCCTGAACTTCAGCCTCAGAACAGGAGAACTGGATTTGAGACTCTCCAGGGTAACTCAGAGGCGTTTGCTTCAGTCTGCCAATGAATTCCAAACCAGTGTCAAAACAAAATGTCAATACAGCAAGTTAGCAGCAAACAGTTTTTCAGTAATTACCGTGATTAATGGTGAAAGTCTCGCTGTTGGTGTGAAGAGAGCAACACATACAGTGGGGAACATTTTATAGTGTCCTGCTGACTTGGTTCCCAGTTTCTCCATGACAGCTCTGTCACCTCTCCTGACCCACAACACACAGAGCTGCTGTCTACAGATGAGATTTCTCCAGGAGGAGACTGTGAACCTTGACATGTTCCACTCAAAAGGCACTATGGCTTTTCACATTGCAGCAGCCCCAGAAGGATCCAGGATCAACCTCTTTTGCTTCCTGACTCAACAGGTTCCAAATCTGTCCCTCAAGAGAGTAAATGTGCTCTCAGCAACCAATTGTAGCAGCAAACCAGCTCCTTTTATCTATGCTCTGCTCTACAGCTGAGAAAATACCTCTTGTGCTGTCCCAGCTGCAGCAGGCGCCCAGTGGGGCTGTGTGACAGCAGGTGAGTTCCTGCCCAGCCCCTCGTGCCTGTTCTCTGCCCCTCAGGTACAGAACAGCACACAGCACACCCCATCTCTGTTCCAAAGAGAAGGCATTCTCTGCACTGTTCTTCAGGAGAAAGGCTGGGGAGGAAACTGGAGCACTCCTTAACTTCCTGTAGGGAAAATGCTGGCTCAGAATTATCCATCACTCAGGATCTTTTCCAGGTTTCGGAGGTGTCACTGCTCTCATTTTCACTTCCATCTCTCACTTGAAGGGAGTATTTGCCTGGAATCACTGGGATTGCACTTTCTTGGCTATAGTAAGTGTTCCCAGAATTTGTCCTTTACAGAATTTGCAGGGAAGGGACAAGAAGCAGCAGTGCAAGAAGAAAGAACTGTGCTGACCACTCCTGCTGCCTGTCAGACTCACCTGAGGTAAGGCTGAACAAAACCCTTGGATCTTCACTGGGTGCACAGAACCTCTCCTGCCAGAGGCCATCTGTGCCTGAACCTGCCCAGCAGATCCACGGGCACACCCACGGTGTGGGTGCCTCTCCCATCAGGAAGGGGAGCCAGGATCACTGACAGTCATCTCCTTTGCTCCACGGCTGCTCAGCCTCTTCTCCTCACTCCCCAATCCCAGGGTTCGCTACAAGCCGTGAGGGGGACTGGATTTAAAAACCAGCTCCACAAAAGCAGTCTGGGTTAAGGATCCAGCCTTGTAACTGTGCATTGAAAAATGCCTAGTTATTCAATCTGGTTGAGCATCTGCCCACGTGTTCTTTGGTCTGAAGAATAGAAAATCAGATTTGTTTCAGCACTTGTGTACATGCTTTCTCTCCCTCTGCAGACAAGAGCATGTCTGGGGTATGGACTGGACCTACCACAAGATATATTGCCAGTTATAAATTAACAGAATCCAGAAAAAGCAGCAGTGATCACTCCCCTGGAACAGTTGCCTCTCATATGGTGACAAAGGAAAGCCCATATCAGGGTTATTATATATATACCAACAATTTCTTTAAGTAAAGGAAAAAATGATTATTTTAATGGAGGAAAAACTAGAACGCTTGGTTAAAATGTTCTCATAGAAATGTTAATTACCCCAGGCCTTAAACAAATGGAAATCAAAGCCTACCAGTTGTTGACCTCTTTGAAAAGTTTTATTGCAAAAAAAAAGTGCTGGAAAGAAAATTTATTTAGAACCTGGCTGAAGTAGTTCTGCAGCTATTTAGAGACCATCACAAAATGAAAGGAGTGATTGCAACAAGCAAAACATCTAGTATTAATTCTTGCTGAAAATTCCTGACACAAACAGATGAAAAGAAACGTGCAAATACACACATTTCTTGCAGTCCCTGGCATCCCTTCGCTCTCTAAGGAAGGTGCACAACACTTCTGCCTGCAGTAAATACAGAATCCTGGATCCTGACTTCCTTCTTTTGGTAGGGACCAGATCCCACTTGTCCAGGGGGTAACCTTAATTTGCAGGATAATGTCCTGTGTTTTCAGTTTCTGTGCAGAACCCCAAGCTGGCATACTCAGTGACAGTTTGCTGGGTGCCCAAATGCACTGAGACAGCTGCTGCCCTCAGAGACACGTGTGCAGTTCTTGGGTTCCTAGCAATTTGTGGCTTTGTACTATATTCAATCTGCAAACCAGAAGGAGATTGGAAAAACAACTTGTTTATTTTGTAAATTACACACATTGCATTTTCTAATACCACAGGAAGCTGGTATGATCTGCTGGGTAAGTGTGCAACCCAGACTCTTGAGTGTTTCAAGTTACTGCTCATCACCCAACACAAGTAAAGCCACGATCACTTGAAGCTACAGGTGGAACATTCAAAATAGAAATCCCAGCAATCCAGATGATACTGCACCAACAAAAAAAGCTGATTGGATAATTTTGTATGCTACCTTATAGACATGCACACAATTTAAACAAAAATACTCCTTTTCCTTTAACAGCATCTTGGTTTTGTTGAACACACTAACCAAACAGTAAATTCAATCTGATTTTCATCACAGCAAACAATACACCACTCCATCAAAAGTGGTATCAACTGGTATGAACAATTTGTCTAGTGTTGGCACATTAAAATAGATATTTATGTTTTGGTCAATGATCTTCTGGAAGGGAGGGAAACTATTCTGTTTTCCAGCTGAGGAAATCCTGTAACTGTAAAGATAATGAATACAAGGGGAAATAAATAATTAGCACAACAGAAGAAGAACGAGGTTGCAGTCTGTCATTCCACCTTACTTATGCACATGACTGAGAAGGAAAATTGAGATGGAGAAGTTACTAACACGAGAGATGAAATCTCCCAAGGGTGCAGAACATTCAGTGTTTAAAACAATAAAAGAAGGAAGAAAAAAACCCACCAAGGACAGCAAAGGAGGTGCAGTGGGAGCTATTTCAGCTTTTTCTCCTCCCTGCCATGCTCCCCATGGTTGGGCTGAGGTGCAGCCGCCCAGCAGCAAGAGGCACCTGCAGAGAACCTTCCTGTGGCACGAGCCTGCCCTGGCCCAGCGTGATGGAAACGCCCTGGCAGCCCAGCCCTGGCAGCCCAGCCCTGGCAGCCCAGCCCTGGCAGCCCAGCCCTGGCAGCCCAGCCCTGGCACACCCCGCTGCTGACTGAGCCTGGAGCCTGGCACAGGGCAGGTTTTCACTGGGTCTCAGTAACAGAAAGTTCATCAGGGCTGCAGACTCAGCTCTAAAGGCAAGTGGCTGATGCCATGAGCTTGGGCATCCGAAGGACAAAGAACAAAGAGGCCTTTGAGTTTAAATTCTCAGATCACAGGTGCAGTTTAGCATCAGTTTTCTAGAAGTCACCTCAATGATGAGGTTCTCTGCAATCAGTGGAGGGGTGGGTAAAACTTCAGACAGCAATTAATATCCCTGATAAAGTGTTTGGGATGGATGGGTGGATGGGTGGTCCCCTTGCAATGAGCTTTACCATAGAACTCCAGGCTGGTTTGGGCTGGAAAGGACCTTAAAGATCATCCAGTTCCACCTTCCACTATCCCAGGTTGCTCCAAGCCCTGTCCAGCCTGGCCTTGGATGGGAAGTCCACAGAGACTTTACATCAATTACTTTATTCTGGGGTAGATAAAGCTGCAGAGCCTGTGACTTCTTGGTTTGCACAGGAGAACTCTATGGGCAATGCAAACAAAACTTACAGAATTTTAAGGAACACAAATAAACTGAAGGGGACATTCCTTCACCTACACGTGGATTACAACAGTGCAGAGGCCAGGGAGGAGAAAGCAATGGTTCCCTTGGAGGTCAACTGGGAGAATCCCAGCAGAGCCCTGAAAAAATGATGGATTCCATCAGTCTAGCAGTTCCTGGTCATGCAGAAGAATGGAGAAGAAAAGTGGTGCAACTTGCCACAGTTCTGCCAATCCTATGTTTCACTTACAAGACAAACTTCCACAAAGGGTGCAAGGTGTGCATCACGGTGGAGATGTTCCTCAGTAATGTGGAGGTGGCTGCATTATACAAGGGCCCAGTCAGGATCTGGGTTTTCACTGTTTCCATGCTCTTCTGAGAGAGCCAAAGCTCCACAAATCAAACAAGCCAGGATGTTACTGCATGGAGACACCCCGATGCCATAGCACATCTATCCAGTTATAAAGTAACGTGCTCCTGTTATACACAGGCTGCTGTCAGGACACGCTGACCACATCCCATCCTGACCACTGCCTCCCAGGGCATGAAAAATGAGATTTCCCACTTGGGACGTTCCATCAAGGTAAGTATTCACCTTCAGAATAATACGAAGCAGTACCTTTCCACATTTCCTTCCGACCTGTACTACCACCTCAGCCCACAGGCACAGTTTTTCCTTCAGTAGAAGATTTTGAGTTGTTTGACTTTATCTTGTTTACTTTACACAAATGCTATTCCTTTCTTACAGATGGATTTGATCTGTTGAAGACCTGGAACATTTTATGCCGTAGCAAAACTCAGTCGAAAGTACCATCTGTTCTTCCTGCAGGGGCACAGCAATGCCAGAAACTGTTTAACATTCCATAAATTAAGACCATATAATGGATAGCTCATTGTTAAAGTGAAGTAAGGCATCATTTGGAACCTGATGACAGACATTTTGCTGGGGTTTTGCCTTAAAAATAGTATCGGATGTATTATTTTTGGTTTGCTTTACAAACTTCACATTCAACATTAAACAGCAAAGGTGGGTCACAATGTGACCTTAAGGTCTGTCTTTATCCCCACCTCCAGCAGGATCCTTTGTAATAACTTCAGGGAGAGAGAGGCTTGGATTGGGCCACTGGGTTACAACAAATTCACTGCAACACCAAATTCTGTTCTCCTTTCGCCTGGTGTGTGCCTGTTGTATCTGCAGGATACACTTCCTCAGAGAACAGAATTCCATCTTCAAGTCTAAGGGCCATTAAAATAAGTCTTATTTTATAGATGTTACACTTACTGCACTCACACACAGCTCCACACTCTGCCTTTCACGTACTGGTGAGAAACCCCAGTCAGAAATGAACTGCCATTTGCCATTCCCTTGTACACCCCAATGCTAAGACATTTAATCAATAAAAAGGCTGGACATAAAGTCCTGCTGTGAGTATG
The DNA here is from genome assembly GCA_013398075.1 of Notiomystis cincta. Taxonomy (NCBI): domain Eukaryota; kingdom Metazoa; phylum Chordata; class Aves; order Passeriformes; family Notiomystidae; genus Notiomystis; species Notiomystis cincta. The sequence goes on along the minus strand of VZRX01008593.1, from coordinate 45,109 downwards.
TATCATCTGAGTCAACACCAAAGCAGCCTGCATTTGCCATTCATACAAGAAAACCACAGAATAAAGGGGGAGGGCGGGGGGGAAGAGATCTACAGCAAAAAAACCCAAAACACACACAAAAGAAATCAATAGTGCTTAATTGGAAAAAAATGGTACTGCAGAATGCTGCCCCCAGGAGTGGTTCTCGGGGTTTCCTGGGCCAGGCAGCCCCTGTCCTCTGTCACCCACAGCTGTGGGAGCCAGGCTCCAGCAGATCCAAGGAACTCCCACTGCTGGGAGCAGGAACCCGCCCCGAACCTCCCAGTGACACAAAGCAGCACACAGCACTTGCACACTCCCAGGGACGGGAACCACCACCTCCAAACTCAGTTAGTTCAGCCCCAAATTTTGTCATTTAAGACCCTCTATCGTATGTAATTATTACCATCTCTTTGGGAAGCTCCCACACTGCTACAATAAAATCCGCAGAAGCAAAGCGCTTTTAACCCAGCCATTCCTAATCCCAGAGACAATGCTTATATTTTTCCATCACATCAGATCCTGGATGGTGGGGGAAGGGCAAGGAGTGTGAGGAGAGGGGGAAATGCAACTTGAGAAGTGGTAAGTGTGTCAAAATCTAAATTACTTGGAGATATTTGCAGCACAATCCTCCTTTATGCCTGTGCAGCTCGGTTCATATGGCTCACATTCAGCCTGTCACAGTGAATCATTGCTACTCCTTGACTTACATTAAAAAAACAAACCTAACTTTTGCTCCAGCCTGTGAGGTAAAACTTTGAATTCCCAGTCAAAAGGCCAGAAGTAGCATTAAAAAGAATTGTTTTTTGTATGAAGCTCACTTTGAGGGGAAAACAAAAAATAAAAAGAGCCTGTGAAGATCTAACTAACAGTACAAATACATGTGTTGCTTATGGAGCATTTTGCAAAAAAGCAGAAAGCTTTGTCCACGAGCAGAGTAGACCCAGCTTTAGCAGCCTTAAGTAACAAAGCAAACCCGCCCCTCTCTACTTAAAAAGTCTTTAAACTGCATCAAACTGGAGATATTTAACAATAGCTTTAGAGCCTAAAAACCAGTGAAAAAGTAAATCTGGAAAACAAAGTAAAAATCAAAGTGAAACCCAGCCAGACACAATCTTTGCAACTAGCAGAACACAAGGCACAAAGCAAAGCCAGCACTCAAACAAAGTTATTCTACACTCCTCCCGGCAAAATTTGCAACAAATATCCAGTTAGGAAAGATTTCTGCTGACCTGTGTATGAGAGCAGCAATGCAGATGTGGCGAGCTCTCCTGTCACCTTTTGTTCCCAGCCATGTCAGCTGTGCTCTGCTCCAAGTGCTGCTCACACTCCCAAATCCCTTTTTCCAGCTCTATTTTAGGAACTGCCCAGATTTTGTAGTGTAATCTGAGCGGGGAAGTACCATGTGCCTATGATATGGTTAATTCACTTTTTACCCCCTGCAATGCTCAAGGAAGCTGCTTCACATTTCAAAGCTGAGCCTAGGGCTGCCTGACCCAGGTACAGCCAGGGCAGCGGTGGGGCTGCCTCCTCCACCCCAGTGGGGCCCTAAAATTGCTCATTTCCCCTACCAGACCCCAGGGGGGTTTGGGGGATGCTGAGGCCCTTGAATCCCTTCCCCCTGGGGCAGAAGGGGCTGCAGCCCCAACACAGAAGGGTCCAGACCCCCACCACAGGGCTGGGGCCACCACCACCCTCATGGCTAAAGCCAAGGCTCTTCACTGAGGTAGCTCTGGTGAGGCCCCTCGAGAACCAGCAAAGCCTCGAGCACCTGGTTGGGGATCTTTGGCAAAGAATATGTTACACAAGGTGGGCTGGAAGAGTCCCATCTGTTTCTCTCCAGTGCTGCCATCAGCTAAGAGATTAACAGTGTCCAAAAATCAAGCCTCTGGACTCTGTCAAGTCACTCTTCTGTTAACATTATTCTGTTGTTATTGTTCTAGTTCTGGTTTGAATTTGCAATTATCATCATGCTTGACATGAACACTAAACTTGAGAAAAGAAGGAAATGCCTTTTCTTCCCAAATTCTGCACAGGGAAGGGTTAAACCCATTGTGAAGCTGCCAAGCACGAGTGCACCAGAGATGGTGCAGAGAAGAGGAGAACAGTCCTCAAATCCTGCCACTCCTGCCCGCCTAGCCCCAGCTCCAGCCCCAGTCCCAGAGGCTGAGCACCAAACCCCGGCGGCACCAGCCTGGCACGGACACCTCCTGAAGGTTTGGGCTTGGGAAGGGTGAAGGGCAAACTGACGAGGGTTGCACTGTTCCCCAGCTGTTGTGGAAGCAAATTCCATGTAATCAGCACTGCCCATGACCCCTGCCACTGCTAAGCCACGGTAGGAGGCTGAGAGCCGCGCTTGGCACAGAGACCACAGGACTCTGGCACTCACTCTGTCAGTCCTGGGAGGATGGGAGAGCTGATAGAGCTGCTCTTCAACAGCCAAGAGAGGGCCCCTAAAAGAGATTTAAGGGAAGAAACAGTCAGGGATCTTGGAAAAGGAGAGATGCAAGACAAAAAGATGGCAGAAAACAGAAAACCTTTGGGGGGACTTTAATTCTCGGCCAGAAGACAGCAAAGTAATTTCATGTAAGGAACCTGCATCTTAAATTCTGGTATTTAACACCTACAAATACCTTGTGTGGGACTTCTAACAACTGCATTCTGTATCTTTGAGCTTTCCTGCCTTCAAACTCTTGACCTGTATTCTAAAGCAAAGGTGAGAGCTCTATCTTCCCTGCTGCATAATTTAATAAACCCAGTTATGTTTGAAATTAGCACGTGGGTAAGGTAAAACTAGGAATAATGTAATGGACAATTTCAGAGAAAAATATATATTCTTCAAGGGTGAATTCAACATCTCAGCTTGGAAATTTGATCTTGGTCAGTTGTAATGACAGTTGCTTACAAACGAAATCAACAAAAAGGAAGTGAAGTGACCTCAAAGGTTAGGAATGGAGGCCAACAGTTGATGGCTGTGTTTATATCATAGAATCATGGAATGGGTTGAATTGGAAGAGACCTTAAATCCCACCCCCTGCCATGGGCAGAGACACCTTCCACCATCCCAGGTTGCTCCAAGCCCCTCGGACACTTCCAGGGATCCAGGGGCAGCCACAGCGGTGCCAGGGCTGTGAGGAATCCACCTCCGGCACCTCTGCCAGCCCCAGGCACCATCCCTGCTGCACTCCGTGGTGCTCACCTCACCACCCTGGCAGTCCAGGTGCCCCATCCCTGACTCAGGTGCGTGATCCTGATTTCTGTGCCCCCCAAGCCCCCCAGGTGAGGCCAGGCAGGGGCTGCAGGGCCAGGGCAGGGCACAGCTTGCTGCAGGAGGCCAGCTCTCCACTGCTTAACTTCATTAGCCTGCAGAACAGGCTGTAATTTGCTGAAATGATGATTAATCAAATCTCATTTTTCTCTAAGGCAGCTAATGAACAGCCAATTAAGTGTCTCAGTAATTCTGAAATAACAAAGGAATACTTGAGAGTGACAACTACCAGCTATCAACAGCACAGGCATTTCAATGGAAGCCAGCTTGGCTGACCTGAGACCCCCAGGTCCTTTCACCCACATTGTCCCAAAGCCACCTTTTTTCCCCACTTCAGATCATCACCAGCACCCCATCCTCCTCACTGTTTGCTCCCAGACCTTTGTGCCCACTGGTGTGGAGAGCCAGGGAGCCCTCGTGGTGCCACAGAGCCAGGGACAGGGGTGCCCAGGGGACTGGAGATGGGGTGTCCAGCACCCACAGCACCCCCACATCCAGCTGGAGGAGCTGGGCACCCAGGGCCTGCCACTTCCTCCTGTCTCGTGGTTCATTTCACATCTTTTCCAGACTCCAAACAAACTCATGAATATTTTGTTTTGATCATATAAATCAGGGTAAGATTAGGATACATAAACATAACTTAGCACAATACCCAGAAAGCAAGGGATGACATTTTTAAAAGAATCCATAATCTTGTTTTCTGAAGTATTTCTTCAATGGGAATTGTGTTGGAGCAAAGAATGCAAAACCTAGAAGCTTCCAAGAGGGGGTCATGTGAAATTACTCTATTTCAAGATTTTTCCAAATCACTAACATTTTGACTCTTGAATGTATTTGTGAGAATCTGCCAAAAAAACTTCAAACCAGTCAATTTTTTTTTGCAGTTTGTAACTGTCTCCTTTTTTTCCCAGGTCTTAAAAATGTTTTTGTAGAGAACTTATGTCATTTCTGTAGAAACTTCTGCAATCCACAATGACATTGCATATTTTTTTCAAGTAAAAAGCCAGCCTCCCAATAAAGAACAAAGAACATCCTTTGTTTCAGACAAAGAATTTCAGGAGAAACCACAAAATGTTCAAGCAAAACATTAAACATTTGATTTTCCACCCATTTTGCCAAGTCTAAGTTTTCCCATACTTCTAATATCAGTGTCAGTAAAGAGGGGAGGGGACAGGAGGCAGGTCAGATGGATGACAGTCACTCTGCAACTTAAAACCTGTTAATTAAATAAAGATGAAAACAGGATGTTTTGAGGAGAGCATTTTTCTTCTTTAAATTAGCTTTTCTTTTTAATGAGAAAACAAGACCTGCTTAATTTACCATCAGGAAAAAACAGCATTGAGGGAAAACTAGAAATTTTTACTCATGCTATTACAGAAATCCTGGGAACACCCAGCTCTGCAGCCACTCTAGTCACCAACATGAGTGTCCTGTCCTTTGTTAAGGCCCAAACATGACTGATGGCAGATGTTATTTAGACTTTGAACGAGTTTTAGAAAAGCAGGCTTAAAACCAAATGGAAATATTTCATTTTGAAACACACACATGCTTGCCTGACACACTTCACTGCCTGTTTTCACAGAATGGTTTGGGTTCGAAGGGACCCTCACATCATCCAGATCCAACACAATTACCCAGTTCCAATTCCCACTTAGTGGGATTTTACCCAGTGCAAAGACACCTCCTCAGCTGTGGCAGCACCTGGAACTTCAGCTGCTTGTTGAGAGTGCCACAGCACCCAGCACTGCACAGACACACAACCAGTGCTGCTTCTACCCTCAGAGACAAGCAGCCCCAAACTATGGAAATGTAACCAAGAATTAAACACATGAGCTCTCTGGTCTAGACATATACTTCATCTTCATGGCAAACATCATAAAATGCTGATTTATTTGTTTAATCATTACAGAAAGAGAGATTTTAGTAAATTTAAGAATGCCCCAGTGAATTTCCTTCTTGATGACTAGAATCTTAGTTCAGTCTATTTAAATGCAGGAATAGAAGTGATGCACTCAAGTTAACCTGTTTGCCTAGACTGGAGAGACATTATTAAATGTTCTTGTTCTTTTACACATCCTAAATATTCAGACACTTGCAGCACCCCAGGGTATAGTGTGCTATGTCAACACCTTGAGAAGAATGCAAACATCTTAATGAAAATGAGGAGAGATTGCTTATCGGGCACTCTTGCTGTTAACATCTGCATTTTACAAAAGCTCAGGAATTACTACACACACTTTCCATAGGACATATCCTCCTGGATATGCAGGCAGCCATGCCAGGAATCAAGCAGCATGTCAGAAAGCAGACTGCATTTTTGGTTCTGCTCTGAAGCGAAATTAATGTTTCGGAGCACTCTGCAGTTCCCCTGAGCAGAGCCATTACTCTATTTACCAGCTCAGAACCAAGGGGTAAATCCCCCAAATTGATCTGCTCTGATTCACATTATATACTTTCCAAATGGCCATCCAAGTTTTATACATGAACCATACCCAAAGTGCTGCTTTCAGGGCCATCAGAGTGGCTGTTGCATTGCTTGTGTGGCCGAGCCCCACGCAGGAGGCAGGGGAGACTGGAGCAGAACATGCCAGGCTACCAGACGTGTTCTGGTTGTGAAAAGGGAGTAAATAAAAAGTTAGCCTCCACAGAGCTGGCAGAGCCACTGGGCAGGCTCAGCAGCTCACTCCAAGAAGTTCTCTTGCCCATGATTTCTCTGTGCTGTGCCAGCCCTGGTGCCCTGCAGCAGGCTGTCCTCACACCAGCACAGCTCCTTCTTCTGGAGCAGCCTCTCAAAGAAAGAGACAAACCCAAAAGGCAGCAGGATTATCTTCAGTAGTCTAATTAGTGGTTTGAGATAACCCACTTGGTTTTGTCCACAGCAAATCAGGAAGTGCTCGTGGGAACTGTGCAGAGGCAGTGGCCAGCCCAGAGCCGGGTAGGGCTGGCAGTGGTCAGTGGGGTCAGACATCTGCACGAGCTGCCCACCCTTGACCTCGGCTTCAGGGGGTTTATGCCAGGTCCAATAACTCTGCCCAGTAGAGCTGCTACCATCTTCTCTGCCAAGTCCATCTGGAGTCAGCAATACACTTAGCAAATCAAAACTAGATTTAAA
>VZRX01008593.1:3890-38692 GCA_013398075.1 Notiomystis cincta | reverse complement strand
AAAAAAAAAAAAAAAAAAATGGGCTTTGCTATCAAAACTAAAGTCTGGTAGCCTGCTCTCATGCAAAATCCTTCACAAGTGATACATTTGTGGAGGACAGCTGGAATAAATCCATGACATTTAATGACATACTAAAAGCAAACCTTGAACAAACAACTTTAAATCATTTGAAACACTACTGTGAATAGATGAAACTTTGCAGTGCTCACATGTTACAATAATTAATCATTTCTAAGCGGTTTAGTTTAATTATTTAAAAAAAATATTTTAAAAAATCATTTGCAGAAGCGGGATTTTTTTCCCCCACTTCAGACATATATTTAAAGTCACACTCTCCTGTGAAAAGGTTTCACTTCAGAGTTTTAAATGTATTCTCTCATTCTGATCTGATTCATGACACCAGCAAGTTTTTCCAGCTTTCACCTTAATTTTTTATAAGTAACCTCGCCTCCAAACCCAGAGCACAGCACAGAAAAGCAGCAGTCCTAGGAGCTGTTTTTGTGAAACACATCAAATGTGACTGTCGAAGAAACACAGACAACAAATTGCTTTGTAATTTAAATGGGAACTCAGATCCCACAGGCATCCCCTCTGTCCATGCATATCCAGCATCATCCTAAATGGCTCACAACAGCTCAGGTGGAAGAACAGGTCTGTCTGTCCCTGGGTACAACATCTGTTCACTGAGAAGCAGGCAGATGCCCTTGGGAATTTCAGCTGGCCCCACCCAGGAGCACCAGGGACCTGTGGAATTTCCCAGAAGGAACAGCCACGAGCTGGGGGACAAGGACCAAGCCGAGATGATTTAGGGCAGCACAAACAGAGTGTAAGGGGCACATCTTGAACTGCTGCTGGCCAAACAGCTCCACTCTCCTTGAGTGCAGCCTGGGGGACACACAGACAGTGTCTGCTGGCTGTGGCCACAGCACAAGCTGGCTGAGGACCAGCAGCTGGCTGGTAGTCCCCCACCACATGTCTGGCAGGAGGGACAGAGAGAACATTCACTGTGCTAGTGCCGACTCAGCTAATTTAAGTCAAAAACAAAGGTGGTTTGAGCTAACCTGGCTGGATTTGCCATGAGTGGATTAAGAACACCCATAAGACCCCTTCTGCCAGCTCTGATGGGGATATAATCTTTGCTGGTTGTATTTTCTACTTCCAAAATGTCATGTATGCCTGCCCCAGGAATTGCTCTCTCTCTCCCTCCACCACCAGTCTAGACAAAACTGCATTAAGATCCTTTCTTGACTTATGTGTACAGGTGTAAGGGGTTAGCAGTCACTAAAAGGTTTTGTGCATACAGGAAAAAATGAGCTCCTTGTCTCCAAGATATTCTCAGTGAATAGAGTCAGGAGCAAAAACTAGAACTAAACTAAAAGAAGTTCCATGCCAAGGATCACAAAAAAAATAAAATTAGCAAACAAGACAGACAGGAATGTACATCTGCCTTAATGCAAACCAAGAAGTGTAATTAACATAGCTTAATTTTCATGAATAATTGGTTAGGTTTGTAACACACAAGAATGAAAACATAACTCAAAAGGGTCTGGTCTTGCTCTTGTAGTGCTCGGCAGAAGGAGGAATGGCCAGGCCACAAGTGACCTGCATTTCTTCTTACCTAAGTGGGATATGTTTGTTTGCACAGTCTGATTTCCAGCAAAAAGACCACAATAATATAAGCAGGAGAACAAACCACTTTTTGGAAAGCCCCTTTCCAAGTCTCTTTTGTTTAACTCCTGATCTATATGAGCATAGAACTGGAAAGGACTTCTTGGGATATTAAATGCAGGCCCCTGTTATTAAAGGCAACATGTCACTTCCAGCAGAAAGAAAGGTTCGTGTTATGCCAATGAGCTGGAAGGAAATCCAAATTTCTAATGCAAGAGAATGGGGGGAAAAGCTAAACAAAAGTGAATGCATGAGCCCATATCATGAGATCAGAGCCTTATTCTAAACATATGGGCTGGTGGCACATCGAAGAGGAGATAAGAGGCAGAATATTTACGAGTCAAGGTTCCTTCTCTCACTAGGGAGCTGCATACAGCTAAGAAAAACACCTCAGCACACTCAGCCCTGGGACACAGGAGGAAGGGGAGCTCCCAGGGCACTCTGAGGCCACCTGAGATCACAGTGGCCCCAAGGTCAAAGGCTCATGGAAGAGACAGCCAGGCCCCAGCCAGCAGCACTCTGCTGAAGGGCCAGAAAGCAGCTGTAGGAAACCACGTGCCCACTGCAAGTCTTTCAGCAACCACCAAGATCTCTGGAGAATGTAAGAGACACTCCTGGTTTTGCCAGAAGCAGATAATCTCACCTGCCCAATGGGAAGAAACTCCCAGGCCCAGAAACATTTCCAAAGAACAGCTTGCAAGAGAAGATCAACCCTGTAAAATATTGGTCATCTCTCTGGATTAAGGAAAGAAGGCAGCAGAGAGAGGCATGGCTGGCAGGAGGATTGGTTTGGTTTACATAGGATGCAAAACTTGAGGGCACAGGGATGATGGCAAGGGACAGCCAAGGTGTGAGAACTGGGTCACCAGGCACTACAGCACCAGGAGCTCTCACAGGTTCCAGTACACACAAAAGAGGCACAAAATCGTGGAGTGAAGGCAGCCTGGAGAAGGGCTGTAACTCCTCTGCTCCTACAAATCCAGAGGAAGGGACGTCCACAGGCCTGGAGGGGTTCTGGCAGCATGGAAACCCCAGCAGTGTCCCCTCCTGGAACTGAGGAACTGTCCAGCAGAACAGTTTCCAGGCAGTGCAACACCAGGACTCCTCCCCAGCCTGAGACAGCTTTGCAGAAGATGCCATCTCCTCACTGGGCTGCTGCTCCATCTCACCCACATGCAGGGCTAAAGCCACACTCAGGGGCACTCTGGGGATGCTTCCTGCCAGCTCACAAGCCTCTTGCAGTGGCCAGCTGATCCTCAGCCACACTCACCCCCCAGCCCCCAGAGCTGTGGGTGGTTGTAGCTCTCCCACGAGCTCGCATGCCTGATCAGGACGGGAAGAGCTTTATTTGGAATGTCATCTTTAATGCCACCAAGCTCTGTGAGACCCTCTGCCCATCATCACCTCTCAAAGGCCACACATACTCAGTGCACAAAACTGCACAGCACCATTTCTTCCAGCTTCAGGGAGATCAGATAAATTTAGACATGTATAATATCACATAATCATTTAATGCAGTTGGAAGATACTGAAGTGGATGGATGGACAGATGGATGAAAGAAAAGAGGAATCTCTTCAATTACCAAAAACTTACTTAAATTAAAAGAAAACCATTTCCCCTAGTATTTATATACACTGCAAGGCTACTGTGAAGTTACCATTTATTCCAGTATCACTTGCAGAGTAGCTCAATGCAATGTGCTCAGACCAGCAGTCCCACAGAAGTGGAATCCCTGAGGAGCCACCAGGGCCAAAGAGCTCCATAGCTTTGCCGTAGGTTTCTTGTCTTTACTGGAGAAGTGAAAGCTCCAGCTGCTACATTGAACTCAATAAATCCTGCTCAGAGCTTTGCCATTGATGCAATTAAAATAACATGGTTCTTGAAGGGTAAGGCAGCATCGGGAAAGCTTTGCCAACAAAGCAATGCCAATTAAGAGTGTGATTTTTGGATGATATTTTTAGGCCAACATCAGCCCTATTAATGCTGGTATAACTGTCTTCAAAGTGATTTTGAAGGTCCAGCTGACTCTACTTGGGAAAAGAACCAGTTAAAAGACTGGGGTTTGGCCTCCATAGGCTCCATTCTGTCATTAGGGGAAAATATTTCATAATAAAACTAATTTCATCCATTCCACTAATAAGAGTGGTTTGTGTCCAAAATCTTCTCAAACGATTTTACACCCATTAACTGTTTACCAGGGGCTGTTGTTTTTTGCTGTTAAATGACATCTAGCCAAGTTACAAACAAAGCCACATTTATGGGATGCGCCCATAGCTGCCATTTGCAACTGAAAGGACCGGGATGCCCAAAGCAGAGATGCGTCACGAGGAGGAGCAAGAAAGGAGAGCACTCAGGTGCTGATGGTCTGTTAGAAAACCACACACGCATTCCCAACGCCTCCTCTCTGCTCATCGCCTATGGGTGCAAAGAAACCGAACTCCATGCTAATATAACTTGGCAATAACAGCAACTTTCCTTTCCAAAGAAAACCAGAGGTTTACAGAGAAAATTCGATACCAGTGGGGCACACACAGGCTCAAAGGCCCTTCCTGCAGGTGTTACAGACCCTGTGCCCAAACCCTCCTCCTCTGACCTCACTCCCCGGGGCGACCGACAGGCTCCTGCACAAGGCTCTGAGCGACAGCAGGAAGAGATAAGGTGAGGGGAGGCATGGGGGCAGAGAGCCGGCTGGCTTTCGCTCAGCCCTCAACACATGGAGTGATTCTGCGGCCGGGAGCTCCACTTCCCCGCTGATCCTACAAGCCCGGTCCCCCAAACTTGCCCAGCACATCCCTGCGCGGTGCCCCGAACCTCCCCGGCACAGCCGGTTAAACGCTGCTCACTCCAGAAATCCAAGCATACCAGCACAAGCAGGCAGAGAGCGCTTTTCTTAGCTGTGCCATGCACTCTTTCCTCTTCCTTTCAAACTTCCCATTGGTTTTCGTTCGGCTCACGGGAGGGGAGCGAGCCTGCACGACTCGGTGATCGCATTTATGGAAAAACCTCGCCAGCTCTCCCCCCAACATTGCCAAGTGACATTTGCTTTGCAAACACTCCCACCGCCCCGCGGGCTGCTTTCGCCTCCACCCAGAGAATTGTTTTCAATAAAGCNCGGGGCCTTGTCCAACCTGCACCCGGCCGGGCGGGAGCGGAGCCCCGGCGCCCAGGGCGGGCGGCGGAGCGCGGCCGGACACGCCGGGACGGGGAGCTGGGCGGCTCGGGGAGGCTCGCGGGGACGGGGCCAGCCCGCACCGAGCCCCTGGGGACCGCAGCTCCAAAGCAAAAAGAAAAAGCCCGGGGTGAGAGGTGAGCGCCGCGCCTGCCGAGGGGCCGAGGGGCCCCACCTCCGCGCTCTGCCCAGGTTAACCCCGCTGTGTCGACCAAAGGTGGCTTCGAAATTGAACTGCAAGAAGGGCTTTTCAATTTCTCTTTGTCCCACATCTGCTTACTGAGATTTAAGTAGCCCCAAACTCACCTCGCCGTGAGCCCTCAGGGAAGAGTTTGGTGATCAGATCCCGATCTGAGGGTCCGGCTGTCGTAGGACAGTTGCGACTGTTTATAGAAACCCATCCTGGGATGAATTAGAGACGAGTCCCTGGGACGAACGAAGTCCCTGCAACAAACACTATGTCATCGGGAAAACATCCCTCCTCAGAGGGTCTTAGGAATAACCCCGCCGCTGCTCCCTGCCAGACAGTGGGCTGTGCTTGTGAGCTCGGGGGGCTCACTCAGAGGGAGCCTCTTGGCCTGGATCACGAGCTCTGGGACCTCTCTTTGGGCACAGGCTCAGCTTCCCCCTGCATTTCTGCCCCTTCAGAACAAGCTGTTTCCAGCCTGGCTGCCAGGCCAGCTCTGCAGCTCTGTCCTGAGGCAGAGGCAGCACTGAGGCACACAGCTGGGATGTTTTTTGCACTGCAGGGCTCCTTCACCATTAGGTTATGGGAAGAAGAGACCCTGTTTGGTGCCCACCAGAGCTGCTGGCAGGACAGCTCTGCCCGAGCCTGAAGGGAAGAATGGCAGGAGCACAGCAGTGTCCCACCAAGGCCACCTGTCCTGCCCACAGCCCAACAGCTCTGCAGCACCAGCCTGCCCTGGCCCGGCCATGTGGACAGCTGCAAACAGCTGCTGGAGGCACCAGAACATCCATGGCCTGGCTGCCAGCTTTGCCTTTCCCAACAGCCAAGGGATGGAGGAGAATCTGCTGCTACAGTCAGAAGTGGTGGCTCCCTGCAGTGCTTCGTCACCTTCCTCCTCCTCATAGCAAAGGGAGCCTGGCCCAATCTCTGACATTAAAAATTTTGAAGAAACTTTAGAGCTGGCCCTGACTCTCAGCTCCCATTCACAGGCAAGACTGAAGTCTGCACAGACAAAATGTGCATACAATTAGGGAAAAGTAGCAGGGTAAGAGTTTCCATTTCTGAAATGTGGTATCCTGTCTCCAGCACAGCCAATGCTCGGGAAAGTGGGACTGTCTTATTGTGTGATTCTGCAGTGTTTGTGGGAAGGGTCCTGCTGGCTGCTGCTGGACACCCTGAGGGATGGACCAACTACACAAAATCGTTGTGTAACTTTAGCCAGAGAGAAAAATGCTCTTTACTTTGTAAGCAAACCATCAACCCTCCCAGAATGTTCCTACACAGTCTTGAATTTCACCTGGACGAAAATGAAAGCATGGAAAGACCAAAGGACTCTGATTTCTCTCTATCTCTGTGAAGATGCTGTGTGAGCACTGTTTCCTAACTGCAAACCAGTGGGAACACCACCAGTGTCCTCTGCCCCCGTAAGTTGTAGGNAAAAAAAAAAAAAATTAAAAAAAAAAAAAAAAAAAAAAAAAAACACCAACAAACGGAGAAAGAAGAAGAACAGCGTATATACCGTAATATCCGCGTGTCAGTCCCGGTAGTCGGGAGAGCGCTTTGGATCGGGGGCTGCAGCGAGCTCCGCGCCGTCGGCTCCGGGAGCGCTCGTACCGGGCTGCGCTGCGCGGCGCTCCGGGGGAAGGGGCCGCGGGACCCCGGCAGCCGGAGGGAGGGGCCGGAAAGCTGCGGCGGGGCCGAGCGGCAGCGGGGCCTTGTCCAACCTGCACCCGGCCGGGCGGGAGCGGAGCCCCGGCGCCCAGGGCGGGCGGCGGAGCGCGGCCGGACACGCCGGGACGGGGAGCTGGGCGGCTCGGGGAGGCTCGCGGGGACGGGGCCAGCCCGCACCGAGCCCCTGGGGACCGCAGCTCCAAAGCAAAAAGAAAAAGCCCGGGGTGAGAGGTGAGCGCCGCGCCTGCCGAGGGGCCGAGGGGCCCCACCTCCGCGCTCTGCCCAGGTTAACCCCGCTGTGTCGACCAAAGGTGGCTTCGAAATTGAACTGCAAGAAGGGCTTTTCAATTTCTCTTTGTCCCACATCTGCTTACTGAGATTTAAGTAGCCCCAAACTCACCTCGCCGTGAGCCCTCAGGGAAGAGTTTGGTGATCAGATCCCGATCTGAGGGTCCGGCTGTCGTAGGACAGTTGCGACTGTTTATAGAAACCCATCCTGGGATGAATTAGAGACGAGTCCCTGGGACGAACGAAGTCCCTGCAACAAACACTATGTCATCGGGAAAACATCCCTCCTCAGAGGGTCTTAGGAATAACCCCGCCGCTGCTCCCTGCCAGACAGTGGGCTGTGCTTGTGAGCTCGGGGGGCTCACTCAGAGGGAGCCTCTTGGCCTGGATCACGAGCTCTGGGACCTCTCTTTGGGCACAGGCTCAGCTTCCCCCTGCATTTCTGCCCCTTCAGAACAAGCTGTTTCCAGCCTGGCTGCCAGGCCAGCTCTGCAGCTCTGTCCTGAGGCAGAGGCAGCACTGAGGCACACAGCTGGGATGTTTTTTGCACTGCAGGGCTCCTTCACCATTAGGTTATGGGAAGAAGAGACCCTGTTTGGTGCCCACCAGAGCTGCTGGCAGGACAGCTCTGCCCGAGCCTGAAGGGAAGAATGGCAGGAGCACAGCAGTGTCCCACCAAGGCCACCTGTCCTGCCCACAGCCCAACAGCTCTGCAGCACCAGCCTGCCCTGGCCCGGCCATGTGGACAGCTGCAAACAGCTGCTGGAGGCACCAGAACATCCATGGCCTGGCTGCCAGCTTTGCCTTTCCCAACAGCCAAGGGATGGAGGAGAATCTGCTGCTACAGTCAGAAGTGGTGGCTCCCTGCAGTGCTTCGTCACCTTCCTCCTCCTCATAGCAAAGGGAGCCTGGCCCAATCTCTGACATTAAAAATTTTGAAGAAACTTTAGAGCTGGCCCTGACTCTCAGCTCCCATTCACAGGCAAGACTGAAGTCTGCACAGACAAAATGTGCATACAATTAGGGAAAAGTAGCAGGGTAAGAGTTTCCATTTCTGAAATGTGGTATCCTGTCTCCAGCACAGCCAATGCTCGGGAAAGTGGGACTGTCTTATTGTGTGATTCTGCAGTGTTTGTGGGAAGGGTCCTGCTGGCTGCTGCTGGACACCCTGAGGGATGGACCAACTACACAAAATCGTTGTGTAACTTTAGCCAGAGAGAAAAATGCTCTTTACTTTGTAAGCAAACCATCAACCCTCCCAGAATGTTCCTACACAGTCTTGAATTTCACCTGGACGAAAATGAAAGCATGGAAAGACCAAAGGACTCTGATTTCTCTCTATCTCTGTGAAGATGCTGTGTGAGCACTGTTTCCTAACTGCAAACCAGTGGGAACACCACCAGTGTCCTCTGCCCCCGTAAGTTGTAGGAACTGTTTTGCCACATCCCTCCCGTGACTCTCCCTTCCACATGGCTCCAGCATTCCCACTTTAAAGTGGTGCTACTCTGGTTAAACAGCCACAGAGCAGAGCAGACTTAGACTGAAATATTTGTTTGTGTGTCCTCATGTAACCACAGTGTTTCAGAATTTGGGAAGATCTCACAAAGCACCAGAAAACAATGCCCTCTTGGCCAAAGTCAGCCAGCTCCACAGCGTGCCTTTCATTGCAGTGTATGGTTAGGAAATGCTCAGCTCACACAGGAGCAGCTTTCAGGAGATGTTGCTGCTTTAAGGTACCAGAGAATCACTATTCCAGCGAATCTCATACAGAAAGAAATGGACCAGCTCAATCCAAACAAATCCATTACAGTCTACACATACTCTGAGCCCCTGGAGAAAAGCTCATACCATTCTGGGGATTTCTGATCATCACGGCTTGCGAAGGTTTGCTGGGACCTGCACAGCTGGACCTGTGACAGGGAAAAGTTAAAGCAGCAGCTTACAGGAGGGGATTCCTGCAGTGTGAGAATTACCCACTCCAGCAGTTTGGGAGGGAACTGCATCTCCCCTTCCTTATCATCAGCCAATTTTTTCTGCAGGTGTTTGGTCATTCAGTCTCTGCTATACCCATTCAGTGCCCTGGGAGGAAATAAGATCCTACATGAGTGAAACAGAGTAAAGCCTAATTCTTCAAGCCAGGAGCAGGCGTGCCTGACAGGGATTTGCCATTAATTTTATGTACTGGCAAGGCAAGAGCACTCATAAGCAGCATTTGATAAAGTCTTCTTTCAGATTCTGACATTTTACTGTCAGTGTCTGAGAAATGTACCCAAATCTTACTATCAAAAGGCTCTTCAAGGGAAATTATCTTTATCTTGGAACCTGATTTGAAACTGCTCCTGGTTCTCAGCTTTCTCACCATTAGTGAGAAATTTTCTCACTATTTCTCACCATTGATGGAAATCAGCACTCTGATGCCAGCAAGTATCACCTCAGTCAGGGGCCTTTGGGTGGCAAAGGCTGCAAGGACAGCCAAGGTGAAGCCCTCCTGGTACCCCAGGGCTGCAGAAACGGCCCCTCTGCTAGGGCTGGCCACCTTCATTTTTGTCACAGCTCCCAAGAAACCAAACCAAGTGTGTCAGACACACTTCAGCTTGGACTGATTTCCAAATATGCAGTAGAGGCTCAAATCTGACATCCATACAGGTGTGCAGTGAGCAGGCAGAGTGGTGCTTTTCCCCAGTTACCCCTGCTGGTATCTCCCATTTCTTCCTAGCCATCCCAGTTCCTCTCACTGGATCCTCTGTACCTGAACATTTTGAGAGTGGGGAAGTGGAAGATGTAACTAAACCGAGTTTCCTCTTACTGTTTTCTCTTCTGCAATTGTTCAGTATTGACCTTGAAAGTTTTCAAAGAACTCTGCTCTGGTTCTTTCCATGGTGGATGAGCTGACTAATGCAGACTCGTCAAGATCTACTTCAGCTTTGCTACAGCACATTACATGCAGGTTGTAAACAACCCAAATATCCAAGATAAGAGTTACCCCCAGCAGGCTGCATCCCATGGAGCCACCCTCCAAGCCATGACTGCCATTCTGACTTTGAAACATGCTCCTGATTTAGGAAGGACAAAGTACTGAAAAGCCATTTCAGCAGAACTTTACAAACATTTAAGGTTGCCAGCCAGGACCCAGAGCCCCCAGGCTCTTTCTGTGTGGGCTCTTTTTATGTGGTTTTTTGCACCCACACTCAGCTCTGCTCCACCAGCAGGATCCTCTGTGGGTGCAGACATCTGTCAGCACTGCACCCCACTGCAGCAGCAGCAGCAGCAGCAGGGACTGGGACACAGGAGAGACTCCAGCAGAAAAGCCAGAAGGGATGCAGAGAGGAAGAAGACAGCAAGCGGGGAGAAGCCTAGAAATGTGTAAAGGATGGGCCTGGATGTTCCCACCTCCCCTGTAACATACCCCATTACCCACCCAAAACAAGTGGATTTTCATCCCTGAGGTGAGGTATGATTTCCATCTGCTGCTCCTGCATTGCTCACCATGGGAAGGTTCATCTCCCAAGCTCGTGCTTTGCTGTCTGGAGTTACCTGCTGCCTTTGCCCACTCGCTGAGCTACCAGAAAATTGCCAGAAGCATCAGCTCTTCAAAGCCACTCAAAATATAAACAGGACTACCTCTGTCTCATCTCTAGTGCTCACCAACACAGAGGGAAACCCTGCTTAAGCCTCCCAGCTGGATGGCAGATCCCAGCAGCACTTCACACCACCCTGTTAAGGCTGCTGCCTCGTCTCACCGACTCCGACACCAGGAGCTGCTCTGTCCTCACCTCTCACACATGAGTCTGTCCTAACCAGCACCTGCATTTTTGAGAGGAGCTGCTGTCAGCCCAGCCAGGTGACACACAGGACAAAGGAGGGACTGTCACTGCTGATGAGAGGTTTCCAGCTCAGCCCACACAGGCAGAGCCCTGCTTGCAGTGAGTGTGGGTCGTTGGCAAGCTGGAAGGTACAGCAAGGTCCCATTTGACAAAGGAGTGCATAAACCCTTATAATTACTTGTCACAGATCATTGTTTTCCCCTGATGAATGGCTTAAATAAAAATGTTTGAACTGAGGCCAAGAATGCAGGGTCTGAGGCCAAGCAACATCCTGCAGTGGTAATAAATACCTACTACACAAATAAACTACCAGAATGGCTGTTTCCCCAGATGTCATGAAGCCACCCCATACACAAGCTGCTCTTTGATGCTGCCTGCTATCCCAGCCTCAGGCTCGCAGCACCTCTTCCACAGAAAACCAGTCTTCTGCTAAAATAAACCGGCTGAGATAGAAGCTGAAGTGCATAGAAGCAGTTATTGCCATTGCTGTTGCCTCACTTCTTTGAAAGTGCAGATGATCCAAAGCAAAAAGTAAAACCATGTTTTGACTGCTGTGGGAAAAGGGGTGACAGTCACCGAGTGCTGGCAGACCAGCTCCCTCCTCCAGCCAGGAGGAAGCCTCACGTCAGAGGCTTTGCAAATTGGATAAGGTGTGGAGCTAATAAAAACTTGAAGCAGCCTGGAAACCTGATGATTAAATCTTGGAAAGCTGAAGGCCATGTGAGCTGGTTAGTTCTGACTTCTGCTGTGATGGATCCCTAACAACATGTGAAAGTTATCATCTCATGAGGCAAACATCCCTGTTGTTGGGCAGTGCAGACACAGAGACAGCCAAGTTCTTAACAAAACCAGCTCATGAGCCCCACAGGGACCATTTGGACATCTCATCCTGCACAAATATACCCAGTTCACACAAAATCATCTCAGTTCAAAGTTAAAAATGACTCCTAATGTTACCTGCTCTGGAAAATCCAACTGTGATGTTTCATTTTCTTTTTTTCCACCATAGCTGAAACTGCAGTGTTGGGGCCGGATCCATGCAAAAGGCATCCACATCCAGCACTTTCTCCCCTACTGAATTTAGGGATGCTGCTGTGCAGGAAAATAACAGGGCTGTAATACTATGCAGCCCTGGTCAGTTGGTGCTCAAAGGCCAACCCACGATTGCCTTGGACACGGCTCCTGTAACTACTGAAGGGAATAGCTGGCCCTATAAATCAGACAGCAGCAACTCCCCTTTCACAGCTGTCTCCGGTCTCCCCTCTGAAATTTGGCTGGCTGTTTACTTTGAGATTCAGAACACACATGTAAACTGTTTAGGGATATTCCTATATTCCTGTTTCTTGTTAAAAATTCCAGAGAGAATGACAAATGTGGCCCATTAGTGTTACGAACATCAGAAAGAAAAAATAAATAAATAGAAAAAAAAAAAACCTGCAATGAGTGTTTGGCCCACAATAGTCCAGTCTGTTTCCCCAGCACGTTCCAGTTCCATGCTCTGAAGAGGTTTCCAGGCAGCAGGGGCAGATCCCTGCTGCCCACAGGTCCTGCTCCAGTGGACTCCAGTGTAAGCAGTGAACATCTCTGGGAAAAAGACAGAGTCACAGAGGAAATTGTGTTTATTTATTGTTATGCTTAAGGTGAGACCTGCATTGGCAGCTGCTCGTCAGAACAGGCTGGGGCTGCCTCCAGCCATGCCCCTTTCTTGCTCTCTTCTTTGGAAATACCTTCAGAGCAGCATGGCAGTTTCCATTCCTTATGGTTGCCTGGCACAAGAGGGAACCCTTCTCCCTGTTCCTGAGGGAGCAGAGAAAAGTTAAAATGCCACAGGGCTGTGAGGGAAGAAGTGTCAGGAGCAGCCCACTGATACCAAGGAGAGAGGAGAGGGAGGAAGGTGTTCTATGTTTTTGTTTCTGACCATCTCTACTTTAATCAGCAATAAATTAAACTGATTTTGCCCCAAACTGCAATGCTAATGCTCCTATGACAAATCAGCAGTACTCACAGAGAAATTGGAGAAGATAACGAATATTTCCCTGCTCAGCATTATCTGCACAGAGTAGCACAAAACAGAGTCAGGAATTCCTGCCACAAGCAGAAAGCCTGGTGACATTTGTGATGAGAGTGGCCCCAGAGGAAGTCATCCCGGGGCCAGCACCCTACATCCCACCCCGAGGGGATGCCCTCAAGGTGGGGGAAATCCTTTCTCTTATCTTACAAGGGAGCTCTGCTGTTTAATCAGTGCTTGGGAACAGATCCTCTGGAGCCAAGGACAGTCACATTCCCATCCCTGCACCCAGGTAGTGGTTTGCAGAAAGAAGTGTTCAGCCTCCACAGGAGGCTCAGAAGGGCTACATTTAACCTAGCTGTTGGTTAAGATTTTTTTTTTTTTTATTTTTCATTTTAATGAGACTGATCTGTGGGCAAAAAAGCCCTTTGCAGAAATAGACTGTGGGCTTGAGGAGTGGGAGAGAGCTGTGAATAGATTCAAGTCCTTCAGTAATCACCAACAGTCTGCTCGAGATGTAAATTCATCCTTTGAGCACTGAAATCTTTAGAATGTGTGGAGACCTGAGCTGATACTGGCTTTTTTTTTATTTTGTGTAGACTTTTATCTCCAAATAATAAACCAATGTTTTGTGTTATGCAAGGCACTGAAGAGAGATTGAAAATAACCTTTATCTCCTACATTCTTGTTATGTGGCATCAACACAGCATCAATAAAAGGCATCTTGATATAATAATAGTTTAAAGTTTATTTTCCAAACAAAAGTGTTGTTTGCCTAGAGTAATGTAAATTTGCTGTTCTCCTTTACACTTCACAGACAACGAGAGAAAAAGGTTTTAGGATCTCCCCAAAGGAGAGATTTAATTGTAAAACAAAGCACTAGGTATGACATTTAGCTGAGGCTGTAAAGGCTACAGTAATTAAAAAAGACTAAAACATACGGTGCACTTCATGAAGCTGGTTAATATGAGCTCCCAAACTGAACCTTTTTGGTGCGTGAGAAGAAAGAGGAAAGAAAACGCAGCTATTCTGCTCTGTCCTGAACCACAAAAAAAGCCTTCGCTGTAGTCCTCGTGAAGCAGGAATGACACTCCCGTCTTCACTCGCTCCGTCTGGAGCAGAGGGATTTCCTTTCACCTGCTAAGCGAGATAGGAGCAACTGTTGCGATCTCTGAATGCGTTTGCGATGGGAAATGAGGGAGGGAAGCCGTCCCTAGGGCTGGCAGTGCCTGCGGTGCGGCGCCTGGCGCGGGAGGAGGGCTGATAGCAGCGCTCGGAGCACCCCCTCACGCCCAGCGCGGGCTCCCGGTTCGGCCATCAGAGGAGCACAAGGAGCCCTTTGCAGCAGGCCCTCCACAGGCACCGAGCTGGAGATGTTGCAATGTGGTCAAATCCCAGAACAGCGGAGATAGAAACAAAACAAACACAAACCACAACAACAACTTGTGTAATCAGATCGTACAGAGAAGCTGCGAGCCAAGTCCCTAGCTGGTGCTAACCAGCACAGCTCTTTCTACACTCAATTTCTCCATTTTGCGTCCAGTTATCCTTGTTTCATAGCTTTAAAGCTCTGCCTTCCCACTTCAGCATGCAGGAAGTCCATAGACTCTGGGCTACCAGCCCAAAACCGTGCTTTGTGAAATTCTCTGCTCAGCCGGAGCCCACAAATGTCTGTTCCAAACATTTCCATCTTTGCTGTTGTGGGGGCCCGGCCTGGCCGCGTGTGGGGCCTGTTTCTGACAGTGTGTCCATACCTGCTGTCCAGCTCAGCCCTCCAGCTGACCACTAGAGTTGAACTGAATCTGATGAGAATTCACAGCTTTTTGGCTTTCGGGAAGATAATCCAAAAGGAAGCCAAGGGAAAGGGTGTATCTTTTCTTTCTGTTCCCTGAAAGGGTGATCAGAAAAATAAGAATATCACCAAAAGGCAAAAATGCATATATATGAGAAGAAAAGCAGATAAGAAAACACCTCTGACTGCCCTCGAACCAAACATTATTTAGTACTCTCAGCTTGCTTCCACAATGCAGGCATGTGATATATTGTATAACCACGGAATGTTTGGGGTGGGAGGAGACCTTGAAGCCTGTCTACTGCCCCCAAACTGACAATTCAGGCCCTTTGCTCTTAATCACAAACAGCAGCACCCATGAGCTGTGCTACCACCCCCGTGCCTGATGTAGTGACAGCCTCTCCCCGGGCACAGTGACTGCTCCTCCCCACACAAACCCAGCTGGGAGCTCTGTGCACTCCAAATGCCACCTTCAAAGGGAAGGACAGGAATTTTGGCACATTTTCCCAGGAGGGAAGCCTGAAGCTCTTAGCCCTCAGCCAGCAGTATGTACAAGCCATAATTTTTCCAATTAAATTATGTCACTGGTGGAGAAAGGTGGGCTGATCTTTCAGACCTGCAAAGCAATAAATGTCAGTTCCAGCAGCCACAGAGAGCAAGTGCATTGTAATGAGTAGCCCAAACTTTTCACAAAGGAGGGAAAATTCTCCCTGAGTTACACCTTTACTGCAAAGTAATAGCAAGCTCATTAATGCTGGTGGTTTGTTTCTGTTTCCTTTTTTCTCATCTTCTGTACAAGTAACATGGAAACAGAAGAAATAGGATAATTTCTCTGGTAGTGAAGTGCTTTCTGACTGCAACTATTTCTGGATTCCCCAAACCCAACATTTGCAGTTTGATCCCAGGAGAAAAATGTGTGGTTTGCATTTTTAGGAAAAAAAAAAACCTCTGATTAATCTGTGTAGATTTGCATATAAATGACTTTAAGGCTGAGCATCCATCACGTTGGCAAGTCTGGTTTGTCATTCCCAACGGCCTGTGGTCTCCAGTAATCATGGCAGCCTCTAGGTATTCTCTCAAGTCGGGGTTGCTTCATTTGTGTCTGAGCTCAAAAGCAAAATATGTTCTCTTCTACCAGACACCCTATTTAGCTGTGATTTACATATGGGAAAAAAGTGTGAGAAATATCAATATTTGCATTTTAAACGTGATTTCAGGATGTCTGTTGTGGTTCATTCATCTGTTTTTTGGCTCTTCCATGCATTTAGTTCATTTTTATTTGACTGCACAAGCATATGGCTCTTATTAGCTTAATGACACATTTATCCTTCACCCTTGCTGGCACTTTTTAACTATGGGACGGGGAATGTCAGGTGAGTTGTGTTGATATTCAGAATTATCCACACCAGAGCTAACCTGGCTGGCAGCTCCTTGATCCCAAGGAAATTTTAGGTGATGATCATCTTAATTTTGCTCTTTTCAGGTCAGATGTGGCACCTTCCTGCCAAGCAGAGGCTTGGGAGAGGGAAGGCCATCGAGGACAGCTGGAAGTGTTTCCTGAAGGTGACTCAGGACTCCAGGCTTTCATGTTCTGGATGAGATCCTGCTCTAGCAATGGCAAAATGCCAGAGGGGAGGGAGGAGCACCCTCCACAGCTGCTGGGAGTCCCCAGCTGAACACAGGCATCATGTGGGCTGCTCACTACCCCAGGGGACACTGGGGTGTCACAGATGCTTCAGGGACACCCCCAGAGCAGTTATGTAGATCCCATGGCCACCTCCAGCATTGGTTTAAGCTCCATGACAGTTTTCCCTAATCCCCTCGGTGAGTTCCACAGGATCATGCCTCTGATGGTGACAGAGCAGCAGATATTTTACCTCTTCCCTGAAGGAAAAGAGCTGCATAAAGAGATACGCAGAAAATCACTAAATGACTAAGCCAGCTCCTGGGACACGTTAAAAAACTGTGTGCTTAGATATGTTCAACAGCCTTGGAGCCCGCAGAGAGAAGCTGGGAAAGGAAGAAGTGCTGCTTGGAAAAGCTACTGAGGAAATGAAGCAGCTGTCTTTGCTGAGGGAGTTCTGCTACAGCCATTTCACACTCCAGGCTGAGCCCACAAGCCCAGGAAATACGTGGGTAATTCACCACTTACCAAGTCAGGGAGTCATAAAGTATCCTGAGCTGGAAGGGACACACAGAGAATGTCAGGTGCAGCTCCTGGCCCTGCACAGGACCCCCAAGATTCCCACCACGTGCCTGAGAGCATTGTCCAAACTCTGCTGGACTCTGGTAGGCTCGGGAGCCTGGTGTTGTGCTGGGCCTTGCAGCTCACAGCCACAGACCTGTGGGACACTTGCAGGAACACTCCAAGCATGTCTCACTTTTCACTCTAATCCAACTGCTAAAAACAATACAGCAGCTTTGACCCTCCATATAAATTGTTTATTTGACTGCTTGTGTTGCTATTTGTATTTCTCCTCTCACCTGTCCTGCAGCCTGGGTGATGAAGAATCCAGAGGCAGGACCCTTCCTGCACCACCCTCTGCCCCTGCTGCCTGACTCCTGGCTGTGCCTGCTGTCACAGGCTGCTGCTGCTTATTTTTCACAGCAAATCCCTGTGCTGGTAGCAACTTGGAAGCATTAACACCCACCTGACGTGCCAGAGATGAGAAAATTGTTGAAAAACCACAGAAACTGAATTTCCTGGCTCGTCAAGTGGTGCTGAACAGACTTCCCCCCTCACCTTCAGACTTCACACTGAAGTTTCTCACTTTATCTTCCTGTGGTTCCATTGCTGCTGACAAGCTTTACATGTGCAGCAGGTTGTTAGTGATGGAGAGTTGGTTCAAAAGCTCCACAAAGCCCCTGCCACTGGGGCTTTCTAGCAGGGGCACTGGGAAGATGGACTGCTTGGCTCACCTGCCCTCATTGTGCCTCCCAGATTGCTCCCCAGAGCTCCCCTTAGCAAATTCCATCTGGTAAACCACCAAAATTATCTTCTGCTTTAAAGTCTGCTTTGTACATGATACACAAGAGCATCATTTCCGTAAAGGACAACTCTGCAGCATGAAGAGAAATAACACATGAGAAGGATTAAATAGAAAATTGGTTGTGTTTCAAGAAATTGGTGCCATGACAAAGAGTCATCAGCTCCCAAGAGCACAGATACTGTTTCCTTTCAGATTTCTGCATATACCCAGCAGGGA
This sequence comes from Notiomystis cincta, assembly GCA_013398075.1. Lineage (NCBI taxonomy): Eukaryota > Metazoa > Chordata > Aves > Passeriformes > Notiomystidae > Notiomystis > Notiomystis cincta. The sequence continues at coordinate 20,878 of VZRX01008593.1, read as the reverse complement.
TATATCTACTAAGTAATTCCACTAAAATGTATTTTTTAAAAAAAGGAAAAAAGCTCTCTTCAAACTAAAGTCTTCTACATACAAGGGCAAATGAAGATGATACGTTTTTACAGCACAATTCACTCTGCTGCAGAAGGAATGTCCCTGGGGCCCTGGGATTACACGGTTTATCCAATCTGTCCTCTCCTTGCTCCCTCCTGCTTCTGCATCTCCCACACGAGAGGCTCCACCAGCTCAGGGTGCTCGAGTCTGCAGCCCTGTGGGAGCTGAGGAATGCTCAGAGATCCATTTCCATTTGGCTCAGGAAGACAAAGCAGAATTCTGAGCATTTCCTCACGGAGATGGCTGTGCTTGCATACATCAGTGGCTCCATCCTAGGTGGATCCCAAGGGCAGAAGCTCTCCACTTTTCCCAGGGGTCCCCTGGGATGACAGGCAGCTCCTGGCAGGCCACACGTGCTGCAGACCTCCAGCCTCCTGGGCATTGCAAGTCATCTTTAGCTGATTTCCCCTCATTGCATACATGGCCCTTGCCATTTTTGTTGCTTTCCATCTCCATCTAGGACTGTAATTATAAAGTTACCTACCTACAAAGCATCTAAAAACTGGAGAAACCATGAAAGATTACACAGTTCTGGCAGTGGGAACACATGCTAGGCTCAGAGTAGCCTCTCCTTGGGGTTCCTTCTTCTGTCATTTACCAATTCCACACTCCATCTTAATAGATGACCTTAAAATGCAGGGGATAGCTTCACCCACTCAGAAAAATAACTTAATAAAGCAGTTGGTTACTGACATGCTCTCAACTTCTCTCAGCTCTGAAATGTTGAGCACAACTATCAGTTTCACAGGAGTTGGGACATGAGCAGTAAAACAGTGGGCAGCATCATTACAGACCAACACAGAGAAGAGAGGAAATGAGGCTCACTTGACATTCTCTTTGTGCTGCTGGCATGGCAGTAACAAATGCAGTGAAAGTGCCAGGGCAGCTCTAAGCCCAGAAAAGAGGAGAATCTCACCAGAATGGCAGAAACTAAAACCCAGAGGTAATGACTCTGCAGTGCCAATGCCATCAGTACTGTGGCTGCATTTTCTGCAAACTCAGGCTCACAGGCAAAGCTAGCAGTGGTTTTAGTTGTAGATGGAATGCCAGAAAGAGCATTAAATTGGTCTGCTTTGACAACAGAGGATCCTGCCTGGGAGAGATGCAATGAGAGCACCAACAGTGAGATACTGCAGTTGGGGGCTGGTAAAACATGTCCATGTACAGCTTGCAGTGTGAAAAGGGAGCCCCTCCGAGCACAGCCAGGCTCCCCCACAGCAGCAGCCCCACCCGGGGCTCCTCCCTCCCCTCCTGCCTGGAGCTGCCTGGCCAAGGGCGTGTTTGACGTCGGGGTTTAACCTGAGCAAGCTGTTCTGTATCTCTTTAACAGACTACGGCCCAATATTAGGAAATGTTCCCTTAATATTTGGAGAATTAATGACACATGAGTAATGCTGCAGCCTGATCCAAGAAATGTTCCAGCATACACTTATATTTTCAAGCTTTTCCAAACATCTAATTCCGCGGATACCCACATTATACTGGAAGTGCCTGGTGCCGGTGTGAGGCAGCAGAAGCTGTGACTGGAGCAGCCGAGGCCGTCCCAGTCCCTGCCGGGCTCACCCGGAGCGGGAGAGGGAGGATCCTCACGGGGTATCTATCTGTAACACACACACACACACACACACCCTCGGGGGAGGCCCTACGGCTTCTGAGACTCACTCACAGCAGTTATTTGCGTTGACTGAGAATTTGCAGCGGAACTTTTCCCAGAAAGCTGTCCACAGGCACATTGACACCGTGTCTGCAGCAGCATCTCCAGGCACCAGCTGCCTGTGCAGGACAGCCCTGCCTGCGCTGCCTGGGAATTTCCAGCCCTGCTCACTTCTGCTCTGTCAAACCACAGGATTCCTTTTAACTCAAACCCTCCTCCTAATGGGAATTTCTTGGACTTGAAGAGGTTTTGGAGCTCAGAGGATCATACGGGGTTGCTTACTGAGTTGCATGTTTTGTCTTGCCTGTGCTGACTTCTGGTAAGGTGACACTCTGCAGTCTGCCCCACTGCAGGGCCTGCCAGCTGGGTACCCTCTGCAAGGTGCTCCTGTGGCTGGGCTACAGTGCAAGCAGCCTCCAGACAGATGGAAGATCTCACCAGAAGGATGGCAGCAGGTACTTGAATTTTAGGGTCTGTTGTGCCTTCCTGCTGAATTAACCAGAGAAAAAGAGCCATTACATGCCAGGAGTCACCACGCAGGCAGTCAATGACTGAACACTCCCCCTTTCATCTGCATTTCCCTTTCCCTTCACAGCCATTAGTGTGGCATCAGTAATTACTGACATTCTGTGATGAGGACTATATGCATTTGTATGGGTATTTCCAAAATAATGGGTAAATTTGGGCCTTTTCAAAAGAATTTGTGATTTTCTAAGAAGGTTGTCGTGCAATACTTACCCTGGCACTGCCCAGCCATGGTGGTGGAAGACACAAAGATGGGGCTGCACAGCACCTGATTCCACAGAGCCCATTGAGCACAGAGCTTTTGGTTCAGCTCCAGATTCCCTTTAGTGACCTCTTTTTCTCAGTGCAGTTCCAGTTGGACACTGGGAAGCTGTTCTGGGGTTTCATAATGCCCTGGGAATCCATAGGAAATTATAATGTATGCTCAGTTCACTGGAGGATTTTTTTTTTTTTTTTTTTAATTGCTGAGACTACAGACCCAAATCTGGGATCTGAAAGGCAATCTGGATCCCTTCCTGGACATACCCCAGCTGTAAAGACCTGTAGAAAATCCTCCCTTAGCCTTTCTGCTAATGAAAACCAGCCCAAGCTCTGTCTCCTGAATTGTTAGGAGGAAGAGGACAGGGCAAGGAGAGGGCAACCACCACGGACTGGAATTGTACCTTCACTGAATGTGCACCTTCAGAAACTAGGCAGGGTTTTAAAAAAACTTAAACAATTTTAATACGTGTGTTTTTCAGCAATGAAAACCAGAAACTATCTCACATGAAAATTCAGGTGATTATTAGAATTGCAACATCACTGTTAGATTATCCACAGTTTTTTAGACTGACTGGATAAAAGGCAAAAGCTTTGACAGAGCAAAACCAAAGGCTTTGTTTGGTTCTCTCATTTCCCTGCTTTAGCCCCAGTCTCACTTTCCAGCCTTTGCACCACTCCCCAAGGATTTTGTCTTGGAGGCTGATGTGAATTTTTGGTTTTTCTCTAATTCTACCCAAGTTCCTGTAGTAAGTCTCATATATTTATCACCCCAAACCTCAGCCCTCTCTTCTCGGCCCTTTCTAGGCTTTTAATGTATAAAATCCTCTTTCAAGCACTTGCTGCTTAACAAAGGTAAATGCTGTGGCTCTGCTACCACCCACCCTACTCCAACTGCCAGGCTGTCAGAGCAGTAAATATTTTGCTTGACAGTCCTGGCTGCAGTAAGAACATTGTTTTGTAAACTGAATTTAATGCCCAGAGAAATTAGTTCCTGTTTATAATGCAATACACATTATGCAGGAACGTATGCTCAGATTTCTGTACCTCTTATGGAAAGAAAATTGCTATAAAACCCCATAAAAATATTAAATCAATGTATGAGCTGGAGGTATTGCTCCTGTAATATGAGGGACAGGCTGGTAGCTGCAGTTTGAATATATACATGTGAAAATCACACCTCATTTTATTCATAACTAAGGAGATGAGATTATCTGAATAGATCCCTGAAGTGCAAAACAAAATTACCCTTTTTTTAGTGTAAGACAAAGATGACAAGTCAGTAAACAGTTGGATTTTAAAGAGCTGTGCCAAAAAAATGCTGAAGCTGCTGTTGTACCCTTGACAGACAGACACAACCACGTCAACATTTCCCATAAATCCTTATGTGGTGTGAAAAATAAATGTGGTTTCTCTTGCTCCTGGAGAGCTACAGAGAAAATTGCTCCATCTCTATCCCAGAGCAGCTCACCGTGCCATTGTGCAATGGAAAGGCATTCCAGCACCATGTCAGCTTGGGACTGGATTTCAAAAATGCTGGGGCTTTCCTTCATGGGTAGTGCTGCTGTTGTGCAAGAGAGCAGTGTTTGCTGCTGTCAAAGCCTTGTTGGCTTCACAGCCCAGAGCCTTTGCCCAGGAAAGATGTGGTGCAGTAATTTTCTGTCACCCACTGCCACCCCCTTCTACCATTCCCTTGGGGGGGTGAGGAGAAATTCCTGACAGCCTGGCTGAGAGGGACCTTGGGGACATGGATGATCCCACTGCTACCCATGTCAATAGCCCTTGGGTAGCCAGAGGTGCCCCATTTTACAGCCCTCCACATCTGTCCCCAGTGTCCTGCTCCTGCCAGGCTGGGCAGTTCCTGCTGGGGGTGAGGCTCAGGGGCACAGTCCTCACCTCACCCCACTGCTGTAAGGGTATTTTGTGCCTCACTGCAAACACCAGTGGGTTTGAGGCAGTAGTGGCCTTCTTGTCTATCCTTTGGTGTAACCAGTCACAAAGGTGGAAAGGGCAATTTAGAGTTGAAGGCAGTTTAGCAAACAGAGTAACAACTCACAAAAATAAACAAACAAACAAACAAATAAATAAACCCCAACACTTTTTCACTCATCCATAAGTGTCTCTAACTTGTACTTGACCAGAATACTCACGGCTTCAATTAAGTCCAGGGCTGTCAGGTCTAGGTCTTTTTTCCAAGGAGCTAGCTGTCTGCAAGATCTCAGAAATCAGACTGCTACGTGGAGCAAACTGGAGAGGAGGGGTTGTTGTGAGGAAGGGAGCAGGCTGTGGCAGCCGGTTCAATCCTCTCATTCCCAGAGCTGCTCCTGCCATCCCACCAGAGCACTGTGCCATGTGCTGTGCTCCTCACCCTGACATTTCCCAGCTGAGCAGAGCTGTTCTGGGCCCCTTTCCAGCCCCCAGAAGAGTTCAGCCTCTCCTTTCCCCAAAACAATCCTTCTCCTCCCCCTCCATGCCCCCTCAGCTCATTCCCCTCCAGCAGCACACGCGTTCCCCACACCCTGTCTGGCTGCAGGCAAGGAGTACATCCCTTTGATCTCCTGTTCCTGCTTCCAGGCTCCAGCCCCGTGCAGGGTGCTGGGACCTCATCAGCTCTGCAGCATCTTGGCCTTTGGCTTTGCACCTCTTCTTCCTCACTGCTCAGTTCCTTAGAGAAATTCTGTGTGGCCAGCTCATCAAAACAAGCACTTTTAAATGTGTCTTTGGCACTCAGGGTGTTCGGTCCTGGGTCTCCCTGCAAATCCCAGGCACACTCACATTCCCATCTCTCTGTGCTGCAGGTTGGCTGCACGGTGCCCATCCCTGCAAGCTGGACTCCAGTGTGGGCACTACTGGGACAACACGGCCATCCCTGTCACTGCTGGCAGCTGAGGCAGCCCTAGAAATGATGAGACTCTCCTTAGGCAGCCAGAGGAAACGTTCTGTGGTCACAAGGGATTTAATCCAGCACATCTGAGGGTTTCTGAGCTTGGCTTTGCTTGTTGCTCTGTGTGGAGGAGTACAGAGAAGTGTTACCATGCAGCTGGTTCTGGAGCCACAGAACATTCTGGAAGCAGGAGGAAGCTGAGGCTCTGCATACAGCATGCTCTGAAATTCTCCTTCATCACACTCACATTCCCAACTAACAGCAGAGGCATTTCTGACACAGCAGTAGCCAACTGGCAGGCACACACAGAGATCAAAGGCTTTCCTGTGGTCCATGGCTCTCCAGCAGATCGCTCTCTGCAGGTCAGGCCAGAGCTTTGTGCTGTGAATTGTGTGACCCCCTTGAACCTGCTGAATCAGGACCAAAGAAATGTTTGTCCCATCCCTGCATCTGTAAAGCCTACAAAGAGCAAAGCTATTTTTCATTAATTGCTAACTATTCCTCTTGGCAAGCCAGTTTGCCTCCCACTTTTATCCACTTTGAAAAAAACCCAATCAAGAGCCCTTTAATCCAGCACTACAATGGGCTCACAGTATATCCCTGGTTTGTCTTCCAGATTCCCATACAAGCTATCAAATGTTGGCTCGTAACAACAACTACTCCAGCCTTTCATCTGTTGAAACCTCTGCTTTTTGTCACAGCCTGATGTGTCCATCTGTGAAGATGCTCCCAATACAAAATTTACACTTCTTTTTTCTTTAATGTCGTGCTAATTTGCCTTTTTACTTTACGTAGTTAATTTCTTCTCACTAGTATTTACTAATTTTAAATATTTGTTCCATTTCAGTCATCCTGTAAGCATCTGGTTTGCCTTTAGTGAGAGTGGCAAGCAGCACAGCCATTGCCTTGTTGCTTGGGAAACTCATCCAGGAGTTATCATCATCAAATGAACATGTCAGCAAGGTCCTCTGGCAGGCACTACCCAAAAATAACCGAGGATTGCAGCAGACCTACAGCACATGCCTGAAATTCACCCCTCCACTTCTTCTCAGGTGTGAAGAACCTCCTTCTCCCAGCAACTGGAGTTTAAGTTTTGCTTCTGATTTAGTCAATTTGGGAGAAACATTCCTATTTTAACTTATAAAAACCTTAGCGGAAAAAAAATAATTAATGAATAATTACATGTCCTGGGCCCCCTAAAAAGCGCCCAGGAAATGTGGCCCAAGGTGAGAGATTGGCAGAGCCAACTTTCAGCCCTTTCTGGGCAGCTGCCTGCTCTTTCTCTGTTTTGTCATTCCCAGTCAAAGTCTTTTAAAAAGCAGTGACCCAGGATAAACTTGTAATTAGAAATGCTGCCTGTTCATGAAATGTTATTTGATATTCCTGAGACACAGACTCAGAGTAGCCTCTTTTTTAAACACCCCTTGATTTTGTCACTGACTTGAACATTGTGTCTCATATGTGATAATATATCAGGTCCATTAGTAGGAGCAAAAACCTCTCCAGATTTTTCCAGACTGTTGTGAACAGAATTTCTTCAGTATGTTCATCGAATGATTGAAGCAATCCAAGTTGGAAATAACAAGATACCACATAGAGCATAATTACAGAGAGAATACATTGAAAGTTTAGTGCAAAACCAGCATCACTGCATTAGCCCAAACCAGTACAGCAGTTTGTAAGAGCACACTGTGTACATGTGTACCAGCCTAACCTGCAAACCTTTGGGGAGAAAAAGGCACTGGATGGTATTTCATCACTAGCCACTACCTTTGGGCAATATTCCATGCTCCTGTCAAGTTTTACATTAGATATACTGCACCTAGGGATTGAGAAAGATGATTAAAAGAAAAAAAAAAAAAGCTATGTACTTTCTTCTGAGTTAGTAGTTCAGGAAATGCCTTCAGGAGCTCAACTTCAATTCTGTGATAGAAACCTGGAAGTTCATGCAGCCAACACTCCATGGAGACCCAAGTGGTGTTAGAGATCCCAAGACACCAGTTACCATGCAAGAATGGATTTGGCCTTTCTGTTTTATCCTTTTTTCCCTCTTTTCCTAGCTGCTTCTCCCCTCATAGCCACGGGATCCTGTGCTCTTCCCACACCCTTGGCCCACCCCTGCCCCAGGGCACACAGGAGCTGCCCGGTGCACCATCAATCAACCTCCACAGGGCGCTGCAGCTGTGCTGGCAGGAGCACGGCGCTGCTTTGGCAAGGCAGCACAGGGGAATCTCTTTATCTACTGATATCAGCAACCAGCTGTTCTACAGCTTCTGACAGCCTGACAAAGAGCCTGGGAGGTGAGCTTGGCTCCAGGCACATCCAACCAAGCAGCAGGAATGAGCAGGAGGATATTTCAAACTGTTGTTGCAGTGTTCATCCTGATGATGAGAAGGCCAAAGGTGGTTCCCTGCAAGTTGTTTCAGGTGCTGGGATCCTCAGAGCTGCCAGGGAGCTGCTGCAGCAACAAAACATCAAAACACGTGGATAAACCTCGGGATGAATCATAGAATCATGGAATGGTTCGAGTGGGAAGGGACCTTAAAGTTCATCTCATTCCACCCCTGCCATGGGCAGGGACACCTCCCACTATGCCAAGCTGCTCCAAGCCCTGTCCAACACTTTCAGGGATGATGCTCAACTCCTCTCTGCTCCTGCTAGCTGTGGGTGTAAGACAAGGTTTGTTCCTTAATGGGACTGTTGCTTCTTTTCTATCATCTCCAACCACGTCAAACTAATTAAACTGAATTTAGATTCTACTGGAGGCATATGGGTTTGGGTTGTTTTGTGGATGGTATTTGACCCTTTTCTTTCTCACCTACCTCCACCATTGCACTGCAGTGCTAGGGAGGCTCAGCACTCATCAGTGCTGTGTCACCCAGATCAGAGCTTTCACCTCCCTTCACTCTTTATCCACCTTTGAAGTGGTTGTGATGATGCAGCTTTCCCCAGAACAAAGGCATTCTCATCCCCTGACACACTACACTGCCAAGGAATTTCGTCTCCCAGACAGACTTCGAAGGGAAGGATCACCACAGACTACATGCAATTTATGGTTTCATTAATTCCTGCCACCAACCACACTAACGGGCATTTATCAGCAAGGAATGCATGATCAATTAGCCACAGGAATAAAAATGAGGGAGTAGACTCTTGAAATGAAAGGGGTTTTTTCCTGCTTAAACATCAAAATGATACTGGCTCCTCTTTGGATGATCAGGTGGAGAATTTATAGGAGATAATGTTAAATTCTCAAGGGTTTCCCACTTAATTGTGGGAAAAAATGGTAGTGGGTGCTTTGGTGGGTACTATGAGACTGCTGCCAGTGTGAGACATTCTCCCAAGATTTAAGCAATGAGCATGAATTACATTGAACTCTTACTGCCAAATAGTCATTAAGCGTTATTAGAGGGGAGTTTCAGTGTAAAAGGATGCTGAAGTCCAGCTCTGGGACAGGCAGAGACAGCAGCACCAACCCTCCTGCATTTCTTAATGGTGCAGGTTTCCACAGTCTTCTCTCAGAAAGGGCTGTGCTCACATTCTGCTGCACTGCAGGCACTTCAGCATGGCCCCGTAGAGCCAAGTGCTTACTCCAGACCCCTCAGCCCATGCACACCCCAGCATCAGCATGCCTCCCCTCACTCAGCCCCCTCTGTGTCCCAGGCAGAGCTGGGTTCCACACACACAGGGTTGTTTATCCCAAAGGTTCTGGTGATTTCCTCAAATTAGACCCAGGGCACGGCATTTCCAGGTTAAAAGATTATAGCTATAAAAATGTTGATACGAGAGAAATATTCCCTGTGGATTTTTAAAGCATTATGGAATCTTTCCCTGAACTATGGGTTATATTGTTTTCTTAATGGAATGCAGCTGGCTAAATGAATGGAAATAGTCAAGAATAATGTATTCAGTGACTGATGGGGGAAAGCATCCCAAATAATGTATTTATATTCTATGACACTGATCTATTAATGAAGGCATTTATTAATAAGAAATATGTTCAACAATGATGGTGAAAATCAATCAAACACATTATTAGCAATTATTATTCCACCATTTCTAATTGAGAGGTAAATGTCCTTTAGCTGTAATTTCTATAGAAGGTGCACTGTGAATTATTCAGGTAATAGCACCAGAAACAGTTCACATTTCAGAGGCAAAGGACGCATAAAACAATATCAATTAAACCCATTCTTGCTAAAAATTGCAATATTTGCCTTGGAGGTTCTGCTACTTTCTAGTTATTTTGCATTATTAATTTGGAGTAATGCTTACACAGAATACCAACAGGAATTTGACAGGAAATTAATGTAGAGACTCCCCCCAGAGATCTTAGATGTTGCTAAGCCATTTTTACTTACCCAGAGTTAATGAATAATCATCTCCTTGGCACTTTTTCCTGGAGTAGAGACTTGTACTTTGGTTCTTGTTAAATACAGAAAAATGAAAAGTGTCAGATAACGTTGGCATCAGGGGGATTTATCTAAAGCAACTCGGTAAGTAAATACCCTCCATGCAGTGAGTCATCCCAAACTGCTTCCACCAGTGCCACAGCTAACTTCAGATTTACGAAAGTTTTCTCTACAAAGAATCTTTATCCCTTTTCAGTCTAAAGAGACTTAGATGTCTCTTTCACCTCCAAAAGCAGCACCCCTTCTTCCTCAGTCCTACAACCAACTCCTAAGTCCAGGGATTTCCTTCATTTTTCCTCCTCAAGTTGAAGGACGACTTCTTTTGTAGGTGCTTTTCTGGTATTTCATCGCTTAATTTATTGCCGGCACCAAGGTGAGGGCTGGAAGTCGTTTTCCTGCTGCTTTTGTGCTCAGGAGCAGCTGACCTCTGGGGCAAGCTCACATGGAGATTTCCTGGAATAACCTGAAACCCTGAGCTAGAGATTAACGTCCTTCAGGAAATGGATTCAGCTGCCTCCAGTTGCTGAGGGCTTGGGAGCCAGCTTGGCTCTGCCTTCCTGGAGACAACATCCCCAGCCCGGGGGCTTTGCCAGCCAGGCTGGTCACACCTGGCCATCTGAGCTCTGCGTGGCTCCTGGCTGGACTGGGACACCAGGAGGGAACTGGGAATCACTGAGAATCACACAATCAGGGAATCACAGATGGGTGGGGGTTGGAAGGGATCTTCCAGACCAGCCCTGGCTGCAGGGGAGCAGGGGACAGCAGATGAAGGAACGGCAAAGGCCAGCAGTGGGGAGTGAATGCTCTTGCCCAAGCACACCCTGCCTTTGTGGAGGATGGGGAAAAAACAAAGGTGTTTTCAAGTTCAGCCATCCCCCAAACACAGCTGCAGCCCTCTCATCAGGAACAGCAAGGGCAAAAGAAATCAAACTCTGCAGCCCACTGGGGACACTGTGGGCACTGCCCTGTATTTGATAAGCTCTTATTGACGTCATTAAGTCCAGGTTTCTGTTTGGAGAGTTTGGGCTCCTCCTCAAATGAAAACCAAAATCAAACAAAAAGGTAAATGTACAAAGGGATCTGGCTTATCCTGCAGTCCCTGGTGGCCACTGAAGACCTCCAAAGAGTTCAGAGGGTAGCTCTCCTCTGCCACACACACAGGGAATCATCATCTCTGCAATAACTTCAATTAGTACTCTGAATTTCTGCAATGTTTCTACTGTTTCTCAGGCTCCCTTGCAATTATCTACAGATTCAGAGACCAAATGGTGGTTTTTGCAAGGACTGCAAGATGAAGCTGGCAGACGTTGCCAAGATGCAGACATAAAATCCAAATTAAAATGAGTCCCTTGAGGTTGCTCCCATGTGTGACTGAGGGCACTGCTGAACAAAAGCCTATCCATCCTCCCTGCAACAGCATTTGTCACTGAAAGACCCCAGCTTTCTGAGAGAATTTGGGGAAAATCTTGGTCATGAAGCCACTCTACTAAAAGGTGGGGCTTTCCAGGTGACATCAGCACAGCTTTCATGCTCCCAGCCAGCTGAGAGAGGAGCACAGCTGAGCCTGGGGGCATTTACTGCACAGCAAAGCCAAGATTTTGGCTGCAGCAGTTGGGTGAGCTGTGCTGAGTGAGGACCTGAATCAGAAGCCTCAGAGTGCTCAGAAAGTCCTCACAAGCAGGTACCTGCCAGTGTGGATGGTCTGTGTGCAAACAGGGCATTCTGAGTAACATTTGCACCCTGTTCTGGCTCCCTCAGGCCTTACACAGTCCAAGGCAGCAAAGGAAGACTTGGACAAAAACATTAAGTCCATAAAAGTGTTGGGAAAGCAGGAGGTGGCAAAGCACTGGCGAAAGCATACAGTGTATATGATGTAAAATTATTGTACTGTTTAATTGATATACTGCAAGATATTGTTCTAATGGTAGGAGGGAGAAGAAATAATGATCAGTTAACTCATTATTAATGTTCATTTTCTTTTCCAGTATTGCCAGTGGGTTGAGTTAATTATTAAAGATGACAGTTGGGCTTTAATATATCAGCTATAGATTCCAGTCACAGCAGTCTAGTTTAATAATTGGGTTTCTTTCTCCCTCATTTTGACTAATGGCATACTTATAGCAATTATTAAAATTCATCATAGCACAAAAATAAACCATCTGAAACCTCACCAAAAATGGCAGCACAGCAGAGCTGTGCTCAGTATTTAGTGGAGAATTCAAAACAGCTTCTTGGAAAACATGGAACAGCTTCTCTGATAACTTTTCAACAGCCACAATGTGAACGTGGACACTCCGAGAAAGCCAAGAGTGCTTCAGGTGAGCCAAGGCAGTGTTGAGTAGACTGCTGTCACTAAAAAAGTTCATTCAGACTTCACAGGAAATTCCCTCTGAAAATGCAAATTCGTATGTGGTTCTTTAGCTACAGGTAGTTCAGCCAAGCCATGGCAGGTTACCAGCACTGGCAGAAAGTTGTTTTAACACTGCATCAGCAAACTGTTCTGGAGATTTCACAGTCTGCCTTGGAATGGCTGTAGGTGCCAAATGGACACAGCTTCTGCTGTGAGGAACTTAAAATCCTCCTTGCTGATCCTGCAGACTCTTTAAAGACTAAGTTTAACTTCCAACATGACCACAGATCTGCATAAGCTCACTGAGCTCAAGACCTACAGGCATCAAGGCACCCAGCAGAAATCCTGCACATTCCCACCATGCCAGAAAGGAATGGGGTTTATTCCAGGACTGACCATTAGGGCAAGATTTTGAGGGGTGAGAGAATTAACTACAAAAATAAAGAATGAAAATTGAAAACAGGAGGAAAGTCAGGTGTTTATAGTTACTGGAGAAAGGACAGAAGGACTGCGAGCTGCCTGCTCACCATCTCTTCCTCCAAGTGCACAAAGGGATGGAGCAGCCCCATGGTGTGATGGCAGCACTGAAACATCTGTAGACTTGGAATCTGTTCACAAGTGAAAATAAAGACAGAATAATCAGAGAATCCCAGACTGCTTTGGGTGGGAAGGGACCTTAAATCCCATCCAGTGCCACCCCTGCCATGGGCAGGGACACCTTCCACTGTCCCAGGCTGATCCAAGCCCCAATGTCCAGCCTGGCTTGGGACACTGCCAAGGATCCAGGGGACGTTTTGCTGTGAAACTCCTTTGGCACAGGAGGCTCAGGCTTTCCTCCATGACACTTTATCGTTCCAGGAGGCTGTTACAGCCCTGCTGTCTGTGCTCAGCTGCTGCACAGCCCATCCATCGTTCAGCTGAGCAGCCTGAGCCTGGGAACACCAGAGAATATTATCAGAGCACTGGGAATGCTACTCTAATTGTCGGTTTGCAGAGTTATCTGGATAAATGATCATCTGGGAAAAGAAACATGATGTATGTATAATTAATCTACTTGGAATTTGTTGTAAATTAATCATATTGAATATTAAAATTATTCCCTATTCTCATGTTAAACAAAATAATTCCTCAGTATTTTCATCTGATCTTACTAGAAATGATGAAGCTGGACTTTGCTATCCACCTCTCCTATTCTTACCTCTTGCACTGCCAGGAAAATGCTAAATAGATGAATTGCCAGTTCCCTGCGGCAAAGAGCTGATCTTCTGGGCCCTCTGACATACAGATGAGGGAGTCAAACCACCAGAGGTCTTTGGAGGCTAAAATCCTGTGTCTCTGGAGTGTTCACAGCAGCCAGTCTCAGGTAAGAGGTGAGCAGCTGCACAGATGACCCGATGTCCATGGAGAGTTTAAAATCACACATATTTTGTTTATGTGTCAAATCTGGGCTCTGTTTCCTGTGCTTACCCTATAAACTCCACAGGTGAACTCACTAAATATGGTAGCACAGATATCCCTGCAGATCAGGTAAGTGCAGATATCAGGTCAAAGATTGGATTCTGACCTTAGAGATCTTTTCCAGCCTTCATGATGCTATGACTCTATAAATTGAAACTGCTGTTTTGCTCATACTGCCTTCATGTCATAGTTTCTGAATCAATCCCTTCAGAACATCATCCGAACAAGTATTGCTCTCCAGGTAGCTTCTCACACAGTAGTGGGATGGGCAATAGAAACCACACAATTTTTTCACAAAGGCATATTTGTTTCTAGGACAATTTTGGAATCAAGTGCTGTAGCACAAACACCTTTTTTTCAGGTTTATAATAGCCTCTCATCTTTACTGATTCTGCAAAGGAAATTGGGTGCTGAATATCACCCACGCATGAATTAGTGACCAATTAGCCAAAACTTCTCTTTCTTGTCTCTGGTCCAGCTTTAGCCATGACTCTGCACACTCAGAAATCATAGGGTAATGGAAGGTTTTGTCCTTTTAACAGCAGTAATGCAGGATCATTGCTGATAAATGTAACCAATACCTGGTCCCCAGGGATGCTCCAGAGTTACCTTGCTGTTTAGAGGTGTCTCAGCTCCCTCAAACACGACTGCACCAGCCAGGACATCTCACTTCATGGCCCATGGCAGCAGAAGCCCACTGCTACAAGGCTCTGATGCCAGTGGGCCACACTACAGAGCAAATAATCCTTGGCAGGGGTTGGAAGAGTAGTTCTGCTTTGGACTCACCTGAAGCGGATCAATGGCTGCGCCCACAAAATTGGTTTTCTTTTCATCCATCAGAATCAAGGAGAAGAATTTCTCAGGTGAAGGAGCTCCTGCCAACAATTGCCATGAGCTATTCCAACTTGTGTCCTTGTCCCTTTCCCGGGTCCCAAGTCTGCTGTGTGAGGAGCCATCTCCACAGTGCTGCCAGACACCCTGGGGCCAGCAGCCCCTCGCTGGAAGGGTCCCAGCCAGGCACTGCCAAGTCTGCCTGTGCTGGGGATGTCACCTCCTGTACACACACTTCATAAAAGCCTTATAAACCCCTGGCACTGGAGTGGTGTGTGTGCATTACTATCAAGTTATGTCACTGCTTCCATAATAAAATTATTTCAGCGGGTTGTAAGTCAGGTATAAAACTCTCTGTGGGCTGAAACTTGGCGTGCGTGCATGTGCAAACACACTCACACAGCCTGATTTCTGGGAAGGGGAGAGTAGAGGAGAGATTGTGCATTACTTCTGAATTCTGTACAGGAGCAGAGGGTTTTCCATGGGGCATTTTCACGGGGAGAAGCTGCAGAACCCCTGCAAGGCCAGTAGGGGAAGGCAGAGACTGCTGGAAGTGGAACAGCCACAAACCCACGCTTTGCTGCCATTCCAGCCTCCTCCTTTCCACCTCCCGGCTCCGGGGAAGGGGGAGGGCATCTTGTCTGCCGTTAAGGACCACTAGGGAGGGATACATGTTTTCCAACTCCCTCTAAAACTCGGATGGTACAGGCACACTTCAAGCCCCTGTGCATTTGCTGCAGTGCAGCTTCAAAGGAGCAGTCCTTGGAAGCTCACCGGGACAAAACCTATCCTGTAAACAAGTTTTGCTTTGGAAGAGTTTGGATATTCCTGACTATTACTGCAAACTGCATAGGGAAAATGTGTTTGCATTGCCAGGGCTGTCCTGGGACATGACTGCAAGGGTGCAGGTCCCACTGCTCACAGAGGTCCTTCCTGTGGGCCCTGCGAGCTTGGCACCAGCACGGGAGGAAGAAATCGTGCCACTGGAAGCTACATCCAACAGTGCTTGTAGAGGACACTTAGTGGGAAGAGGGGAGGAATTTTTCAGAAGCATAAAGAAAAAGGGAGCCTCCTGCTGTCTCTTGAAACCTCCCCCAGCCTGAACAAGCTCTGTTTGGGGCTAGAGCCTCCCAGCAGCAGAGTGAGGCACTGCCTGGTGTAACCAGAGCATCCTTCAGATCATCTGCAGCTGCAGGTGTTCGTACACTTGACCTTTTGTAATAAACAGTGAGGACATTTTCTTCATACTTACTTCACAAGTCTATTAAGAAACACACCAAACTCAAGGCAGTCATTTGCTGTGACGTTTTGTTCCCTGAATAACACAACACTCCACCTTTAGTCAGTGTTCCTCTGGTTTGCTGGATCAAAATCCACTTCTGGCCCGAGGGAGGTGAGTCATTTCCCCAGGTGCTTCCAGTCCTACTGCAGCTGCAGCCCCAAGATGATCAACATAGAGAAAGAAGAAATATAAGGAAAGAACCATAATAGCATATTACCATATATTCTGGTAATAGAAAAAGGGAGTGTGGTTGACAGTAAGGGTATTCTTATTTAATCTCATGCAACTATATTTAGTGATATTAGTGGTTTGAGCATTACTATCCATCCTCCCAACTAGAAATTATCTGGTTACACACATCACGTGGACTCAGGAAAATGTAATAGTTCCATCTTTTCAGGGAATAGGCAGCACCAGGACTTCAGTGACTGTTTCACCCAGCAGACCCTGAGCACATAGTTTGCTCCAGCTCTGAGCACAGGCTAATCCCAACCTAAGAACTCCTGAAGGCTAAATTACTAGAAATATCATTACAACAGGACCTCTGATGGCTGTCATGAGATAATCATCACACATCTGGATTTTTAAGACACAGGGCATAGTCTGGTGCTTTCCAGTCCCCGGTGACATGACCTCATAGCAACACACCCCTGGAGCTGCGCGAACTGAGCACTCTGTGCTGGGGGAAGGAGGCATTGCTGGGCCAGGAGAACACACAGTTGGCAGCTCCTGGCTGTGGTTTACACAAAGCTGTTTGTATCTTGTAAACAGATTTGTTTTTCTTCAGTGGTAGGGACCCAGGAGATGCACTGAGCAGCAGCAGCAGAACAGGGAACATCTCCATGCAGAGCGGGAGCGGGGGAAGGATGGCCTTCCGGCACGGACAGAGTGCTCCCATGGTGGCTTTTAAATGTAGAGGTGTAGTGAATGTGGAAGGGTAAATAAGGACAGGAAATCTTTTGCTGTATGAATTAACTTTCTGCTGTTTGTGTTGCAGAGGTTCCAGGGATGTTGCTCTGGAGCTGGACTCCTGCTGGCCAAGTAATTCTTCCCAAACAGAGTAGTGCCACGTTATCAGTTCCTTGGGTCTGCCTGTCACTATCTGGCTGTTCCTCAAAAGCTTCGGTTTCAGCCTCGTTGTCCCGGTTTGGACAGGTATTTCCCAAGAAAGGCGGGAGCCTCCCTTGGAATGAGAAATGTGAACCCCCCTTCCCTCCGAATTAATAATATTT
>VZRX01008587.1:0-172444 GCA_013398075.1 Notiomystis cincta | reverse complement strand
ACCTGTCCAAACCGGGACAATAGATAAAACTATGCACTTGAACAAAAATACACTTACAGGCTCTGCTAGCTGGAGTGCAGTTTCATAAAGAGTAGGCTTCTAGATGTTGAATTTACTATTGGCTTGATGATATGATTCAATTTGGTTCTTTATAGCAGCACATCCAGGACCGCTTAAACATTTTCATTTTTGTTTCTGTTTATAAATTGCTCACATGTACATATTAAATATTCATGGTTAATACTTGCAGGAAAATATTGCTAGATAAATTATTGATATCTTAAAATAATATTTTTTTTCCATTTAAATGATTAAATTTTCTCAGTACGTGATTTATTTTGAATGGTTTTTATACTGGTGATTTAATTCTGAATTCTTTATTCATTTTTGGCTGCAAGATAAAACTTGCCAGGAAATACTGGATGAGATTCTGATCTCCCAAACTGATTCACAATCATCTAGTTTCATTATCTTCAGTGAAATTTTGTTGCCATGGCTGGGGTAAATTTAACATCCCAACTCTATCCTTATCTTTAAGACTGGTTTATGTTATTTATATATGAGGCTGTTCTGTATGTTTTAGGAAAGGGAGAGGTTAATGGTGAAATGCTATTGACCTTCTCCAACTAATGATATCTTAATTCCTGACTTGTATCCATTTTGGATGCTGGTATTTTAAACTTAAACTTAACTGAGACACTTTCAAGGTTATGGATGTATTCAGCTCGGTGTTTCCACAGCAAGTGTGAAAGTGTCAGTTTGGAAACAGCTTAGGATCAGCCTCTGCAACCCCTAGTCCCAGACAAAAACCAATGTTTTACCCTGAAATTTTTTCCATTTTCTTAAAATGATGGGGGCAAAATTGCCACCACACTACAATAGAACAAAATATGTTTGAAACTGAAACAAGAAGCGCAGAACACGTCAGGTATTTGAAGGTTTTAAACATTCCAAGTAAGACTTCACAAAACACAAAAATTGCTGTGTGGAGTAAGTCTTCTTCGTACTAAAAGTGACAACATAAAACAGACATAAAATCCAAATAAAACTCTCTCAATAACCTGGACTTATTTGCATTCACTTTCAGCTCTTCCCAGCAGATCTGCTTAGCTAATTTGGTGGCATCACTTGTGACACTCATCCATAGGGCATAAAATAGCATTTTGCCACCCACCTTGGGCAGGTTGTTTTTGAAATGTTTGAAGGCAAAACAAAAAAAGTACCCTGCCATTAGAGGCAAGCTGGAATTTTATATCCACTTGTTTTTGACAGTTATAGTAGAAGCTGTCACTTTTTTTTTTCAGAGCCTTTAAAATGGATCTTTTTACATGTTAACATGAATACATTAAAGTGGAAAAAATCCCTGCAGCTTTACTGGGTGCTAGCTGACACGTGGAGACCTCGGTATTCAATGCACACACAGAACACATGTGATTAAAATTGCAATTATAGCCCTGTGTTAAGCATTTGAAAGCATAAATTAAAGGGGACTGGTAATCTTTTATATCCCTAGCATTTCCCATTTCCACACATTCCAGCCCAGGATCTATGCAATCCATGCAATTGGAGCACTGAGGAAATTGAGGCGGCAAATATTGTACAGCTGTTCTTGTGATGAAAAGCACAAAATGTTTGCATTTGCATTACCCAAAATGAATGTTCTCCAAACTGGTTTTTTTGCTTGTTCCCCAAATGTCCTTTTGTAAGTCCAAGTGGTTAAAAAACTTCTCATATGAGAAGAAGCTGAGATAGCTGACACGGATTAGCCTGGGAAAGAGAAGGCTCAGAAGGGAATCTCATAATTTTTTACAGATATCTGATGGAAGGATATGTGGAAGATGGAGCTAAACTGTGGGCTCAGTGGTGCACAAGGATAAGGTGAGTTTGTCTGAACAGAATCCAGCCACTTTTTACTGGAATGGTGGTTAAACATGAGACAAGTTGTCCTGAGAGGAAGTGGAGATTCAATTTGGGGAGATATTCAAAACATAACTGACAAACTTGCTGCAGTTGACCCTGTTTGAGCTATAGAATTTTACAAGATGTTTCTGGAAGTCCCTTCCCAACCCCACTATTCTGTGATTCTGGGAAATGTGGGATAGGGTGCCCAGATTTTGTAGCTAGCTTGGAAAACTGTCAGCATGGTTTCTTATACATGGGACTGGAAAGTATTTTCTGAGCCATGAGATTTATGAAGCTTGCCACTAACACAGACTTTGTATCAGGAAATTCTATTTCTAAAGCTGTCTCAATGTCCTCCACTTCATAAAACATTCCCTAATAAATATGAAGGCCACTCATACAACGTGTTCACTCCAGGGAACTCTTGTGTGTTTGTGTTGTCTTGAAGTTCCACGTGTGTGAGAGTGAGCTGGGCCATGGTCCCTTGCTGGGCAGTAGATGAGCACTAAAGGGTGGGCTGGCTGCTTGCCTCATGCTGGTTGCTGTAAACTGCATTGAGTGGAAGACCAGCAGGAAGACCAGAGCAGCAATGAGATAGTCCCACAGTTCAGAGGGTCTTGGATTTAGAGGATTTTTGTGTGGGTTGTGAAGAGGCTATTGTCACCCCAGGAGTCTCTGCAGTAGAAAACGAGTCAAAAGGAAATGGAAATATCAGTCCAGGAGTAGAATCTTTTCAAACATTTCTATTTTCTCTAGAAAATTGGTTTTAACTAATGTCGAAGAAATTCACTTTTAAAACTCAGAAGTATTTCTGGTTCTGTAACTTTAATAAAAAGGTGGAGGGCCTTTGACACAGCCAACATAAAAGTCCTGATGTTCTTTTGAACCACAGAATTGCCTAAGTTCACGCCTTAGCCACATCAATGCAAAGGGCAAGTGATTCTTGATTCTTACTGTTCTCTTCTCCTTTTATCTCCTCATGTAACCAAATAAGCCAGACTTTGGTTTCCTTTTGTTGCTGCCCATTTCTGTGCAGAATATGGAATGCAGTGTGCATGGTTCATATATATAACTGCCATAAAATATGAAGCAGAACACGCAGAACAAGGTTTATGAGTTTTTAAAGCCTGCCTGAAATGATGCATGTCAATACCCAAAGAGCAACTTTGAGTACTGAGCAATCAAAAAGTGTTTAAACCTTCACCTTGATTTTAGGCAAAGAACATCTTTTTACTCTTGTTTTTACTGATTATCTTCAGTCAAAACATATAATAGTCCTTTGCTGGAGCCCTGGTTTAGCAAGGAAAGCTGCTTTCCTTGGCTGTCACTGGTGCTAATGGGCCTGTTGCTTTGGGGTGGGATGGCCCAGTGAGCACAGCCCTAGGCTCACCTTGCCCTGAGCTCAGTGACCCTTCCATGTCCTTTACAAGCACTGCCTGTTATTACAGTGGCTTTCAGAAAACAGCTCTGCCCTTTATTTTATGCATTTCTACTTATTCAGCAACTGTGGTGTGGAACTTTCCAATTTTCCATATCCACTTAAGTCCTGATAATGTGTTCATTTTACTTAGTCTAGGTAATAACTTTGCAATACTGTGAATATGAATGCTACATAATTTGGATACAAAGGTAATTGAAAAGTGTTTTTCATGAAAATACCATGCTTTCTAATTTCCTTTTGCTATCATGAAATCTATTAAATACAGTGAGAGGGAATTCCTCACTCTTGTCTGGTCATTATAATGTGAAGTCTGAAAGCTGCTCTGAGATGACTGCAGTACTGTCCAATAATTAAATGGAAAAAGTACAGCTCTCCATAAAATGTAATGTTGTTGTCTTACATACAATGGACTATTGAATTTTTATGGAAGAGTTTAGGAGATTTCCTAATAAACTTTGCTACACCTGCTCCATTGCTGCATTTATGATTCTTCATTTTGCACAGTAAAATTTTTAATTAATCCTTACAGAGGTAATTTTTGAACACATGTGCAATGATGCTTTTTACTCTGGCTTTTAAATTATTTTGATTTTTCTTTTTTTCTTCATTCTCAATGTTTGTCTCCTTACCATTATATATGGTTAAATTTGCTTTTTGGACTTTGCTACACAAGCCCAAAATAGACCAGTTTAGGAATAATTTTCTGCATATCAGTGTCATAGTTTAACTATAAAGTTGAATGACTTTACAGTTTGTGTCAGGGCTATACATCAAGAGATCCTTTTTAAACTAGGATATAATTGTGCAAAGGAATTAAATTTACTCACATGAAAGAGGTATGCTAAAATGTCTTCACTATTAATTTTGCAAAGTAAAAGGTTTTAATGGGAAGGAGCCACAAGAGCTTGTGCAGATTGGGAAGATAGCAAAAATAAATATATATCTATTTTGTATATACTGGTGGGAGTAATGAATACTTCTTGCTTTTTCTAGTAGGCTTTTTCAGGAGCAGATAAAACAATAGAATCCTTAGCAAACTGCATCCTGCAGAAGGAGAGAGTGGTTAGTGAATAACAAAAGCTGTGTCTAGGGAAAGAGAAGGTGACTATTCTTGGAAAGAGATTTTATAGGATTTTCTTCTCCCCCCCTGTCATTTTCCCATGATTATTTAGCATATAGGAAAGGGCTAAGTTTGGTTGGAATGGTTTTGAATAGCATTAATTGTTATCCATAAATTTAAAACACTACATCTCCTCAAAAAGTTATCCCTGAGATGTGTTGTAATTATAGATTGCTGCTCCTTGAGCTATAAAGAAATAACTGAGAGTTTGTTTCTTTCTGGAGCATGATGAGGAATAACATTACTGGATGTGGTAAAACACATTTGTGTGTGAGGGGTTTGGAAAGAATCAATAGGAAGAACTGGGAAGTGCTTTGCAATGTGGACAAGATCAGGGAGCATCTATGAGAATTGTGTAGCTGGGCCTGGAAAAAAGACCAAGCAGATAGTTGATTGTTTTTCAGAATATCTCTTGTACCTCAAGGATCAACAAGTCCTGAGTCTTGATTTAAGAGGACAATTTCTTATATCATGTTTTCACGTAATAGCTGCAATTTGGTTGGTGTTTATTTCTACACTGTTTCAGTAGTTCAAGGATATCAGAACTTCCTTCCAGTGGTTTCTTTCTTGGATGATCTGTCAGTTTGGTTTTTGTCCCATAGGCAGAGCCACAGTTTGGCAGAAAATCCAAGCACCAGAAATGCTTTAAAATGGGAAAGGGTGTGCAAGAAGAGAGACAGCTATTTGGGCAGTTGTACAGGAGCTGAAATGCACTGCTTTGACCTGATGGATTGCAAATTAAAAGTAGCCTCTATTTTCAAAATGGTCTGGATTCCTGCTTGACTTTCCCACTGCTATTTTGCATTTAGATCTCCAAGATTTTTTTATTGTTCCCCATTAGGGAAATATTCTGTTTTTAAGAAATATCTTTAATGTTTGAAGAAAGAAAACTATGAAAAAAAATGACACAAAGAAAGGGAGTTCTCCCTCAGGAAAAAAAGTGCATGAAAGTGGATCTACTTATATCTTCACACTGAGATTGAGTGAACTCAGCCCACAGGCAGCTGAATCCAAACTCACTTGACCTGAGGTATATGACAAATACCACCAAAAGATTATTGAAGCCCAGATCATTACTCCTTGCAAATAGTTCTATATAGAAATGCAAAACTTCTGCAGAGCTAATGGGAAAAGCATCTTATTCCCAGTTTTGACAAAATATTTATTCATGTAATAAATTATGTGCAAAATGTTGTCTTTTGCAGGAAGTGGAAAATGTTGAATAGATTTAATTTTGCGGCAACTCTTTCATACATTAATTGCTCCACATAAATTTCCTACCTTCAAATGTCAGAATTACTCAAGAAGGCATTAGCAAGACCGATGTAATTTAAGGTGATTACCTTTTTGAACTATGAAAAGAGAATTAACCCAGGAAGAAGTAATGTTTTTTGTTGCTTATGTGTACTGGTTAGCTGTGTTATAACTTTTATAATTCATTCTTCTTCTGCTGTGTTTATAGAAATATATTGATTTGTAGGATTTGTTTTACTGTGTTGGATGGAAATATAATGAAAGAGCAATTTTAGGCATGATTCAAAGCCTCCTAAAATCAATATGGATCTTCCTATTGACTTTAGTGGGCTTTGCATCATCTTAAAAAATGAGGTAATACAAAAAGTTTTGTTTCAGACTGTATCCAGACTTTCAGCAGGTTCTCTGGTAATCTATTATTTTAAAAATTGCCAAGGTTACTTTCTGCTGGAAGTGACCAGTTGCACAGCTCATTTGTTCATTTCTAAGGTTAGATTATCCTCCCCCCACAAAGTGTTTGAAAACTGGGCCAGTGTGAAAACACTGCTTGAAAGCATTTCTCATTTTGGATCCAGAGAGCCAAGAGCAGGATTTGTAGATATAACTGTAAAGGGAAATGAGAGTTGGCTTCTTGACTCTGAAACAGTAGGATGAAGAGCAAAATAATTTCTCTCTATCCCTAAAAGAAAATATGTTTTGTTTCCTTAGACCACTGGTCTACCTGTTTTATCTTTGATGCCTCAGAAAAAGCATCAGAAAAAACCTGTATAATGGACAAACATTCAGTGGTGTCCTTTGCAACCTTAGGCATTCAGTGTC
The DNA here is from genome assembly GCA_013398075.1 of Notiomystis cincta. NCBI lineage: Eukaryota > Metazoa > Chordata > Aves > Passeriformes > Notiomystidae > Notiomystis > Notiomystis cincta. Next base: position 165,908 of record VZRX01008587.1, on the reverse strand, counting down.
AGGCATTCACCTTCTGGTGTGGAGGCTGATGTGGTAGTCTTACAAATTTTTCTTCTCCATAGTCCAATCACAGACGTATTTTAATCCTGTGTGTAATGTGCAATGGCTTGTGACACTGAGGAATACAATCAATTTACATACAACTCGAATGCATGGCTAGGAAGGAATGGAGGAGGTTAATAGAAAACTCTCTTTGCTGCAATAAGATTTTTCTTGTGTGAAGCTGAATAATCACGACCTAATTAACTGAGAAGGACTTGATGGCTTTTTTTATTTTTATTTTTTTTTTATTTTTGCTGTGTATTCGTAGGTGCTTGTCTGCACCCTGATTTGAAAAGACTGAACGAGATCATGGGAGCCTTTGTGTGCCTTTGATCAGGCTGCAGAAGGCTTCTGAAAATGGGAGCACAGCAAATGAAATACCAGAGCACCTCTGGAGCCCTTCCCCATCTCAAGGACAAATTCTGTTTCTTCTAAGTCTCCTTTGCTCTTACTTCTCATTTTTGATAACAACTAATCTTGGCAGAACCCATATATTGTTGAAAATGTATTTCTGGCATGAAACTAAGTAGAGTTTGACTTAACAAATACCTCCCAGTCTTGGTCAGTAAATACAGCAGAATATTTCCAGTGCTGGTGGCAGACCCAGTCTACTGCACCAAATTAATGGATACTGTGTGGATTGGGGCCTAAATATGTGAGAACTTTATGCCTAATGTTTCATTAAGTTGATTTATTGTGTTTGTTAAACATAGGTAATGATTTAATGCCTCTTTTTTGAGGACTTCATTTCCTCACAGAGAAGTACTGAGAATTTAATTATTTCTCTGAAGTGTCTTTAAACAACATGAAACCGTGGTTTGGAAAAAGCTAACATAAATGACTCTAAATATTTTTTTTAATTTCACCTGATTACTGAAATTTATCATTAAGTTAATGTTTCCCTTGTCATTGCCAAAGAATCAGAGAGTGTGATACAAAAAGTAAAGAAAAAATCATTGGGCAGTCAGTGGCATAGTGGGGTTTGTTGAATAAAAATCTGGCATTTAAAAAGTAGAGCATAGAACATTTTGCCTCCTCTGCAGTCTTGTAAACAAGCAACACCTCGCGTGATTTCCCATTTCTTAGTGCAGGATCTGTGCTCCTTCCACTACTAAGTTCTCCCAGACTTTGAGTTTGGGTTCAGTTCATTGTAATAGTGATCACCATGTCTTCATATCAGTCAAGCTCAAAAAAAAAAAAGAATGAGTTTTTGTTATGTACAATCATTAATTTTAATTCTTGCACAAGGATGGCATCTGCTCTTGATCCTTGTACTTTTACCTCTAATGAGGATAATCACAAATTCCTGACAAGTCATTCTTATTTACAGGTAATTTAGATTTGTGAAAATTGTTAAGGAGTCTTTCAGTTTCTGAATGCAGATGGCCAAATTATGACTTTGTGTGGTTTGCTCCTACTTTGCATTGTGTTTGTGTGAGAGAAAGTTGTGATAAAATTAACTCCCAAATTAATTTCCAGTAAAGAAAGTTTCAGATTCCTATCAATTGCTGCTGTATAAGACATGAAGGGCATTCCACATCTGGCATGGCTGGATTATGGAGAAGATCTACATGATAATATGATAATAACTTTATAAATGCAATTCTTCCAAAATTATAAAATTTTATTCCTGTGGTTTGGAAGAACATGAAGGAATTGTATAGAATTTCCTCTATTGGATGCTCATGAATGGTTGAAACTCTTCTACCAGAAGTGGCTTTTGGCAGGGAGTTTCTTTTATGGCAAAAATCTTTGGAATAGAATCTGAAATCAAGGGACTGGAAAAAAACCTGAAATGCTCTCCCAGTCCTGGAGTCAGATTTCCTTGTTCTTTACAGCTGTGTCACATCTCACTTGAGGCAGCAGCATAAATAGGGTAGGGAGGAGATATAGTCTGGATTTAGTCTGATTTAGAGGCTGAGGCATGTGCAACACCAAGAATTCTTTTCAACTGCCAGAAGTTTTTCACCTCCCATTCTTTCCTCCCCTGGTGTGCCTGTGCCTGGGCCCTGATTGCACAGGATAAAAGTGTGGAAGAGTTGGAAGAGACTCAGGCAAGTGTGAGTGTGTTGGGTGGGACTGGGATTGTTGCCTTTTGATTTCCCCAGGTCTCCCAGGCTCTTTGTGGTTTCTCAGTGTGAATATGATTGCCCAAACACCTTGCTTGAGACAGCTTGTTATCATTTCCATTTAATGGAAAGAAATATTTCCCTTCTCTGGTGAAAGTACTGATAAAGTATTTTTTTTAATTCCTTTTTTGGCATCACCTGCGGAAATAAAGCCAATTTTCCTTCCCAATTAGGATCTATTTCTCCTTTCCCCCCTTTTCTCACAAGTCAGTGAGGAATGTACTGTTGCTCTGGTTCCCATCCTCAGAAGCATTAACCTGCAGGTTCAGATCATTCCTGACATTCCCTGAAAGGAAGATCCCTGGTTGTGTTTCCAGAGAGGGAAGTATTTAAAGTTGTCAAGTTACAACATTTTCTCTATGCACAAGGCAATTCTAAAACACTTCAGTTAAGATCTATATTTTTCACTGTGACCAATATCAAGACTGGAAACATTCTGTTTTAAACTGACTATAAAATTAAAGTCATTTCTGTTGAATGAAAAATCTTTTTCCCTTATAGAATACCTCAGATTCCATTGTTTTATTGGATGGACTGAAGCCATGTTTTTCCGTGAAGTTTTTGTCTAAGAAGGACCATCAGCAGTGTGTGACACTGAACTCTTCAGTATTTCTCTCTTACAGCTTCAGGTTTGTCAGACTCACCTAAGCCTGTAGTGAATCCCCAGTCAGTAAATCATGTGTGGGTTTAAAAGCAGAGCCTCACACTGCTCTGTCCTGGTGGTTTGCCCTTCATGCTACAGATCCTCACATTTAAATAACCCAGATGAAAAGAATTCACACCAGCAGCCATCTAGCATTTATGTAAATAAATGCCCGAGTTCATAAAGCAGGCTTTGGATGTTTAAGTGGTTTATTTTTCACTAATCTTCTTATGAATAAGAAAGACAGATTTGCCTTTTGTTTGCCAGTTACAGCTGTGCCCCCTCTCACCCTTTGTGCTGCTGCTGTTATGTGACAGTAGTGACTGCTGGTATGATTAAAACTTGAGTATTATTTCAATTTTTAATTTTCTTTCTTTGCATGATTGGTTACATAAAGCTAGCAGCTCACTGGAAAATTATTTTGTGCAATGTTACAACATCAGAGTGCCCTGAATATAAGATTCATATGTTCTCAGGAAAAGGCTGGACTTGTTTAAGTCCATGAGATTCATATTAATTTGAATTATTATGAATAATTAAATTCCCAGAAAGTTCCACTCATTTTTCTTCCAGGCTCTCTCCTAAGACCTTGTGTGTTATTTGGCAAGTGACACTACCTGCCATTTCTCCCTCTGTAAAAAGGAAGAAAATGGTATTAACCTTCTTTAACTACCAAGAAAAAATTATGTACAAAAAATTAGGCAGGTCAAATTGATTAAATTTGTTCCTTTAAAAATATATAACATATATTTTTCCAATCAAAGGAGAAAGTGTGTGTGCTTGAATTCCTTATGTACTCTGTCTATAAGTGTTGTATCCACTCCTTTACTCCAAGCTGTGTATCTGTGCTCTCTCATGTGAACATTTTTTTCCAGTGTTCTGTGACATTCTTAATTATCTTTACCTAAAGTGTTATGAATTGCTGTTGCTTGGAACAACCTGACTACGGTGACACAGCAGCTTTTACATCAAGAAGCAGGGTAGGTTTTACCTGCACCCACTCTGCTAATTAAATTCAAATCTCTTTGTACCTGGTCTGATCTGCAGGGATTTCCATGTCAGATGTCCAAGCAAACAGTAGGAGCCATTATTGGCATGACAGGGTCTGCTGGTGTTGCCAGGAAAGGAAAAGTTCATTTCTTGCTTCAAAAGCAGAACTAGTGAGTGGTGGGCAGAAGCAAGTTTTTACCTGCCATCCATTGACTTATCAATACACTGGAGGAACATGGAATTAAACCTTCATTCCACAATTTGTTCCTAACTATGCATATAAATGTTGATCCTGATTATTTTAACTCCTATTTCCATTTTCTATGTTGTTGTAACAAATTTACATAAATGGTGCTATCTGCTATTAGCAATGGTTCTTCTGAGTTTAAAGGGGAATTTAAAGGTACATAAATATTTGGAGAGCAGAGGGAAATACGAAATAGTTGATGACTCAAAGCTATCCACCATGGTTTGCAGGTTCAAGGCCCTGCCATACCATGTTATCAGTGTCTGATACTTCAGGTAGTGCTCAGGTTGCTGACTGATACACTAAATGATAATGATGGTTTGCAGAGAAATTTCTGACCCCATCATAATGGTTGTCTGATGGACACTTTGATAAATTGCCTGATATTAACCTGTAGTGTGAGTTTTGTCAAAGCTGACAGCAGGAATGACTGATCTTGACATTGCTGAATGACCTATATGATAACTATAGTTCTTTCTTCAATCTGTCCAAGATTCCCAGCTTTCATATTCATGTGTGTTTATATAGATATGTACATATACTTTTCAAAAATTATTGGAAACTTCTTAGTGAGTACAATTTGACTTCTGTGCTTTGTGGTACAGGCAACAAATTTTGCTTGCAGTCCACCTCTTTGCTAAGACTGTCCTGATAAAATACAGTGAGCAGGTTTGTATGTTATGGTCCTCAACAAATAATTGTTAGCTGGTAGGATCTGAAAAAAAAAAAAATTATTCTTGAGTGCCATCTGTGGACCCTTTCTAAATGATTCCTTTTCTTCATTCAACTGATTTTGAACATTCCTTCTCCATCTTGGTACTTGGTTCCCTTGGTGTTCTAAGTGTGCACTGGTTTTCATTTATTAAATTATCCTTATTTACTGAAGCTGTTTTTGCCTGTAGTCTCATGGTTTTCTCCTTCCTGAGCAGATGCTCTGTAGAAAGAGTGGAATAGTCCTTTAAACCAGAGATTTTTTTCCTAGGATGGCTTAAAAAAAAGGCATGTTTTTCACAAGAAAAGGGTGAAAAAGAAACTTAACTCGGGTTCTGTCATTAGAAAAGAATGTCTCACCTGAGTCCTGCCATGTGAAAACAGAAGGCATCTCCTGCTTGTTCACTGGTGCAGGGCTGGATGCTTACTGTGAACAAATTAGTTTAATTAATTACCAACATCAGAGTCTGACCAGAGCAAATGCCAGAGGCTGGAATTCATCTGAGCTGGAGAGGAAATGTCCTCTAATCCAGTGTTTTCCTGCTGACTGGAGCCAGCCATGAGTCACTTTGTCTTCCAGAACCTGTGAAAAGTGTCTGACAGCTGCAGCTCCACTGTCCAGTTGGGCTGCTGAGCTCTTCATTTTTCCTTGGGTGTCTCCTGCAGTGGCTGAATGCTGGCAGAGAAGATGAGAGCTGATCTCTTCTGCTCACTTGGGTTTTTTTGGCTGAAGTGTTCTTCAGTGGAATTTGTGAGTGATTGCTCTGTGCTCACAGCATGAAGATATCTGGTGGTTTGATTTCAGTCTCTTTCATCTGTTGTATATCTTTGGTTTCCAGTTAATTCAATCTGAAAACACCTGAGATAATTCTAACTAAGAGATCACAATGGAAAATTCAGAAACCCACACGTTTTTACAAATGTAAGATCCAAAGAACTGAGAACTTTAGGATAAACTCCATTGTCTAACACATAAATTCCAGTATTATGGGTTCTTCCTTTATTTTTTGAACATATTTATCATGCTTATTTGATAATTAATTATAAACCCTGAAATTTTACAAAGAAAGCAGAGGTAGAATAGTCATTAGACAAAAAATTCCTGTGTGAACAGCACTTCATGTTAGTACTTTGTAAGTTAGAGGGAAACCCTTTTATAATGGTTTGTTTGTTATGCTCTGCTCTCTAAGTCTACTTATAATCATAGCAAGAGTTTAAAGACAGATTGTTTAAAATTGATGCTTTCTGCACCCGTAATTTTGAAAGAAGATAACATTCATCACAGTGTGAATTTTGTAAATTTAAAGAAGTGGGTTTGTGAAGAAAACAGAAGGATAATTATTGCTGCGGAAGAAAGAAGGCTTGGGAAGCATTGTTATTCTTACCCACATTTTTTTTTTGCATTTGTTGATCTAGAAGAGCACAAAATTATTTGTTTGGCTTCTTACACAGATTGTTTTTTGTGCCTTGGTGCTCTCATAGATCTAGCTTACAGGAATTGGACTCTCAAGTGCCACTAGCTTTTAGTAAGATGGGAGGGAGGGAAGGAAGGAAGAAAGGAAGGAAATGCACCCAAGAACTGTTGATTACTGCTAAAGGGCACAGACAAACCAATAACTAAAACACAGTTGCTGGGAGAGCCACACAAATACAAACTTTAATTTTATAAACCTAAATGCTTACAGAAAACTTTCACATGCACTTATTGTGTTATGGTTCCATGAGGAAGCCCAGATAAACTGCTGAATTGCACTGCAGGCTGCAAGTTTTGGCAATAGCAGCTCAAGGGGTTTTTTTACTATTTCACTGTAGGTATAAACATAAAAAATACCCAAAAAGCAAACCAGTGTGATTTTCTGTAGTCTCATATCATGTTGGCTTCAATACTTCATGTTTCACTAATAAAGCCCCAGCACAGCCAAACCCCCCTGTATTTATGCCTGTAACAATTGTACACTGATGCATTTACATGTGATCTCTCCCAGGCACTGAATCTGAGAAAACATGGACAGGAAGCTCAGCACCTTCTCATGTGTTCTGAGGGATTCCATGAGGATACACAAAACCTTGCATCAGTTTTGTTGCTTGTCTGTATATTTTAATTCCCAGCACTATTGCTCCTTCCCTGTGGATTCACAGCTGGTATAAATTAGTAGTGCACTGTTGTTTTCTAAGGTTATCCCAAGTAGCTTTTGCTTAGGATCTGTCCCTTGATGTTCCCTTTGTTTAGATGTTTTTAGTTCTGCTGGCCAAGATTTGATGAAATTTGAGTGCTGTGCAGTTATTGTATGCCATTTATTATCCTATAATCTGACAAGCTGAATGTTTGACACACACACTTAAAAAAGGTAACACAGGAAAATTATGGAGGGAAAGGGAAACATGTTCTGTTAATCATTAAAATACATTGATACTCTTAAGTGTTACAAAATCTCATTTTTACAGTTAAAACTGGGGTTTGTAAAGAACTTTTTGAAGTTGAATAATTTTGATATGGAATGGTTTCAGCCCTTCTAGCTGTAGAGCAGGATTCTGTAATTTAACTTATGTTCAATATTTAAATATTATAGCAACATAAGTGAAGATTTTAAGAAAACTTTGCTGTTTGTGCTTTTTCTTTTACTGGATCTTCCATGCACCACAGTTGTTTCCTATTTCCTAACGATTTTGTTTGGGTTTGATTTAATCTTTCCTATCCTCAGCACCACGAGGATGCTGTTTTTTGTTTGGGTAAAGAAAAGAAACCACTTACATTTGATAAGACTGAATGTTCCTATGTTCACAAATATGATGTGTAATTAAGGGGACAAAAGAAAGAGGCATTTTAAATTAGCTCAGGTGAACACAATGGCAAGTAAATGAGTGCGAAACATCTTTGAAAACAAAAACCCCCACAAAATAGAAATGTTTTTCAGTGGTCTTCTCCAAGATCTCACTTTTGGCAGAGATGGGACCAAATTTTCTTCCTACATTATCTGTCTGTTTATCCATCTCCTTCCATGAGTGACAACTAGAGGAACTCATTGATTGTCCTGATTTTTTCTACTAATATAAAGGAAATTTCTTGCTGTTGCAGGACTGATTTGCTGTCTCATTGTGGCACTGAACATATTTTTTGCTATTTTCTGGTCCAGAAACTGGTCACTAGAGTTCAATACAGGAAATAATTTAACTACTGGAGAAACTAGTTGTAAGCTTCCTAGTAACACAGAAAAATGACACATAATTTCAGACAAGTGGTTTTCAGTACCTGGTTTATGACCACAGTGGTCCATAAACTATTCCTAAGGCATGTGCTGATGGTAACTGGGACAAGCAAATTATTGCTATTTGAAGTGAATTTTGTGCACAGCTCAAGGAAGCTGTAAGGCTCCTATGTAGTTGTAGGGCCCTGTGTCAGCTGGGTTTTTTCTCACTGGTCTTAGAATGGCAGATGTATGGAGGGCTAATAAAACATCAGGTTTTGGGCTCTTACTAGGAGCGGCACTGTGTACCAGAAAAATAACTGCAGTTGGCAGCAGTTTTATAATTGAAAGTCATTTTCTGTTCCACTTTCTTTACTTAGAATATGAGTTTCAGAGATTTAGTGGCTATAATTTCAGAAAGCAGAGTGGCTTACAGCTACGGGACAAGGGCTGACAGCAAAGTTGAAGACATGAAAATCAGGGACTTAAAATCAGATAACTCAGGGTTACAGTTCTACTATAATTTTTCCTGCAAATGTTTGGCAGCAGAGGTTTTACCTGCATTCATATTTTATGCCACAGAAACATTCCACAGGGCAGCAGTTTTGGAGGAAAAGAAGCCTGTCAGTTGTATGAAGTTAACCCTGGAGTATCAAATATTTGGCAGTTAAATAGCTGAGAAATTCATCTCTTAGCAACTTCTTTTCTCTCTTTACTGTCAATCTCATGTCAAAGTGCTGGGAGCTTAAAGGTTTTGGTGTTGAAGTTTATTTTGCACCCTTTTCTCAACAAAGGATCTTGTAAAATAGGGAAAGGGAAATATCCTGTTGTGTATGAAAACAGTGCTGAATTGCTTAATGTGTGAGTCAATAAGTTGGTGGTTTCAAGGGGGTCTTACTTCAGGGATTAAGATCAGAATCCAGTTGAGGATGGAATATGTCCTTTTGGTCTCACTTCTATAGCACTTGGATGAAAGATTGTACCTTTGCAGCATAAGTGTATTTTCTTTTTTCTTTCTGATTTAATTCTGGAGGAATGCAGCCATCTTGTCTAGAGAGTGAATTTGGACTGACTACAGTGAATACATTTCAGCTACTCCAGGTTCCCAATTGTATGAGAAGAGTCTATTCTATGCTGTCTACTCATGGGCATGGAATACCTTTCTCAATGAACAGAAAATTAGTCAAATGGGAAAGTGAGAATATTAGAATTGTTTGGAATGGCATTTGATAACTGTAGGTAGGCTGATGGGATACATACTTTAGAAAAGCAGGATATGTTTCACTGCTGGTGTGAAATCCTTGCTGGTTGCTTTGAAGAAAAACAGACTGAGAGGAGAGTGAAAGAAACAAAACCTTTTCTAGGAGATGGCAATTCTTCTGTCTGACCCTAGCACTGTTCTTGTGGCAGACTGTGCCTACCACTGCCTTTGGCTCAAAAAGCTGTGGTGACAAGACCCATCCGTAGAGAAGACTCATTATCCTCTCTGGAACTTCACAGATCATAACTGGAAGAAAGACAAAATCATAGAATGGGTTTGGTTGGAAGGGACTTTAAAGTCCATCAAGTTCCAACCCCCTCCCATGGGCAGAGACACCTCCCCTTGGCCAGGTTGCTCAGAGCCTCATCCATCCTGGCCTTGGGTCCTGTGCTGGGACCCCAGAGCTGGATGTGAACCTCATCTCTACCCTTGCTACTTTACTCATGACCTATTAGAAAAATTGGTAATGATAATTTCTTTTGTTGCCACCTCTTCCTTCCAGTTTAAGATTAAATGGTTTTCTTTTCCAGTGACTAAAATCCTACAATTTTTTGCAGTTGTACAAGGTGTCAGGTAATTCATGTCAAGAAGCTATTGTACAGGTGATGAGAGTTTGACAGGGTAGGCCTCCCAATAGGGTGTTCTCATGTCTTTTCTGTACATGCAGTGTGTCTTTGAGAAGAAGGAAGAAAGAAAAAAGACCTCTTTGAAACACTAAAATTTTTTAAAGTCAGTGTTTCACAAGAAGAGTCTGAATTACTCCCAGAATTTTCTCAAAGTTTTCTGGGGTGTGTTTCATTGCATTTCATTAGAAAATGAAGCTGCTTTTTGTAGGTTTTCTAGCTGATTCTTTAATTTCTCACTTGAAGTTTTGGCACAGCAGTACATACATGCCACCAAAGGGAAAAATATATCCCTAAATATATTGTACTTTGTACATTATACTCTGTATCATATATTAGGGGGAGTTCTCTTAGCTATAAATCATTATCTGTAACCTCAGGGAAGATTCTTCAGAAAGGCCATTGCCCTGGAGGGATATAATCCTGTATCCAGAGTACTTTACAGGGCAGTGATAAAACAGTGAATTTTATTTACAGACAATTGCTGAACACTGTTGCACTTTATCAGTTGTTCACAAGAGGAGAAATCAGAATGAGAAAAGATAAAAGCTAAGTTAGATTGTATGCAAGCAGAATAAATCAAGAGAGCTGGAACTGTCAGACCTGTGCAATCAGGAAAAGATCATGAACATGGTTTGGAAAGTATCAGACAGTTCTTTAAAAAGGAGGGTTACCTTCTTTTCTTTTGGGACACAGAATGATGGAATCCCTTCAGAAAGGGATTCTTGCACACTGTTCTTATTTTTCTCCAAGGACTCTAAAATGGATAATTCCACAGGAGAACTTGGAACAGAAGCTAAAATTACTATTCTGAGTGTCTCTGGAAGTGCTTTTCCTTTTCCATTGCCCAGAGAGGCAGATGACTGACACTTGTGTTGGTAAACTACAGGTAGGATGTGTGAATGCACCTACAAGGATTCTCAGCTCACCTCCTCATCCAGGTCAAAATTCACAGAAAAGTTTCAATTATAATGATGCTAATGCCAAAACCATAAAACACAAGGAAGGAATAAGTTCATCCTTAGGTCTTTAAAGAAGTACATTAAGGATGGTAGCCAGTTTAGAAAGTCTCTCAAGTGTTTGCAGACAAACTGGGAGATCATGTGAAGTTTATGCTTTACTTTTATAATCCATTGTGGGAAACTTGAAGATAATGTGGGCTTGCTGAACCTTGGTCTGAAAAAGTGGGAATGATTTTTGGTTCTTATGGTATAGAAATACTTTTAACAGGCTGTGGTCAAGAGAAATTACTGTACAGCAGAGACCAAGAGCTGATAACCACAATTACTCAGTCATGCTGAAATCTGTACCTCAGTGCATGGAAAAGCAGATTGTGTTGAGCAAAGAGGCTTTCTGAAATGCCTGTTAGGTCTCCTTTGACCTAATAGAAAGTAAAGAAAGGTGAAGTATTACCATTTTAAAAAAGTTTGGATAATTTCTGAAACTTTAGGTAATTGGTGCCATTAAAGTTGTTACTGCCATGAAGTAGATGACCTGCTTATTTCAGTCATCTTGAAAGTCATGGATAGACATAGGTTAACAAAGCAGCTGCAGCAAATGCATAGAGATTATTCCCCTCTGTTACAGCTTCTTGTGTTCAGTATTATAAATCTGTAATTGCTATTTCCATTCTGGAAATCCATACTGCTGTTCATGTGCATTCATGATCTGATGTGTGAAACTATTAGAACTTCTGCTTGCATGTATATCAAGAATAATGACCAATTGCAAATAAAGCAGCTCCATGTTACAAATTTCAAATAAAAGTATCAGCTTTAAAGGACACATTCTTGCAGTGAATTTAAATGCAGAATTATGTATACAGAGGATAAAACTATATAGAAATCCACCATGTCTCATCTTGTTAGTGAATTAGTGACAATCCTACACAAGTCAGTGGTGTAACTCTGGAGTTATACTGACAGAGCATCAAAACAATCCTATCAGTTGAAGCAAAAGCAACCAAGTCACTATGACTGGTATAACTGAGGTCATAATCCATCCCACGCTCTTTTAAAACCATTGGAACATATAACAGTGATGGATTAAGTTGTTGTCTTACAGCAATTTTACTATGCTTTAGTTCTGAAATGAGATCAACCATCACTTTCTTCCTAAGGAAGGAAATCAAATCCAGAGATAGTGATCACAGAGATCCTTCTGATGTAAGCTCAAGGCATCACTTTTGCTTTATTCTGGATTTGTAAAACCATTTTACTACTTGTGCAGGTAATACAGCAAGCATTAGGACTAGCTCTGTTAGTTTAATTACCTCTCTATTTGTTGGAAGGGAGGAAGTGTTTGTCATCAAATGTTTTCATGCTTTCCCAGACAGCATGGTTTCATGGACAGGACAGAGGCTTGATAAGTGTTACGTGGACAGCTCCAGAGTCCTCAAGTTTAGGCATTTACTTAGAAACTTTCATTACTAGGTCCAAAACTCAGTTACTCTCCTATGCTTTGTGTACAAAATCTATATCAGCAAAACAGTGAATATGCTTTGGTTCTGATTTTCTGGGATGTTTGTACTCTTTCCAAATCTGTCTGAATGTATGCAGAAGATCACAGGCAAATTATGGGTCATATTTTAATCCTACTTGAAAACTGAGAAATCCTTAAGCTGTTAACAAAGTTTGTGTGTGTGTTCAGTATAGGAATTTCCCCAACAGAAAAAAAGGCACTAATAGTCACTCTGGGTGGTGGAAAAATCATTGCTGTAGGAGTCAAAGCATAACCAGAGCTGAACTCATCAGAGCTCTGCAAGCAGCAGAACAGTACTTGAGTTAAACAGAGATGAGGATTCTAAGTTCTTTTGGGTCACTAATGCCCAGCTTTGATATCAGCCTAATGCCCTTTGGAATCTTGAAAGATTCATCATGTCAGGATCCCTTCAACAGCATTTCCTGCTTGTAGTGTACTGCATGGTTTCCTTTGGCTTTTAGCTCATATGTTAGAATAATGAAGGGTTTGACAGAAAAGGGCTCATGTTGCCTCTTGTGGGGACCCTGCTGCTGAAAGTCTTTGTCTGTAGATGGGACAGTTTGCACATGTAGATCGTGTTTCTGTGATTTGCTGCTCCAGGTATCTGACAGAGTGGAATATTGCAGCTCTCAAGGTCATTCCAGAGTATCTTGTTTCATTTCAGATTTTTATTTTATTTAGTGGGCTTGGATGCTTGTGAAAGCAATTTTTGTGTGCTGTGGATTTTTCTGAGTTTCATTACCTGACAGGGTCTCAGTTACATTTCTTCGAACACTTGTGATATTATGCTCTAAATCCTTTTCTTAGCCCTGGTGTCAATGGGGACACAGCAGCCTCTACATCTTTTGCCATCTTATTTTATGGGGACATAAATTCCTGTGCCAAAACCAAGTAGGGGGACATGTCTACAGTGCACTGTGGGACAGGCACAGCACCAAATGGTTCTGTGCTGGTTCTCTCCTGGCTCTGCACAGGGCCACAGTTGGGACTTTTGGAACTGCTACAGAGAATGACAATCAGGTGCTGGAAAACCTTTACCTGGCTGCAGTATTTTTGACAGAGTTCAGTTTCATTAATCCTATTGCCTAATCTGTCCCTTTACACAGACATGACAGCACAGAGTGCTGCAAACTGAAACTGTGCAGGTAGAAGCTTCTGGGTTCCATTTTGAACATAGCACAATTTGTCCAGGCTTTGCTGCTGTTGTGGGAAAGAGTGTGGTATGTGCAGCCTTCCTGTAATAAATGGGAAACATTTCTGAATCCACTGGGAGAAACATGAAAGGATATGATGGATGTGATGATATCTTTTTCTTTCAAGTTCTGTTAGGAGCACTTACAAGGCAGGTGCTAAGTCAAAGTTTTTTTTTTTTTTTTTTTTTTTTTTTTTTTTTTTTTTTTTTTTTTNGCATTAAAAGGGGGGTTGTTAAAAAAATTTTTTTTTTTTTTTTTTTTTTTTTTTTTTTTTTTTTTTTTTTTTTCTTTCTGATAAGTTTTGGTCATCTGTAAAAATAGCAATCCTCTCTGTCAAGCTGTCAATATACAGGCCCTGAAATGCCCTGCTGTACAGAGCTGCACCAGCACCATCAGGGATGGTGATCAACTGGAGTGGTGGCCACTTTAGGAATGTCTCTTAAAAAGAAACACCAGACTTACACAGGTGCTGAGGCTGCCTGGAACAGGAAATCAGGAGGGGTTGATTTTCAGAATGAAATGCAGTCTTAGGTGATCTATCGTGGATGAAAAGAAACCGAGCATCTTTTTCCTGTCAGTTCTCTAATTATTCTAATTGGAGAGGGAAGAGGCCATTATGAAGGATAACATAAACACCTGAGAGTGCACTTAAACACAGGTAGCACTGAAAAAATGCCAACTCCTTCTCAAGCGTACACTTGTTCTCTGACTAGAAGTCAGCCTTGAAATTTGCATAGCAAAAGGTTCAGCCTAAGTGGCAGCACCAGAGTGGAATGCATTTAATTAAAGAAAACAGCAAAGGTAAATGATATTATTTTTTCTTCCTTCATTTTTTGCTTTACTTTGCTTGATTAGGAGCTACTTGTTTCAGGAACAGGTGAGCAGAGCAAATCTGTTCAGCTCACAAGGGCATAACGGGAGGGAGGGATCAGAGCTTTTGGATGTTCCAAATAAGAGCTGGATTTCCCCAAGCTGCCATCTGCATTGTAACTCATATCTTGGAGATCAGCAAGGCCTCATGATAGCACTCCAAGTGTGAAAAATCATCTGCCAGAATGGCTCATGTTCACTCTAAAAATAGGGCCATGTAAGAAGTCTCGAGGAAATTCTTCTGTAATTATAAAGGATTCTAGTTTGAATTAAATGAGGCCAGTGAAAGCTTGCTTGAATATTAAGCCTGGATTTATCAGTATGTGTGGGGAATTGTTTTGCTGGCACTCCCAACCTTCTTTTCCCCACCTGAAAAATATGGCCTCTTTTCCATTTCTGTTGTTCTTAATATCATATCATGCCATCAGTGGAAGTGTTCAAAACTTGACACTTATGGGAGACTAGGAGGGAGAAGATATATAACAGAATATGTGTATTAATATCCACTAATAAAAATGCCTTAAAATTCCCACTGATTCTTACTGTTGGTCACTGTTAGGACAGAGTTTAAAGAATACTGATATTAAAGAGAGTGATACTGTCTTTCAGTATTAAGCCTTCAGGATCTAATAGTTTTACATAACTATTATCAAGGTGTAGAGCTGTGTGGAGCCTCTCAAATTCAGTCTTACAGAACTTGTCTGGGAAAGTTACCATATTAAATTTTTAAGGATATTTGATCCATTCCTTTCTCCATAATGATCACAGCAGTACAGGCTTCCAAGTCCCACATCATTTCCTCAAATATACAGCACAATTGAAGTCTCACAGAAAGTCAGTGTCTGTTACCTGCAATCAACACAGTCAGTAACCTGGAGTTAAAATATCAAAAGGATAAATGTCAGCATAAATGTTTATTAGGTCTTTAAAGGAAAAGAAATATGCTTGTGAAGATATCCTGTGAAACAGAGTGTTTTGTTCTTCAAGGGGTAGAGTTTGATGGAGTTCATGAGAACCTGTGAGACAGAGACTTCAGAAAGTTTCACAGAACTGTTGCAGAGCCTGTTGGAGTTAAACAGGGACAGTTTGGGGTCCTGCTGTCAGCCAGGAGTCTATTAAACACCCAAGGAAATTCAGGATTGTTGATTCTGTTCTTACTGGCATTAAAATGCAGAAAGGAAGGCTGGAACTGTACCAAGAGAAGAAGGGCTCAGTTAAGGCTTCTGTCAATGCCAGCTGAGTGGCCGCCTGCCACACTGCAACAGCTGTCATTAATCTGATCTCTGCCAGACTCAGTGCCCCAAACATCTGGCCTGAGAGGGTCTTCCAGGGCTAGATGCACAAAAGCTTTACTGCCAGTGTCCTTGGCTCTCTGGAAAGTGCTTCAACATGTTTTTATTTTTGAGTTTTACAAATAGACAAAGCAAGGCCAGTGCACCATGGGTCGCACTTCACCATAGCTCTGTGGCAGAGCTTGTTGGTAGAGAGTAAATGAAGTGCATTTCCTTTTTCTTCCTCAGAAAAGCATTGAAGACAAATCCTCTTTAAGAAACAGGTAAACTTAGGAGATGGAAGAAGTAAGTAATTCTTTACAAGTCTGTAGGAAGGCTGTTGCTGACAGTGACTTCATTGCTTAGGGTTTGAGAGCTGACTGTCGACCACAGATGAACTTCTGATCATGCACTCTTTAAGGGTTTGTGAACTTCATTAATATTTGCACTTGTTCCAGTCTCTGTGAGTTCATGGGAGAACTTGCCAAGTTCTTCTACTCTGCACACTTTGCCCTTGTGATCTTGCAGTGCTTTCTGGAATAGCTCTGGAGGGCTAACACATCATTTGGAGATGTAAACTCATAATGTTTTGTTTTCAAATCCACAAAGAAAAAGAGGTAGAGAGCAAGCTCTGGTCTACACCCTGATGTGATTTATAAATCCACATGGGTTAATCTATCAAGTTCTGATTTATGAAATGTATTATGTTTACCAACTATATTACTTTACTGATTCAAAAGTCTTGAAATTAGTATGAAAACCAACAATCCATCATAACATTGAATTATGTGCCAGTGAGGCATAGCAGTATCTCTCAAAATGCTTGATTTGTGTTCACCCGTTTTGTTAGTAAAATTCATGTTACCTAATAGCCTTCTTAGAAAATTATGTTAATATATGTGATGGACAGAATACATTGCTAACTTTCTAGACATTTCATTAAGGCAAAAAAGGTTTTGAATTTTTCAGTTTGATGCAACTGTCTGCTTAAGAAATTTCCACTTAGAAAAGCATAGATCTTTGATCACTCATATGTTTAAAATCAATGACTGTTTCTAACAGTGAATCTTGCAATTGATTATTATTCCTAGAAGCTGAGAGAACAAAGGACTGAAAGTTCAACCTGAGGTTGAAATGTTTGGATATCAGCAATGCTGTGGGTCCCCTGCAAGTATTGCAGAGGTATCAGAAAGGAATTTTGGCATTAACTCATTGTGTTGTAGTCTTCTTCAAACAGAAGCAGATCTTGTGAGTTTGACACAATTAATGTCTTTGGCAAAAGGCCTTCCTTGTGCCATCAGGAATTTCACCACAGAGCTGGAAGTGTAACTATTGTTGCTATTGAACATGTCTCTTCATTGAGGATCTCAGGTATGTGACATCTTTGTCACATTTGAAGGGTTTAGAAGGGGAGAGATGTCTCTGATAAATTCTAGTCTACATTATCTGCAAAAACATTTTGCTAAAAACTGGTTGTTCTCTGTGAGGGCATTAAACACAGAGTGACAGCTCCACCCTTGCTGTTTTCAGAGCAGTTCATACTTGCATCAGAAAAATGCATCAATATGCACCTGAAGAAAGGCTGTGCATATACAGACCTGGGCCAGCAGAGAGCACAGCAAGGGCCATTTTGTACAAGGGGGATGAGATCTGGGGTGAGAGGGCAGGACAGGAACAAATAGAAGGAAAGTGTCTTGTTGCTGACTGGATTAGTGTTGAACAGGATTATTTGAGGCAAGCATGAGGAAACTCCAGTATAGCAGCCATGCCAGGAGATGTAAGGCTTTTCTGTGTGTGTTATAATATTTCTTGGGGTTTTTACTGCAGCACATTTCAACAACTGAATTCCTTTCCTGGTCCCAGTT
The DNA here is from genome assembly GCA_013398075.1 of Notiomystis cincta. Classification (NCBI taxonomy): domain Eukaryota; kingdom Metazoa; phylum Chordata; class Aves; order Passeriformes; family Notiomystidae; genus Notiomystis; species Notiomystis cincta. Next base: position 148,397 of record VZRX01008587.1, on the reverse strand, counting down.
CTGAACTACTCCATTCTGCTCTGAGTGTTTACACTCTGCCCATCACTGTGATCATGTGATATCCATCACCTTCATTTTTTTAATGTGGATGTAGATGCTGTGGAAAGTAAATTTGCCCTGAGGTATTACTGGGTCCTTGTTAATTGGATTTGTATTTGCAAATGAACACAGAACAGTGAATCAGCAATCTTTATTCTTATTTCCTTACATTGCTGTTATTTTATTACTTGAAGACCTATAACTCTGCAACTGAGATCACAGTTCCAGTCTGGTAGATACATAGGGTGAGAAAGTGTCTGTGCCCAAAGAAAATACTGCCTAAAGAAGGAATAGAAGAGACAACATGTAGAAACTCTTGAAGAACAGCAGGTTTTATATTGTCTTACTGCATGCCTCAGTTACTTTTTAATAATGAAGACCACATAGAATGAAGTCTGATATTGTCTCATGTTGTGGTGGCTAAACCCCAATTGGAGTGAAGGGGAGGGGGCTGAGAAATCAAGGAAGCCACTGATGGATCTGAGCCACCCCCCCCTTGAGCCTGTTTGGAAGAGCTCCTCCCATCAAAGCTTGTGAATATTCATTTACCCCTGAGAAACTGTAACCCCAAACCCTGCTCTGATCCTCTGTAGTACTGTATTGTAGTACCCTGCTCCTGCCCCTCTCCCCAATTATTCTATTTATTATAATTGTGTTACACATAAACACTGTTTCAGTGCAAGTCCATGTATATCCAGACAAATCAAGAAGTAACTTAACCTGATACTGGTCCTCTCAATTTTCTAATGACCCTGCACAAGCACATGGGGATGATTAAAGAATACCATGCACAGGGACTGTGTGACCAAGGGCATCTCGGTGAGGGTCTTATCACAGAGGAAAGTATAGAAATCAATTTGCCTGACCAAAGACCTGAAAAGTAAGAAGGATATTTAGGTCAATCAACAGAAGTGGCACTGGGGATTGTGTCTTTAGAGCCTGCCTTCTTTAGCAAAATCTAATGCTTTGATTTCCTTTTAATAGCAAAGTAATGAGACTTATAACACTTGGTTCCTCATGGTCTAGAAATGGAGGGGATAAAGCAGATTAAATCAGCAAGAAAGCAGAATTACTTGATTAAGTTCTATATTTTAACTTTTGTGGTGTTGAGGCTTGTTGAAAAGGCCACTGAAATCGGAGAAACTCCACTGAATTCAGAGGAGGCTCTTGAGCATTATATTATTGCTGCAGGCTCTTTTACCTGTGTACTGAACATTGCCATTTAGTTCTGCCTCTTAAGTGGTTGCTTCACATAGACATACTCTGCATTATCTACAGACTAATGTCTGGTAGCTGAATTTGTACAGCTCTTTTGAGGCTCAGGCCCTAAATCAGAATTCTTTCAGCACAGTCTGCTGGCTACTCAAAGCAGCAATGTATGGCAGGCTCACTGTGCAGCTGCAGGCAGATTGCTGATACTACATCCACAGCTCAGCTTTCTGAGAAGGGATTTTTCTCTTTCTCCTTTTGTAGATGGCTCAGTTCTTCCTTTGGAAAAGCTGAGGGTGATTACAATGGAGTTCAGAGCTGTCTTGAAACAGTTGCTGTTATTTCAACAGGAATAAGTTAAAATGAGCACTGCCATTTCCCCCTTCCACAGCTCTGCAGTCCTTCCAGTGAGTGACAAACTTGCATCTCCTTGAGCAGTGGTGAATTCAGTTTGTTTCTGTGTACATGAACACGTCATGGCATGGGAGGGGACACAGGTTTTATGCAGCTGGGACTGCTCCATTAGCACCCTCCTCACATATTGAATTCCAGAGCAGCTGATATGTACAGGGTGTCTGCCTACAGCTGTTAACTGTGACCAAAAGTTACCTGTTCATTGTGCTGACAATCAGAAATAATAACACATGGATTGTTCTGGCATAGAAGGTCTGTGAGTATTTGGGGCAGTCATGAAACACCTCTTGAGTGTGCTGCATTTTGGGAGGTTCTCAGTGTGATATGGACATCCTGTGACAGATTTAACTGAAAATAATAGACCTGGTTCTTGCAGATTTTCTCTTTTATAAAGCAATTAAACAAAAAGTAAAGCATTCAATTCTATGGGTAATTCTACAGGAATGCAACTTCTCTTTACCACTGTGTTTCAGTGTACAGAACTGGATTGTCAAAGCAGCATCAAATTTACCTCCACACTGATGTTTCTGATATCATTTACATAGCTTGGGTGTCAATTTGATTCAACAGCCATACAATGGGGTTTTATTTTTCTATGTATTTTGTCCATTTTACCTTCACATATGCTGTCCCAGAATTATATTCTCAACTATGGCTTGAATAACTAAAAGGCCTTATTAATACTTAAAGTTGCACAAAAGCACATTTCATGATATGTGTTAATGTTATGTTAGAAGCTTTAATAAGCCAATATTTTATCTATACACACTTTTATATGTGTGCAATCCCAGCATACACATCCAAACATGAGATTCTGTTTGCACTGCACCAGCTAATGCAAGTGTGGGGGCACTTGCAAAGGAAATCAGAGTCACTGAGCTAGTTTTTTAAAATCCCTAAATGCTCTGATGAATTTTGTCCTCAAAAAGAAACAACTTGGAGCTTCTACTTTTGCTCCTAACTTTTCTTCAGTGATGTATTTTGAAATTCAAAGAGAAATTCAGAGCTGTTAAGCAAATAGTAAAACAACTTGACTGAGTAACTGCTTGTCAGGATCCATCTCACTCTGATCTGTTCTTGAGTGCCACCAAAGTTTGAATTTATCTCCTTTGGAGGTACTTTCAATTCCCTGTTGTGTTTGAGAACTAAGCACAGCCTTTAGGGAAAATGGAGGGACAATATGACATTTATTAGCCCAGCTGTTTAATGCACTCACCTGTTTGCAAGGTCTGAAAGGCTGAGGTTTTGTGCTCTCCTAGGTCTGAAAAATGAGGATTGTATAATGGATTGTGAAAGCTGAAATGGTAGTATGGGTCTTTTAATTTCTTTCCTTGTTATTTTTTTTTTAAAGCACACTTAAAAGAAATCCATAAAGCCTAATGTGCAGTGCTTGAAACTCACCTGTTGTATGGTTACTGCATCGATCACAGCCTTTCACCTCCCAGTTGGGCACTGAGCTGCTGAAGAAACAGTTTAAATATGATCTTTCTGACTTTAACAAGGCTGAATTTCAAAGGGATGGAAGGAAATGCAATTTTTGAATATCTTTGTGATCAGGAGAAGGGGAAGTTTTAAGACTTTGTCTCTTCTTTCTGGAGCTTAGTATCATTTCTGTGTAATTCCACTGCAGTCAGGGGATGTAGAATTGCAGTGGGAAAGGAAGTCAGCCCTTCACTTGTGCCTTTGGAGCAGGGAGGAACAGAGCAAGACTCCTTGATGAGGGAGTAAATTCCATGTTGTGGGTGAGAAGTCATGGTCTTCCTGCTGTCTTCAAACAGGATGGTTTGGTTCTTCACCAGGAGGGTCTGGGTCAGTTGGTGTTCTCAGGAGTGCAAAGCTCAAGAAGCAGAGAGAAGATTTGCCTGTTGGGCTTTAAAAACCAGCAACCTGGTAGTCTCAGGCTGCACTGATGAGTTGTGGTGGAAAGAATGCAACACTGGATTGTGCCATCATATGGTGAGCACTTTTCAGAGATGAATAATCATCCCTTGGGAACAGGAAATTCCTAGAAGTGAATGTCATTGATCAGGTGGGAATGGGATGAGGTTGTAAGGTCACATTGAAATTTGAAGTGCAGAGGTAATATTGTCCTCTGAGATTTCAGGCTGTACCTGTTAAAATGTCTCTTTTGTTAAAAAAAATATTTTAAAGAATATTGACATCACTTTTAATTTGCATTCTTTAAGCAAAGTTTCCCCCCTAAAAATCCCAGAGATATGAAACAGAAATGAATTTATTCCTAAAGCTGCCAGTCAACAAACAGCCTGTTTTCATAGTGATTCATAGCTGAGTTTGAATGCAAATATAAGGAGGATATTCCAGATTGTGTACGTAAGTGGTCTAATAAAAATGTTCATTTGTAAATGACCATTTTTTGCTGGCTACTAGAAATGTTTTACGGTACTTCTCCAAGATTGAGTCCCTTATTTTGTGTGCCTACAAAAAAAGTGATGGACATTTATGTGTGTAATTTAAACAATACATCTCACCTGGGGGCAATATTGCATTTTAAGTTTTTGCCAATTATGTCTGTCACACCAACTCTCTCATTGCTGCTATTTTTTAACAACACAATAATGTCCCTCAAACTGAAACAGCAGGTGTAATAGGAAGAAATATCTCCCAGAATACCCAGAAAAGACCTTTTCAAGTTAGCTTCTGTGAAGGATGGTGGGAAACTCGGTGTGGGGAAATTGCTCATGGGTTTGCAAGAGACAAATAGATTCTGAGGGAGATGGATATGTGATGCTGTGTACTCTAAGATGAGCTTTTCATCATGTCTACAGCAATTTCACTGACTTGCTGAGAGGTGCTGGTGAAGCACAGTAATAGACTTTTATTGCTGGAGAAAAGGCTGCTTGTCATAATGTGGTAAATGGTTCAACTTCTCTTTTTACCAGACAGGAGGGAGTCTTCTCATTTGTGTAATGGCTTTTTAAAGTGAGTGTAAGGCATGTCTGCATTCCATGTACTCTCATTTGGTTCTGCCAGAATTAAGTAAAGGCCTTAGTGAAAATGAAAATCAAAGCCTCATAAGCCTTGAGTATCCCTATTACTAAAGTCATTTCAAGCCATTGTGGTTTCAAATACATTTTGTTGTACACAGAAGATCTTGTGCTAAATAACTGGGATACTTAACATGGCAGGTTTTTTCTGAGGAATCAAGAACTTACAGACATCAGAATAATAGAGAGGTGTATATATGGCTATTAAACTGTCATGAAGAAGATTACTGAATATCCCCAGGAGTTGCTGTAGAAACCAATTCTCTACTCCAAAGTTCTCCAGTGATGTAGGTCAGGCACTAGAAGCTAATCTCAGGAGCTTTTGCTGCCAAGTGAAATGATCAGCTGCAGTGTTGAGAGGCTGGGTGTGAGAGGATTTACCAACAGCTTAGAGCAAGAAGGACATTAATTTGGGTACTAACCAAGAACTGAAATGGGATAAAAGCTCAGGATAGACAGTTAGGCAGTTTAGACATGTGGGAATTCATTGTTTGAACATTAGAGTAGAGGAAATAAGGAATTAGAACTTGGAAGAGGATAGTGGATGGAAGGTGATTAAAGAGCCTGAACAAATCAGATGCTTTTCTATGCCTGGAGCAAGAACAGAAGAACAAGATACAGTAGAAACTCTTTCAATACTGAATAAGGATTTTGCTATCCCAGAGTCCATAATTGGATGCCAAATTTTCCTGGGAGGATAGAGGAATTAGGAGAGGTGGTTTTGGAACCTAATTCTTATGTAGGTTGGAGAATCTGTTAAAAAACCTTTGAAGTTCTCTGGCCCTGCTGTAATGATGACAATGAAAATTGATCCCATGCATTCCAGCAGCCCTCATGTGTGAGTTGCATTTTAATTAGCTTAGTTTTTTCGCATTGTCCTCTTCCTAGTCTGCTGTATTGTGGAGCAGGGGTACTTGAAGGAGTCTGTGCTGGAGAGTTAGACCTAGCTTCTTTCTTACCTTGTAGAATGTACTGATACTTAAATTTTCTTTTGTCTTGTTTTGTTTGTTTGTTTGTTTGTTTGTTTGTTTGTTTGTTTGTTTGTTTGTTTGTTTGTTTGTTTGTTTGTTTGTTTGTTTGTTTGTTTGTTTGTTTGTTTGTTTGTTTGTTTGTTTGTTTGTTTAACTCTGTGTATTTGTGAGGTCCTGAAGAACTGAAGCTGCAGTTTCTCAGCAAATGATCTCTGGCAGATCTGTGGTGCATATGGCAGCAGTCAGTTTGCTGTATCCTCTGTCAGCTGTGATGAACTGGTGTGCTCCCTCTTGCTTTTTCCAGGAGTGAGGTCCTCTCCCCATTCCTGCAGCCTGTTACCTGTGTTTGGATAGGTGTTAGGTACTGCACAGTCAGTGGAGCCTAAATTCCTGCTGCAAGTCAGGAAGGAAAGGGGCACTTGTCTGGCTGAGAAGGACTTTACCTGAATGCATTAATATTTAATAAAATCTCAAGGTTACTGCCTTGGGGACCTGTCAGGTGTTTCATATTCTGAGTGTAGGATAACAGGCCAGCTCCCAAAATGCTTACAAAGGATAAAAACCAAGAGGTGCCTCCATGAGCTGGTCTGAGAGACACCAGAGAAGCAAATAGGGTATTTCCAAAAGAGAATAACATAGAGTGCTCACAACCAGCAGCTGCCTGATCCACTGCTGCTGTTCTGTGCTGATCAGAGGGATGGAGACTGGAGGAAGAGAGAAAGGGGTTACATTTCCTTCCTGCTTCCCACAGTGGCTCCCAGGAGCTGATGCAATGGAGCTGGGAGAGTATAAGCATTGCTGATTACTGGGACACTCCATTCCTTCCCTGTTATCCCACTTGCTACTTCCTACACTTAAAGACAGCTCTGCTCCACCTCAGGAAGCAACTTCAGTTCTTGGCTTGGGGATTATCTTACATTGCTATAAATGAAGCCAAGTTATTGTAGTGCTGCTGTCTGATGTGAGGATCCCCAGAAAACCTACAAATAATGATTAATGCACATGACAGCCTTGCAAAATAGAGTAACTAATCTCATTTTGCAGGTGGAAAAAATGAGGCCCAACAGCATTGCTGGTCTGATTTTTTCAGTGATACCCTGTAGGATGGGTGGGTGCCTAGAACTGCTGCAAATCCAACACTAAGTGATGAGTCCTAGGCCACACAGCAAGCTGGTGGCAGTGGGGAGAAGAAATCCAATCCTGGCTCTCAGTCTTTCAAGCAAACCACCAGATGACACTTAAAAAGCACTTCTGGGGATGAAAAGTACTATATAATTATTGCTTCCAATATAAATATTTCCCTCTTAAAGTCAAGCTTTTCTTTTTTATTACCACTGACTTTATTAAGGCCATGTGATTGTCTTTGTTTAAGCTGTTACAGATCATTGAAACAATGTGAAACATCCAGGCTCTGCATGCAGAATTTATGTAGTTAGAATAGATAATATTGAATTATCCTCTTAGAAAAACATTGTCTCTGCAATTCCCATAAACTTAAAAGCCCCCCCCAAACAACCCCTAAAAATAGCTACCCATGCATGAGCATCCCTCAGAAAGAAGAACTCCTGTTGCTGGCAGTGAAGTGTTTGGTACCATATTTGTACCTGTGGATTCAGGATGAAGTTGATGGTGGGATCAGGAAAGAGGGAAGGGAAAGGTGATTGCCAGTGAGTGAAAGTCACTGTATCAGGGAAATGCCTGGGTAATCTAAACGTGGAACAAAGCCAAGAAAAGAGGAACAAATTTTGGTTGTAAAATAGTGCCTTCTGTATATTATTTACAGCAATTAGGAGACTGGCAAGGTTATCCTGAAAATTCCAGGAAACAGAAAGAGGCTGAAGCCCCACTGGGAGCAGACACTGTTCATGTGCTGCTGCTTTACCTTGAAAATGCTGTTTAGACCTGAGCTGGCTCTCTGTGGGCAGAGTTGGTTTTTCAGACTTGTAAAGAAAGAGAACATAGCAGAGTTCACTGCATAATCAGAAAAGAGAAAGAGAGATATTTTAGTCTGAACAGATCTAGAAGTTTTGTGGCTTTAATTCTGGGCACCTGCATCACCACTCTGTTTTTCTCACTATCCTGGGCCAGTACTGCATCTACATGAGCTGTGCTTTGAAATGCATTTCCCATATTTTTCTCCTTATTCTTTCTGGGACTGGACACTGGAGGTTTTAAAAGGTATCAAAATTATTAATAAACAAGTAGAGAGAGAAGTTATCCTGCTCTAATTTCACCTCTGTTATGTCAGTACATCTATACTTTTCACTCTGGCAGCTAAAGTAAGAAGGTGCCTCAAAGTAGATATTGTCATATAACCAATTAATATTTTCATGTATGAGATTTATTCTGGGTTAACCACTTCAAGCAGAGTAGTGACTTGAAGTAAAAGAAATTTTTTTCTGCCAAAACTAAGTGAAGAAGAGGTTTCAGATAGACTGGATGGTCATTGGAATCTACCTAAGCATCATTTTAAGAATAAGAATCTGGGTCATGAGGCTGTGATTGTAAGCAGGTGCATTCCAGAGCCTAATGATTCTCTTTAAAGATATTCAGACTCTGTACAAAGAGTATTACAAATGCAGAGGTGGAAAGTTAATCATAATTTTGTTGTGGTTTTTGTTTGCCTACTGCTCTCAGAGGAGTGAAATTAAAAAGAATTCTTCTTGTGGATAGCCTTTAAATCAGTTTGTGTTCTTTCCTAAGTGGAACGAATTCATAATCCTCTATTTCCAAGGAATTCTTTTCATCCTAACTGTTGAGTTGAAGTTTATACATTGCAACTTCTATGTAAACAATATTTCCTATTGATCTTTTAATGATTCTATTAGTTTCTTTCATGCCCTTAATAGAAATGTTAGCAGTAATAAAAGATAGAATCAGGCAGTAATTAGAACTGTGATTAGTTATAACACGTGTTTCTTTACCAAAGCAAAAACCCAATAAAATGTAAATTAAAATAATGGAACTGTGTCTAGCTATCTTGAATTATATTAGAACATTCACTTTTCCTTCTAAGAATTAATGCTTTAAAAGGCAAATGCTTTTATTATGCAAATTCAAATCACAGTGCAGTAAGTGTATTATTTTGCAAATTGCTCTTTCTTACCCACAAATGATATAAAAAAATGAAATGACTGTGTGAGAGGATGTGGATATTTATGCTCTCAGGTCTTGAGCCCACAAACAATTATGTCAGTAACCCTTGCTAATTAAAGTGGTCACAGGGGTTTCTGTGACTTTAGTCATGTAGAAAACTGAATATAATGCAAAATGTGGATTTCCATGGACAAGCTTGGGTTTTTGAATCGAGCAGTGTGATCAGGTTTTTGGTCCCTCTGTAAAGTGACTCAAAAGCTCTCATCACTGCAGAGAACAAAGCACATTATGGTGGGTTGTGCCTGCCACCTCTTTGTCTCATTACTGAGGAATTTCATGGCATCTGGTGACATTTTATTCAAGATCATCAGGTCACACACAGAGGCATTTTGGTTTCCTGTATTACCTGAGCAGATCTTGTGACTCTTCTTCATTTGATGTGGCTGTCCAGAGAAAATGGAAATCTTTCTGCAACTGAAAGGTGGTAGGGCATGGTTTGTCAACAGGTCTCTTAGCAGCTGTCCTGAGTCACCATCTCCTTCCTCCTGGATTAGAACAGATTAGGAGCCTGTACAAAGGTGGACTGTGCTAGATCATGTTCAAGTGTGGCTTCTTAAGTTTATTCTTATTGGTGTAGAAAAGTGCTCTCTCTCAGGAGTTGTGTGGAAAGGTGGGACTCACCCACAGGGCTGTGCATTATGGCTGGGATCCTTTAGGCAAAAGTGACAAACCCAGTTCTGGCACAGTCCTTGGTCTCTCTTCTTCCTTGGAACCTACAGGGCACACATGTAATTATGTGTCTCCTTCTGGCATGTGGGGGTTCTTCATACAGGGGAAAACTCCAGGCACAGTGCTGGAACATAAGTGAAGCTATTGAGTGGAGCTAATTTTTGTGGTGCCACATTTTCTAAATATGCATTTAAAGCTACATAAAATGGCCTTTTCAGGTCTTCCACACAATGTAAAGTAAGACAGGAAGCAGCTTGGGAAAATATAATTGGGGGAAAAAATGGGAATGATGGATGGTCACTGTTCCCCTCTTCTTGCTCCCACCAAAATAGTAAATATTGAAATTCCATGTCTAACTTAGCTGCAGCTCCTGAAACTGCCCCCTCTGCTGCTTAGTGGCCATAGACTGCACAGGCAGCCAGAGTATCCTGCTCTGGGCTTACAGAGAGGAGAATTCCAGTTTCTGGGCAGTACAGTGACGTGCATCCTCAGCTGAGAGGATCCAGCCAATCTGTGTGTGTTCCTCACTCAGTGGAAGTGTCAGCACTCTCATAACTTAATGCTGCACTTTGGGCAGGCAGCTTGTTGGATTGGTGCCTGCCTTCATCAGCTCCAGACTTGCTCAGCAAAGCACTTTATGGTGTGGTGTTGCTGTAACATCTCTTGTTGAAATCCATTGTTTTTGCAATTCCTGACCACAGTATCTTTCACATACTGATGTAAATGTCTTAATAGCCATGAGCAGTTATCCTGTTTCCCCTTGGCTAGGCTGGCTCCTTGTGCTGCTACTGACCTTTTTTCATTTCTAGTTAAATCTGTGTTTCTGAATACCCTGCATAATAGCACTGAAATACTGCACTTGCTCTGACAGTACATACAGGCAGATATAAAAATACTATGTTATTGATACCTGGGCAAAACTGGAATCTGTTCCTTTCCCCCCCCATAGATCACTGGTTATTTTTCATGCACTAGAAAGAGATGGAGTTTGTCTAAGGCCTGTTTCCTTACTCTTGTAGTGTGCTGTTTTAGAAAAAAAAAAAACCTGCATAAAGAGAATGGGTGTCTTGTGGTCTGGCTGTACTTTTATTAAGCTTTTAAACTTTTGTTTGGATGGGAAGTAACAGCAGAACTGGAGGGGGGTGTGTGTGTGTGATTTGAACTAATTAGTTTCCTTGCACTCTGAGGCTCTTAGCTAGATTCTTGTAAGTTTGATCATAAAGTTTTATGGCATATGGTTTTCTCCTTATGGGAAGAAACACCATGGGGAGCTGTACTTCAAAGAATCAAGGTCCCCTTTATGACTTTTGAACTGTGCTGGAAAACCTTCAAACAGGTTACATGGTGTACTGCACCTGATTTTTGTGAGAGTCCTGAAGAACACTGCTTCTCTCTTCAGCCCAAATTCTGGTGGATGCCAAACAGTAGGTAGGAATATAGATGCAGGATTGGTGGCCATCAGGGAAAGACTCCTGGGTGTGGCTTGGGATACTCAGAAGGTCAAAGTGTGTCTTTAGGTAGATTGCCTGTGTTACTGTATTAGTACATAGACTTTCTGATAAATAAATACATAGCTTAAAACAGTTGTGCCTCGGGACATGAACATATTAAATAGAACTCCTGAATGGTCCCATTGCTTTCATGCTGCAGTTCTCTACTCTTTCCCAATGGGAAAAAAAGCCCTTTGATTTTCCTCACAGATGTGATGTTAAGAGAAAGACCAAAGGAGAAAACCAGTGTGTTGTGCCTAACTGGCACTGGGTACCTCTTTTGCTAGGAAACTTAATGGTGCTGTTTGCTTCCCAAGGGAAATTCCAGTTTTAGAAACTGTCCAGCAAGGCCAAGACACTGTGAACAAAGCCCTGCAGTTATTCTGGCCTCTACCAGGACAAGGCTTCCCTAGGGAGGCATTACCTGCACTGCAATGGGCATTTAATTCTCTGACTGGGTTGCTCCTCAACCTTTCTGCTCATTTGCACCAGATCCTCTCTGCCCTCACCTCTGCATGGTCAGCCAGGTAAATACAACATCTGAGATTTTACAGCAGCTGCTACATGGAATGGACATCCTACTAAAGGAATTGACATCCTACTATAAATCCCATCCTACTACGGGATTTATAAGCCTAACTCATTTATTTGCTCCTGGACATATCTCCTTAGCTGATTACTTAGCTGAAGATAATTAAAGGAGAGCTGTTAAATTTGCCAGTTTTAAACATCCTACTGCTAGCTTATGTGCTTAGTAAATTGAAAGTAATTAAGGTTAGTTGGTTTAAAAAAATCCCTTTCCTGTCTGTGAAGCAGAGGTCATGTCATTGCTTACTGAATTAACTGGCACCTATTAAAATGTGTTTTTTATCATTCAGCAAGCTGCCTTGTGAGACAGAAGACATTCTGGAGAAATGCTGCTGAGAATTTCTGCCAGGGACATATTTTAAATATGTGTTAAATTCACTGAACATTTGTGTTTGTATGTATGTATTTTGTTTCATATAATATACCATATGTCTCCAAGGGCACAGGGGCTTCTTTGGCTGCTCTTGTTCAAGAGCTGCCTCTTTGATATGGATAGTTTGCCCAGGGATTATATGTACTGGCTTGTGAATACATGAAAAATGACCAAAAGGAGGCATTCATAGCTAAAGAAACAAAATAATTACAGAAGTTATAAAATATATTTTAATGTGTCCTCTTGGTATTCATCAATTATTTCAGTGTAGAGCACTGAGCCATTATGTGTGTGAGGGACTTGTCCTTCTCCCAGCCTGGACTGTTTCTGGACTAAGGCAACCAAGCCTATGCCAAATAGAAATGCTGGATTTGATATATTGGGTCACAAAAGTAATTTTTCCACTGACTATTTATACCCATCAGAATAGATTTGTATTGTTTCAGTTAAACAGCAATTTGTCTTTATTTCCATGTTCCCTTTTTTTCCTTTTTTTTCTCCAAAGGGAGTTTCACTTACTGCAACATTCTCCATCAGTCTGCATTTTGTTTGAGTGCACAGAGACTGATCTGGGCAAGGAGCCTGACCCAGGAGCAAGGGAGAGGGGAAGGGAATGGGAAGTGAAGGAGTGACCCAAAGAGATTCCCTAATCCCTCTGTTCCTGTCTTTCATAGCCTTTCCTAGCGTTCCACTTCATATAAGGAATTCAAGCACAAGGCCAAAAGGGCTGAGTAACATGATCAGATTCTTTACAGGGAATTTCTCTGTGTTTTATGGCTTTCCAGGACTCACAGTGTAGACAGTGGGAAATCCAGGCACTGAGCAGAGGAAGGGCCAAATTTCTTAAAATATAAAATAACATCAAATGATGTGTCAAAGGTTTTGATGTGACTTTTCTTGGCCTAGTGTGACAAGAATATCCATTAAGCACTTAAATATACAGCTTCTCAAAAAAGCTGTGTCCTTATGAGCAATTTGCTGAAAGTAATGAGCAGGTATATAAACCCTGCAAACAATATGAATTGTTTTCTTCCCTGATGATTTACTGTGATCTTACCCATCATGTTGTTCACACTAATAAATGCAATGTGACACTGGGAAATGTGACAAACTTCTAAATTAAAGTAAAAAATCTGCAAATATCTGAAAATCACATAGAGATTTTTTCCCCCAGTTTTTCAGAGGCTTCTCTCAAACAGTTGAATTTCCTTCTGTTTGAGAATGAACTGGCTGAGTAAGTCTAGAAAAGGAGGTGAGATTCTTCCTTACCAGTAGACTGTAATTTTACTGGCCTGCTAATCACAAAAATTTGTTTGTCAGCTCTTAATTGGTAATTGATATTAGAGAGTGCTTAATGTCTACCATGGATGATGGATTGTTCCACATGCATTATTTTAATCATGTGAGTGCCAATAAGCAGCTCTCTCCCATCAGCTCTACCCCAGGCACTGCAGAAGAATCTCTTCCAAAGCACTGAACAGTGTTTTGCCTCCAGCACTGAATAAATTGACAAAGGAGGTACTGGAGGTGATCAATGTTGTATGGATTAGTGTTTAACAGTCTCTCACCTGCCCAGCTTCAAGGGGTTGACAAAAACAGAGTTTCATACAGGTTGTGGGTGGCTTCAGCCTCCCACCTTGGAAATAGAAGTGCAAGGTCAGCTGGCAATGACCTGCTGAAATTTGCTGGCTGAAGTGTATAACAGCTTGACTATTCCCAGATTTCAAGCTCTTTTCTTTCTTGTGATGGAGAAAACCTCTAAACTAAGCTGATTTGTGTAAGATGGGTACTAAAAGATGTGTTGCAGTGTCTTGCTCCTGCATGTCTGAGGAGTCTGAAGCTATGAAGGTTCTTTGTGATACTGTAGCTTCCTTGCCATATTTTTAGGAGATCCTGGTGTACGCAGGGCTGTTAGTGAAGAAGCTCAGTTTAAATTGTACATGTTTTAATGTCACTATTAAATGGGCTGATGACAGCCTGCCTTTATCTTGGGTACCACCCCACTGCAAACAAAAGCACAGCTCCTCCTGTGGGCCATGCTGGTTGATAATCACTCAGAGCCAGACTCCCTAATCAGTAAAAGGAGCAAGAGAAAACTTCAACTGGCTCTTATAAAAGCTGTTTCCATCTTAAAGTCGAGATGGTTCATTCATAGCTGGGTATCTAAATAATCTTGCCTTCAAGAGGATCTGAACATGTACTGCCCTCATTAAAATCAATGGGAACTCAGCATGTCTGAAAGTCAGGCAGCTTTGTTATTTATGTACCTGGCTTGGTATTTAAATACCTAACTTCAGGGTTTGAAATTTGCAATAACTGTTTTCCTCAAACAGTGAGGTGTGCTGCAGAAAACTTCTCTCTTTCAGGAGTCCTGCTGTCTGCAGGTAAGAACTGGGATATTTGAACTAAAAACCTTTAGCTTCTCTAGTGATTGACATCTTTAAAAAATCTATCTTGTCTTCAGTGGAAGTTAGCTTAACTTTAAGCCTGTGCTGAGGTGTTTTCTCAAACTGGGATGCAACACTGAATCCAGGTTTTATATAGGCAGATAGACCCCTAAAGCTTCATTTCTCTGGCTTGCTGAGCATATTCTTTCATTTCCTAGATGTAATATCCTCCCCAGTGCAACTGATTTAGGGCTTATATTTTCTTCTAACCCTTTGTACATTAGCCTTCTAACAAAATTAAAACCCAAGCCAACAAATCCAGAAGCAGTATTATTTTCCCAGGTTGTTGTGACTTCCTCTGTGTGTGAAGTTGCCTTGAAAACCATTTAACTTAGGATTCCTTCAATATTGTACATACTTTGGGTAAAGCCATTCAGAGACAGCACCTTGGAGGTCTGTTTGGCTGTTAAATGTTAAAGGTCTGGGTTTTCTTGAATGTTCTTAGAAAGCTGTTACAGTGCTCTTCAAAACTGAGAGATGCTTTGGAGGGAAAAAAATTCAAACTTCCAGTGAGGATGGTCTCTCAGCTTATTTTAAATCTCACTGTTCTCTTACAAATAGATTTCAGTGACTTTCATGGGAGAAATTTTGAACCAGCAGGCAATTTAAATAACTTGCTTCAGCTGCCCTTTGCATGATGCATTTTTTTACAGTGTTTGGTCACTGTGCACCTTAGATCTGCTCTCAGCTTTGTAAAAGTAAGGTAAACACCTCCCAGTTATGCAGCATTAAGAGTTTACATTGAGAGAGTGAATTATGTGTAAAGAGTAAGTTGAATGATTGTCATTAAGGAATTGCACCTTTAAATCCCTATTTCTGTCAGAACAGGTTACATGGATGGATACATGAAATGTTCAAATCTCAGTGAACCAAGGAACCTAGGGAAAGACCAGATTTAAAATTTGTTTTGTATGAATTCAGTTTGTACAAAGTCTCAGATCCTGAAGAGGAGGGCTGCAGTGTATGATTCAGTACAGATACAATTCTGTGGAGCCTCCTGTGGAATTGCTTCCATTTGTTGTATCCTTTGAGGGTACAGAAAAGCTTTCTTCCAATGCTTCACATGGGGTATTGACTCTGACAAAGAACCACAGTTTGTTTCAGGATATGTTTCTCTCCTATCCCACTTTAGTCAGCTTCACTTGAATACAGTAACAGTTGGGCATGATAATGCAAATATTGGATAAAGTAAATTTTGCCACAGATCTTCAGATGTTTTTATCTGAAACTTGATCAGCCTTGCAGAGGCTCACAGACTATACTAAAAGAAACATATTATTTGGAACCTTTTATGCTGAAGGGTGGACTCACACTGGCTTGTTCCAAGCAGACTGTCAGACCAGTGCCAATATGCACCTGGCTGCTGGAGGGCAGGTGGCAGTGAAACCCTCCAGAGAGTGCAGAAGTTTGCTCAGTGCAGTCACTGTGAAGTGGCTCCTGAGCTCTCTGGGCTCTCCTGGTTCTGTGGCATTGGTGCAGTGCAAATACTCACCAGGGCCTGGGGCACACAGGGTGTCAGGTACAGCCAGGAAGGTGAATGATGTGCTGCACATTGGAGTGATTTAACGAGAGATAATGTGTCCACAAGTACTGGGACAAGCCTGGTGGGAAAACTGCGAGCCCAAGGCATCCATCCCTGCTGATCTTTGGTCATGATTAAAGGCAGACTTCCTTCCACTCCTGCTGCTTCATGCTTTGAGGGCTCCTGGCAGAAAGTCCTCAGACACAATGTCTGGTTTGCCAAAACAAATAGATTTTGTAGAAGGACAGAAACTGGCAACTTTATTTGCATGAGCTACACTCAGCAATGCTCTAGAAGGTAGAGGTTCTTGTCCTAATCCTCCTGGGTGTCCTGAAAGAGACCCCAGGATATTCTAGCATAAAAATCTTGGAAAATGAGCATTAGTTTTTCAGAAAGCCAATAAAAGTGTACAAAGTAAAACTAAAATTAGAAAAATTTCTGCACATCTTTAATGTGTAGAAATAATTTAATGATAAATAAATATGCTTATGTACACCCCTGCTGCACCCCTTATTTTTTGCATGTAGGTTCTGTGACATACAGGACAGTAGGATCTGAGTCCTTTCCAAAGGTCCAAAATGTTTCTGTAAAGGTGTCCTATGCTAATGGTGTGAAGTGCCTCCCCTTCCTTCTCCAGGGCCTGGCTCTGAACCACAGAGCACTTCCTTTTGGAAATTAGTTTCAAATGCATGGGTGGGTTGTTCTACAGTTGCCTTTGGCATCAGAAGAGTCTGAGGTTTAGCTTCAAACTAAAATTAGGATTTAATATTTGGAAATGAACTTACCTAAGTGAGGAGAAATCTTGTTAGAAAGAAAGAGTGGTCAGTACACTGATTAATTTGGCTTTTTAAACTACAGTGTCCTGAGCCTCTCACATGATAAATGATCCAGAAACACCCACTTCTCCTGAGAAAATAAATGTATGAATCAGCTGTTCTCAGGGGCTCACTGGGGCTCTCTGTGTCTTGTCCCATGATACACCTTTCTAATTAAGCCTCAATTTCTCATCCTGCTTAAATGATGAATCCAGGCAAATGGAATATGACTCTATAATTGTTGTATATAAGATATATGTTTCATTGTTATATCACACTGTGTAGTAATTGCCCTATAATGTTAGAAGCTAATATATAAATGCAGAATGTGGATTTCATGTTTCTCACTGTCAGGCTGTTCATACCCATTGCCTACTCTAATTTAAAAGATGAAATTTCTGATGTTTGAAAGATAAAGACAATTAGGGAACTTTTCTACTTTATAAGGTGATTAGCAATAAGGATGTTTTTATTTCTGTACTGTAGATATTGAGTATGATGTGTTACTTCATTATACTGAAGTGATGCTTTAATACATAAAGCAAATAAATAAGAACTGCTGTCAAGACAGTCTCAGTCATCTAACCTGCTTTTAGCTCTTCATTGAGAGAATAATCTTATTCTTTCTCAAATTTCAGTTGTGTGCTTTGCAAATTGCATAGGATATCATATTTTTCCTTTCAAAGCTGTAAACTCTGGAATGAGGAGACAAGCTGATTTTCTAACTGCTTTTATCATCATTAAGATACACAGTCCCTCCCAGACAAAAACATAAATATATTCAGTGCATATCAACATTCAGTCCAGTGCTCACAGTCATCCAAAAGATGAGGGCTTAGAAAAATCTCCACATAAATTTTGTAATTTTACTGCTGAAAGGATATGCATGATGAGTTAGGATTAATCTCAGAATATTTTGTGAATTGGCTTCTAGTCCAGTTGTTATAGAGGTGACAGTTGCTATTGTGAGAGACTTAGAACTGAGAAATCTTAATAAAAGAAAACGAGCTCTTGGTGCAAAGTGATGCTGATGAAGAAAACAGAATGTTGCTGCTGTTCTTTTGATTGGTGTGAAGGCTAAGGATTTAGGGCAGAAGGCTGATTTTTCATTCTGACACATTTCCTGACCTTTGGCATGTTTCTGAGCTGGAAGTCCCATCTAAAAGGTGGAAACAGTAATGTTTCCATGAAACGTGTATGTCCTGGACATATATTTAAGAGGCAATGGAGGAAGATAAAGAGTTACAAACCCACCTTTCTTAAACGATTGAGACTCCCTGTTTACATAACAAGGAGGTCTGAAAACATGTCAGTATTAGAAGATTAGGATGACACTATAAGTGGTTGATTTATCACCCTAAGTTATGCATTCAATCTGATTCAAGAAAGTGACCAAATCCAGTTATCATTAATCTAATCATTAATCAATCATTTTTTAATTTATCTAAGGTTAAAATGTTTTATCCCACCCAGCTCAGAACAACGCACCTCTGTTAGCTCTTGTGTCAGGTTCCTGCTTTGGGCAGGTTTTTATGGACAGGTTGCCAACCCAGTACTCCAATAATAACCATGAATTCATATGAACCACACATTTCCCTTCGATGCAACATAAAACCAGAAAGGAAAAATACCACTCTGAAAGCTGGTATTTTAAATAGTTTTTAAAATAACAAAGTCTGCTGATTCGATTTTTGTCATCATCATAGTGCTCTACTGATGGCTGTATTTTGTCTTCATTTTAGCAGCTGAAAGGTTTTTCACCATATATTTAAGCACTTCTCACTGCAGAAGCTTTACAAATGGCATGTTTTTATTTGTGAGGGGAAAAAACACCTGCCTGAGATCAAGACACAGCTCTTGGCCTGCACTTCTATGGGCTGTTGAGGTACATTGGACTTGATCTTCCAATGTGCAGCACAGGCAGCTTCATAAAATATTCAGGGAATATGTTCTGGGTTTCTGTATTAACTTAAACAGAGTTTAGACTGGGTCTAGCATGATCAGAGTGCATTGAGTCCTCTTGAAAATCCCATTCTTAGCAAAGCTGGAGAGTTGTATGAGGCCACATGTAATCTCCCTCCCAAAACAGAATATGGACACAAAAAGGTAAAAAGAAAATAAATGAGAGGAAACTGGATATTTTATTTTCTGCTTAGGTGTCTGTATCAGATATTCTTAAAGGCTCATTTAAGAAAAGAGAATAATGATAAGGAGATAATTGTAATGTCCCACTTTCTCAATATCATCAGTGATACTGTGGCCATTGCCTTTTCTCCTGTTTTCCCATGTGAGCTATAACCATTCTCACATTCAAATAATTCTTCTCTTACAGCACCATTTTATCCAGCATAGCTTGTCATGTAGATCAGAACTATTTGCTATTGTTTAATATGGTGGATAGTTCCCCAAGGCCACATATGCACAGAGACTTGTGAAAAACACCAGAAACTTTTACAGATGGAGGGAAAAGAGCTGGAAAAGCAAGTAAGCAAATGATTGTGGTCAAATGATGCTGGCCACGAAGGCAGTGCTTGTTATGAGTAGGCTGAGCTTGGCATATTAAGGTAAATGTAGAACTGAGATAGACATGAGATTTTTTCCACAGGACCAGCTTTGCTATGAAGATTTATTTAGCATCTGCCTTAGGAACAGCTTGGGCCTATTTTTGCAAGCAACCATCTGAGACTTGGTGTAGCTGTAACCAAACTTCCTTGGTGTTCCTGGCTCTTCCTTGAGCAGAGTATCAGTTCAGGGACTATGGTTCTTCTGTGAACTCCATCCCAAAGAATAACTGGATTTTCTTGGCATGTGTTATTGCAACTGGCTGCATGTGTGCCTTTCTGATAGGAAGAAATCTGGGATATCAGGACAGTTGAATTTGTGCTACATTTAGGGACAGTCTGCTGAGTTATCTGGAAAAAATAGATGAAGCTCTTTGAGCCTAATTCTGGCTGGTTTTATGTGTGTACAAATGTCTGGAAAATCAATGGAAACAAACTTAGGTGTGTGGTCTGTGTAAAATGCCAAACTTTAGAAAAAGTGGGATAATTGACTGGATAATATAGAAAAATATTAAAACTTTTGTGTTTCTGTGTAAAGGAGCACACATCATCTTCAACAGCCCTGTCTCTGAGACAAACCAAATAATTCTTCATGGATAGGCCATGTACTGATGAGTACATGGGGCAAACCTGGTGTTATGGAATGAAGAGCTTTGTAAGACCCAGCAGAGATCTAAAGGGGCAAAGACTTTATGAAGTAACACAAGGAGCAACTTTTGGCAGATTGTCCTCTATTGATGGTACTATTTTTTTTTTGAGTAAAAGGTGCAGGATAGTTCACAGAAGCTATATAAACATAGAATTTTTGTATTCTATGGACTTGGTAATAAGAGTAGGTATGAAAAGTAATTTATTTCCACAGATGACAACTGTACTTTTTCAACCCAGTCTCCATCACTATGTCTTGTCTCCAGGACAGGAATTCAAAGATTATACAGTACCAGCTTAATATGATAATTCATTTGGCTTTGGGTTACTTATTTTGTGTGCTTCCATCTTTGTGGTTTGAATATGGACCTCATTGAAAGTTAGTTTTATTTTATCTAGATGGCAAGTACATTTGTAAGCAATGGAAATGACATAGTAACTCATATTAACAGGACTGCATAGTTTCCTGGTAACTCCAATTATCTTCTGTCATCCCTGTAATGTAATTAAAATGTTTAATTGTTTTCTCTAGATAAGAAAAGGTTATAAAAACTATAACAATTTGTGTGGACTTAGTGACCAGCTGGTGTTAATAGCCTAAATCTCCTAGTGATCAAGTCTTTCTAGTAATCATTGATTTCAAAGAATTGCTCTGTGTCTCCTGGACTTTAGCCATATTAGAACCTGCAATCAATTGATCCCACAGATAACACTGATGCAATTTATTTTACCCTGGCCTCAGACTACCAGAGCAGATGAGCAGTGTGAATCAGGTTATGTCATGTCAGTGAGTGTGATAATCTGATATCACAGGCCTCCATGAGATGAGGGTGGGAATTGCATGACTGTGGTGTGCTCCTGTTGACAGAGGAATATTTATTGGAAAATAATCCAAAGATCAACCAAAAGGAGATAATTGGGAAGCTGATGATTTTTCTGTCTAAGAGTTATTCCATTGGCAGGAGACATGTATTGCTGCACCTCTAACATTTGGAAAGAGAGGGGGGAAAAAAAAGCGAAGTAAACCCAGTTTGTTTATATTAAGAGTAGTGATAAAGCCATAAGAGAGAATTAATATACTACTCTTATTTATGAAAGTTCACCTCTGTTTAGGGGCTTCTGCTCATTGCCTTTTTAGAATCTTAAAACCTGTATTAATCTGAGGATGGGGAATCAGTACTGCCTGCAAAAGTGTGCCCCTGGTTTCCATCACAAGGAACACAGTCAATTACTTAAAAACTAATGTTAGCTTTTATTTGTGTTGACTTGAAATTTTTAATGCTCAATTCCTTCCTCAGACTGAATTTTCATAGGCATCTCCTTAGGAAATAAATGGAAATTCTGAGAAAAGATCTGAAGTGGACTAGTTACTGAAAAACAGTTTATAATGTTTTGTAAATTACAAATTTTTGTTTCATGTAGTGTCATGGATGTCTATTGCCTTTTCAATACGCAGTCTCTATTAGGCATCACAGAAGAGAATTAAAATTTGGGCTATGAATAGACCTATTGAATAGTGACATAGTGAGGTAAAGCATCCAGTCCCAGCAGACCAGACAGAAAATGACTGCAGTAAAAGCCAGGCTGTTTTATGGGGCAGGGTAGCAGCATTTTATGCCATGATTAAAAAGTAAAAGTGCATGTGAGCAGTCCAATGGTGTTTAGTAGGTATCTAAATTTGGTATTTAGTGGGAATCTCTGGGTTACACATATGAGCAAAAGTAATTTACTGCAAAGTTTTTTCCCTGCTTTGTATTTCTTTAGTAAGGTTGTCTAATATGTGGGAAGAATACAATTGCCTAGTAAACATTGTGGGATTTTTAACTGTAATTTCTTTGGGAGTCTATTGGTTCCATTCCTTTCAAACCCTGTGAGACTCTTGCACTGCAAACATTGAGTTCTCATGATTTAATGTGCCGTTCAGGCTCTTTGATGTGTCTCTACTCTGGTAGTTATGTTGTCATTGTATAAATGTGGTCCTCCATCCTGTGATTAGGCTCATGCTGGCAGCCCCTTCTGCCTGCTTGGAGCTGGGGTTAATTCATGGAGCACTTTGCAGGCCTGGCAGGTCTGGGGTTCTGCTCGAGCCGAGCTATCCACGAGGTGCTTGGTAGAGATGCTGACTTCTCATGACAATGATTGAAGTGGGCTGTGAAGAACAACATTTGTTCTGGGGCCTCATGCTGATGTTTCTCTACCAGCTTCTCATTGCCTCACAGTAATTCATAATTGTAAGGATGTCACCTACAATACCGGGTTGTATTTGTATGTGTCATGCTTACAGAAGGCCTACAGATGGAGAATCTGTGAATTCTTCTCTCTCTTAGTTTTGAGTTCTCTACAATTGTGCCAGCTTGTCTGGTTAATTGAGATCCAGAGAGCAGCAGCTTATTAAAGTGGATGAAATTCCTGAACAGACAGGTGCTGGCAGAGGTCCAGGTCTGGGCACTCCAGGTCTATTGTATTAAGCTGTCCCTGCAAAAAATTAACTCTCTTTTTAAAATTGGGAAGTGTTACATATGTGCTCATTCCTTAAACCTGGGTATATGCTTTGCTCTGTCCTTTAAGAAACAGAGATTTTTCTTTGAAAATTGTAAATGTGCTACCTGAGCTTCTAGGTCTAGGTGCCAGATGATTTGATGATTAATTATCAATACATGGAAACATATTAAATTGGAACTATATCATTTTAAAAAATGTTCTGACTGGAAGTAACAAACCATGGAGCTACAAGAAGTGTTGTATTTTAAGATAAACACAGGCTATACATTTCTCTCAACATGTCTAGTTGATGGCTTTGAGCTACAGATGATAAGAAAGAAAGGAGGGGAGCAAATTCTCTCTCCTAGACTGTCTGCCTGTCTGTGGCATTCCAAACAACCTGTCAGAGGAGAGCAGCTTGCAGATTTTCCCTGGGGATCTCTATCTGGTGTCCCTGGTACCTTCTGATGGCTGATGTGCCCAGCCTGGAAGAGAAGGTTTATCCTCTTTTCCCTGCCAGAGAGAAGTAAGGATGGCTGATTTCCAAAACAGGAACTCTTGTGGAGGTTGGAGCTCCAAAACTGTCATCTATACAGTAGGAAAGATTAGGCAGTTATTCTGAAATGAAGGGAAGAGTTCTTTTTTTAAATGTTCCTAACTCCTGAGTGATGAATCTATCTGAGAATGAGAAGCTGCTTCCAGAGAGCATTTTGGCCTTTCTGGTTTTGTGTAGCCTCATGAAGGAAAAGCAGGACCCAGCTGTGGTTCAGCCCTACCTGTAGACTCAGGTGCTGTCTTGCACTTCAGTGCCCAGTTTGATGGGCAGTGCTGGTCCCACAGGCATATCTGATGCACTGGTACATCCCTTCCCTCCCTGGATGAGAGAGTGAGGCCCTTCTGATTCCCCCTAATGACATTCCAGCTATCAGAGTCAACCCCAGTGCCTGTGGTGCTCGAGAGAGCAACTCTGCAGTGACAGCACCAGAATCTTTCAGAACCTTCTAGAAAAGTCCCTTCAGGAGCACACAGTAAGAGAGTGCAGAACAGCTCTGGGGAAGTGAAAAGAGAATAAACCATTTCTAAAGCAGACAGAGGAATGAATCAGGGCAAAAACCAGCACATTAGAGGGATCTAACTGGCATTAAATGGTTTGGATAAAGTAGTGTTTAAAATGGAATAGACAGTTTTTTAGGAGCTTGTGATTCACAGACAAGCAATGAAGTGGAATCAGTGGGTATCAGCAGTGGAAAATGTCACCTCTGTTGATAATATTTAGCAAATATATAGAGTAGCTCCATCCTCATCCCACCCTCAGCAAAACCACATATATAAGTTTAATTTAATGTCAGGCTTTCAGAGATTAGGAATGAAGATTTGTGGGGCTTTTGTACAAATCGAAACCATGCAGAGCTCTCAGGTATCTCCTGATCTGTGTGTGTGTACAAGACTAGATTCTTTACTATGAACTTTACCTTGTTGAGTACACTTTTTATCTTATTAGCTAATGGAGTTTCTGTTTCTTCCACTATCTGTTCATATTTAAAAGGTTAAGTTTCATTAATTTGCTTACAGCACAAACAAACCCCCTTCGTGGAACTTCCAAGCAAACACGTCTAACACATACTTGACTTGTTTAGATAATGAAAGTAAATTAACCCATGGAATTATTACTCATAACACATGCAAGGTGTGCAACTATCCACTGCTGTCCTGTGCTTCTTACCTAGCTCCATGCACATCACCCAAATGGTCTTTAACAGCAGCAATAATGGCAGTGTAGCCATATGAAAAGACCTTTTTTAAGACTGAGTCTTGTGGTGCTGTTCAGGGATGCTATCCAAACATATACAAGAAATCAGTCTGTATCCCAAAGCTTTTGAAGCTGGACAGTTAATTGGGCAAAAATGGGTGTAGAGTGTGCAAGAAACGAATCAAACAATGCACTTGATTTGTGATTAGATGCTGGAAATGTTACTTATTTTATCCATTTGCTCTTTGGCAGTCACTCAAAACATTTCTTATGTTTTGCTGCTATATTTTAGAAGTACAAAAATCTATTTACATATATATGTATCTATTATATTCCCTCTGTGGGAGTATTTATGTAATTGTGTTACATTATTCTGTCATTTATCTATTATCAGATTAATATTGCTTATTGAATTGCAAGACACTCATAAATATTTTCTTTCCCTTTCAAGGACAGTATATAGTAGATTCTCTCTAAAATTAGATATTTTGGAATATGTGAGGAGATATGAATGTTGGGCATTACAGCTCTTATGTACCAGCTTTCCCTTAGCACTATGCTAAATTAATAAGGAGCTTTTCCTTTCTGCCTGGGGTCATTATTCTGAAGGCCCACGCTATCCCCAGTCATTCTATTGCAGACTTTCCTGATTCTAGTCTTAGTCTTTTTTTTTTGGCAGGAAAAGGCTTGCAAAGGCTTACTTGGAAGATTGTGTGCCTGATGTTTTGCCAAACTTTTGCACATAAGTAATGTGCAAGGTTCACTGTGGCATTTGCAGCAATAGCATGCAAAAAGTCTCTTCATTCATAATGAAATTACATATTTTAATGATGATGTGTTCTTGGGTTTCAAATCAGTTTGTGGATAAATGCTTCTTACCCACAAAAAAGTCATCGTTTACTGGCTCCAGGTGAATTATTGCTTTTGTAAACATTGACTTTCTCTTATCAGACCCTTTGGGGTCAGGAGGTGTGGGGAAGGAGAGAGCACTAGAAAGTGATGTCTTGAGGACAAGAGGGATTGCTGTCAAGCATTGTTTGGGTCTGGAGGGTAAATGTCCAGGGGGAGGGTAGCAGGAGCAAGGTAGGGAAGTGGATTGTTGATATTACAGAACATGGTGATGGAAGAGAGTGCATAAAAGAAAACATTTCCTGGGATGCCAGGTTTCTAATGTGTGTTTTCTTTCCACAATGCAGTAATATTCACCTATAAATCATTAAAAAATATGCCTAACTGTCTAAACAAACCTGTGATCTGATAAAAGGTCCTGACTTTGCTTCAATAACAATGCCAACATCATCCTCATTTTGCACAGAGCTCTCTCTATGCAATTTTCTCATATGAGTGGGAAAAGCTCCCAGTTCCTGTCAATAATGACACTGTTCTGCCCTTAAAGTGCCTCTTGACAATTGACATTTTCTGGAACATGTGTGAAATAACCCAGCGTGACACTGCCGAGGCAGGTGAGCTGCCGTGATTATCGCTCCTGCTCTCTCTTCCACCTAACTTGTCTGTATCATCCCCCTTCATTTGTGGTGACTTCCACGTGGTTTGTCTTTTGGGAAAAGTATATCTGTATTCAGCTGTCAGCCCAGGATCACTCTAAATGTCTCTTATTTGCTTTTATGTCCTTGGTCTTGATGGATGTGCCTGAGTCCCTCTGAAGGCACGCTGTTGGGTATTTATCTCATTTTGTAGTAGCATTAGCAGCTTTAGGTGCAGCACAAGTGGGTGTCCTGGGGCAAGAGGGAAGGAGCCAGGGCAGGAGGACAGGAGGAGGAAAGAAGTGCTCCTCTGTGTGTTTGTCTGGCAGTGAGGCTGTGTTGTACAGCAGGGACACTGTGGGGCCATTGCAGTCTGTCACAGAGACCTCCCTCACAGGTTTCTGCTTGGTTCTGCTACTCAGTACTAACTACACACAGCAGAACCCAGCCTCAAGACTGGGCCTTTGTGAAGTTTAACCATCTCTAGTTTTTCAAACGTTCAATATAATGTCTTTTTTTTTTGTCTTACCTGACTATTTGCTTCAAAAACAATTCTGCTGCTCCTGGCTTCATTAATATGCATCCAGTGCAATGTAAATGGCTCTCGAGACCTCCCCTTGGTAGATGATTTAATGTGGCAGTTATGAAAGCTGCTCAGCCTGTGCTCCATTAGCATAATAATGAAGCTTCTGCAGCAGTGTTATCATCCTCAGAGGAAATAGCCTGAGTGGTCACAGCTCCTTTAACAAGTACCACTTTAGGATAAAAAGCAAAGGGCTCTGTTTGAAATGCTAGATTGGAATATGCAAAGTGGGAGGGAGTTGTTGGTTGTCTTTGCTGTGCAGGGAGATGGGAGAAAGCAGCTCATCCCCAGCTGGGAGCAGGCAGGGAGCTGTGCCAGGTGGGGCTCCCCTCCTAGCATGGGGTACCTGGCAGCACAGGACATGTCCTCTTTGGTTCAGAAGTCAGGAGAATACAGGAACCAGGCTCTCTTTTAAATATTTGTCTCCTCTACTTTGCCTCTGAGATAGGAACAAGGATTGGCTTATTTCCCCATACTGGGAAATTAAAAAATCCAAAATGCTCTGGTTCAAAGGCTGTATGTTTGGGTTTTCTTTTTTCTGGTTTGTTAATAGGTTAGGGATGTATTACAAGATGGAATAGAAAGCTTTTGAGTAGCTGAAAGAAGCCTGTCTCTGTGACTGAAGGGAAAAACTGACTTTTAGGTAAAAACAATAGAAATTTTAAGTAGCACTCCTCCAATATTAAGAAACTACATTTTGAACAAGAAACAGCTGAAAATGCAGAGGTGAAGTTTTAGGGGATTGACAGACTTGGAAAGAATGAGGGCAGTTTTCTCTGCCCTTCTTATGGGGTAAAGTGGATAGAGGGAAATGCCTTCCTTGTGAAGGGAGTGTCTCCCATGTTTCCTGGTGCCAGGGATCCAGTGAAGAGTGCTGAAGTGCTTGGTTAGATTTCCCTGAGGCTGCTGCCCCCATGGCAAGAACTGTTTAACAACTGCAGCTTACAACTGAGTTTATTGAGCTGCTAATTTAGTTTATTTTTAATGTGGCAAACCAAGCCAACAGCCTTCAGAGGTGATTTTACATCCTGTGCAGCCATCCTACTGTGAAGCTCATAAGTTCCAGGGAACAAACAGTGACTCAGGTTTCTCAGAGTGATCCATCTTTGCCCTGTCAGGGCCTGGCACATGATGGATCCAAATTTAATGGATATATTCCTGAATTCAAGAGCAAGTTGGAACTGGGGCCCAGCCCTGAGCCCAGTGGGGCTCCTGGACCAACATGCAGAGGGTGTGCAGGTGGAGTCAGTCCCACAGCTGAAGTTCAAGGAAGTCAAATCAAAATGCTCTGATGCTTCTTCCCTGCTGGATGCAAAAATTTTCCTATTGCCAGCTTTTGGAAAATATGAAGTTGCCTGAAACTATCCTTTCTCAGTGACCCTTGATCTTTAATAGTTCTTTGAAGGCATCTGATGACTTGTTTCCCTCTTGCATATTGATTTTTGATTTGCTACCCTAGGGAGTATGAGGAGAGTGGCACCAGAGACAGAGCTGTTTCACATACCATCCTTAGAATTTGTCTTTGCAATTGATTTCTGCAGAACTTAAGTTTTTCTGAAGAATTACTTTTTGGTAATTTTCAAGGATTCTTTTCAAAAATGGAAACATGTTTTGCAGTATAATGTAAATAATGGATATAATAGAGTTTTATAAAACTTGAAAATATTACAGTAACTCTAGTTTACAAAATAAATGCTATGAAGACTTTGAAAAAACCCAGAACATACTAGAATGTTCCTCAGATAGCTCAATGGTAGGTAGGTAGAAACAGGTTAGAAAGGGAAATAACTCAGTGGACAATCCTGCTTGATTCCAAATGTTTTGAATGGTAAACATTACATGATATGTCTATGTGCTCCTGTATGCTGGTAAATAATATGCTTATTTCCAAGCCTGGAATTGCTCTTCATCCCAAAGCTTTGCTTCACCAAGTGCCTGAAGGATTGAGAGAACCCAGCCTTGCTCTCCCATTGAAGTGGAATTTAGTCCCTGTCCTTCAAGAGTTCCCTGGAACAGTGAGGTCCTTGGATGAGTTCTGTTGTCACTGGAAATGTGCAGGAAAAGGTGATGGGAGAAGAAGGGACTTTGAACCTCCTTAGAATTTATCTTTGCATGCCATAAATGTCTGTTAAATGCTTAGTTTGACTACTAATGACTGTAACCCAGCTGAAAGATTTGTCCATACCTTGTTTGCATACATTCTCCAGTTACTAAAGTCACATTGGCTCAGCTTCATTCCAAACATCTCATACCTTGTGACTCTTCCTGGTATTGCCCTGAGCACACTTTCTGGGGGTTAGGGACTCTATTTTTAATTTGCTGACACCACTCTGACGCTGATTATGTTAATCACATGGACTTTGGTGACCTCTTGCTCTTTTTGCCTTTCTTCTTTTACTTGCAAAGGTCCATTGGGAGCACTAGTCACATCACTTCTTTCTTTTCCCCCTTTGTTCTTTGCCACCTTTTTTTTTTTTTTTTTTTTTTTTTTTTGTTTGTTTGGTTTTTTTTTTTTTTTTTTTTTTGAAACAGCAGTAAAGTAAATTTTGACAGTTTAGGGGGCAATCTGTCCTATTTTTGGTTTCCAGGGAATTGGGTTTCATGGTTTGATGGTCCTGGCTGGCAACTCTGACCTTGGGATGTGGATGATTCAGTCCTTGTATAATTCCACTCTGTGCAAGAGTTAGTTTTAGTATGCATAAATATGCATCAGCTGAGAATCAGACACAGCCTTTTCCTGGGCTTTAAAGCTGGTTGCCTGTAGTTATTATGCACATTCTCAGGAAGAGAGAAGGAGAAGGTGCAGTGAGCCTGACCTAATCCATTCTTCCACGTGGGGAGTGAGGACAGAGAGAAAAATGTTCTTAAATTCTTTCCCTTTGTTCATCAAGGATTTGGACAGTTGTCAGCAGTGACCTTTTGCCAATCCTGTTGTCCATTCACTTTATCAATTATAGCACATTCAAAAATAATTAGACAAATTAATGGAATAAAAAGCCATCAAGGCTATCAAAGGCAGTTGGCACTTAACCAGGAAATTGCTAAGCTATAACTTCAGGAGTTTATGGAGTGTCCTGGGAAAACACTGTCCAGTTCTCCTGCCCTTCCCTGCTTCCATGCCTGGAGACTTGGACATTCTCTGGGATATAAGTGGCTACTGCTGCCTGTGGCATGAGAAGGACATGAGTGAAAATTAATGAGGAACCCTGCTTCTTGGGGTGGCTTTTTCTCTTGTGAGTGGTCAGGATGTACTGCAAGAGGCTCCCTGGATTCCTCCAGCAGCAGACTTTTCCAGGAGGTGCACAGCATGCCCCAGCAAATGGGATTTTGCTGGTATGGCTCACACCAGTTCATAAGAAAGAGTAAAGAACTAAACCTCAGTGAGTGGGTATCACTCCCTACTCAGTGTGGCTACAGCAGAAAAGTTCAGAATGAGCTTTCTCTGTGCTCTCACCCTCTGCTTGCTGTTGTTATCAGTTTGTACAACGTTTACTTTGGAGCTGCTTCTGTCTTTGCTTAGGATTTGTGAAGCACTCCTGTAAGATGGGTGACTATCTACAAACATCAGGACAGAAAACCACCAGTAACAACGGGTGCCAATGTCATATTTGCCACAGAGAAATGTGCAATGACACACATTTTTGTTAATTGTCTGAGCCAGGCTCTGCTCTGTGGAATGTTTTTGAGTTGTGAGCTGGTGTCACTACCTTCTGCTGCCTTTATAACTTTGGAAAGAGCTTCCTTATCCTCTTATTCTGCACTTCTCTCATCTGCACACAGTCCAGACTTTATGGTGTACTGTTGTTTTTGGCAATATGAGGAAAACAAACATTTTGCAGCATCTTGAAATGAAAGGCTCTTATGCATTAGGTGTAATGGGCATGTAGTGCTCCCTGCAAAGCAAACCTCTTAAGTGATAAGGCCTGTCATTTCAGATTGAAGAGAAAATCGCTGGAATCATGAAAGGAATTTGATGGTTTCTATTCCTGCTCCTAAATAGAGAGTAGGAGGGCTTTCTGTAAAGCACTTGAAGTCATTATTGTCTTAGAGCTGAAGAAACTGGAATCAATAATCCTGTCACAGGGACTTTTGCCACTGTTTTTGGTGAAGGATGGATTATCCTGGGAGCCTATTCAATAGTGTCATATAGAAGTAACAATTAGCATGTTCAAGAAGATGATATCTTTCCTCTGATCTCATTGATTTACTCCAAGTGAAGGCCAAACCCAAGTGTGTCATGTCTCACCATGTACATAAACCTGTGCCAGCAGTAAGTTATTACCTTCCAAGCCATGGCATTCTGGCACAGCTTGCAGTGAAGTCATCTGCAGAGAAGGCTTCCCTGGCTTGAAGTGTATTTCCAGGAAAAAAAGAGAGGTGGCATTGATGTGTCTGGGACAGTCATTCATGCAGGAGGGACATATGACTGACTTGGGCTTGCTTGTGTAAATTTATTACTGATCTTTAGTCTTATCCCAGGTTCAGGGGGAAAAAAAGAAGAAATGTCTTCTAAATTCATGTTACCCACCCAAGGGACTTTCTAACTTATCTATGTCTACTGGTTTTTAGGCATGTCCCAACTTCTAGTAAATAGTTCTGTAACTATTTTTCTTTTTTTTTTTTTTTTTTAATACTAGACTCAAGCTGAAAAAAACCCATGCAGTGCTACCTCCTTTTAGTAGAACTTCATTTTTATTGAAAGGAAATATTACTGTGTGGACAGATCAGTGTTTGTTTACATCAATTAACAGTGCTATGCAACCGGTTTATGTGCTCACAGGTTGCCGACATGAATTTCTTTTCATGTTCCTTGCAATAAAAAAAGTGATTTTGGACACTCCAGAAATGAAGTTCTACCATCCTCATTATACTCTCCTGTGCTTTTCAAGGCCAAATCCCTTGCTGCTAATGTGAAGATAAAGAGGAATATTAAAAAGTAGCATTACCAGCTAGAGTTAAACATTCAGGATGAGACATTAAGTTAAACCACATGTGAAATGCAGCTGTTTTTGCTGAGGCTTTCATCAGCCTGCTGGGAAGATTGGCGGGTTTTAATATGTGGTCTCAAGCAGAGCCAATAGAAATGTGTGGAAAATGTGTGTGAAATCAGAGTGTGTCCATGGGGGGTCTGGGGTGTTGCGTGTAGCATTTTATTTGTGTTAATATAAATAATGGTGGTAATACCTATCTGATCACACATGCTTTTATTTATACATTGAAGGGAGTGATCAGATAAATAGATCTGGTGAATCACAGTAACCTGCACCTACATAATAAATCACCTCCTGGCTTGTTTTTTTCCAGTTGATCAGAACAAGCAGGAAGAGGAAATAATGAACTAAAAATCCTCTGCAGAAAAATATCAGACACTTGAGACATTCTGGTCACAAAACCACTGAAGACTGATGCTTTTGACTCAAACTCTTAATGCTGCCTAATATTCAAGTGCTAAGGATGAGTGTGGATCAAAGAGGTGCTGAATTCACAGCCACTGAAAGAGAAATTGCTGTGCCTGTGATCAGGGATGAGCAGGGAGATGAAAGCTGATCTGTTAACACAGGGTATGTTGTACAAATTAAGGGATAGGAAAATCTGGAACTAGCCATGAGGAGAGCCAGACTTTCCTTGGCATGAGAGCTGAAGGCACTGAGGATGTTTAGTAGATTTTGCCCATGTGACTGGACATGTCACAGATATCATGGCCCTGATTAACTCCATGTGCAGTCTGGGGCCCTGCAGGCAGCACCTTCATAAAAGTGTGCCAAAGAAAAGTCTTCCTCTGCCCATGCCAGGGGCAGATGTGCTAAGCCTATGCCAGCTGGAAATCACTCCTGTTCCTTTGTGTACAATGATGAGCTACCAAATTTGGGAACAACAGTAGAGCAAAGCCTGACAGGAAGGGAAGAGATCCAGAGTCACTAAAGTTTGGCCCTTGTGTGTGAACACAATAGGATCTCGTAGACATAAAGGACAGCTTTAGAGCAGTTTTTCACTTAATAAAAAGGCAGCTTGGGTAAAGGGTGAGGAATAGGAGACCAAGGGAGGTGGTGAAGCCTTATTAAGTGTGCATTTTTTTAAACCTCTGATAGATGATAAAAGAGATTCAGACTTTATCAGCTCTCTGTAATTTTCAGAAGTGTGAAAGGAAGTAAAAGTAGCAAAGAGGCAAAGGTTGGTTTTGTAATGACAGTCTTAGAGAGACTCATTTTGTTTGAACACACTTATAACCAAAGAGCAAATGGAGAAGAGGTCAAGGAACAAAACTCAGTTGACTCCACACAGGAAAGGTTGGAGGGAAGAACTGAAAGGTAAACAGTTATGGCTCCAGCAGGAGAAAGTGGGATTTATTGGAAAAGGCAGGGGAATTGCACTGTGGATTCCTGGTTTATGCCTATACCTCAGCAAATTTTAGGGGAATAAAACCCTGATGCACCATTAAATAAAAGAGGAGAAGAGAATGTGAAGTGCATCTTGATTTTTAGTGAAGCTCTGTATTACAGCAGCAAATTATTATTCTGTGTAACAGCAGTACCCAAACACATATGCTTTGTAGACACTGGAAATAATTAAAAAAAAAAACCCAAATAAACAACAATCCACAAACCTATTCTGCCTCTGCTGGAGGGCAAGAACTCCTCTTTGGGTGCAGATGCTGTAATAGTTGTCATAACAGCAGGTCCAAAAGGGATAAAGATTTCATTGATAATTTTCAAACACAACCTAGAAATGCAATTAGACCAATGTTAGCACAAGCACACGCTGTCACTTTGAGGAAGAACAGTTTCACCTACTGAAGATCCTTAAATGTGCATTTGATAGGTGAAACATGTTCAGCCTGGTGTGAAGACTTGCCTAAGGGGATGTGCTTAGCACAGCAGCCAGAAGCTTGGAGCTCATGTGAAATCTTCACGTTGGCAACCCTCAGAAGGGGTGCAAACAGACTGATGTTTCCTAACCTCAGAAAATCAACAGAAACAGTGATGAACAGCATCAAACACAAGCTTTCCTTTCCAACAAACGTGCTGTGCAAAGACTTAACAAGAACTAAAGAGTTTCCTGCAGGGGGCTGTCTAATTCCCATCAAAGTAATCTGAAAGGTAACAGAAAATGAAGGAAGCTTTATTGCTAGCTCGGATTTTTTTCCCCCTTCACTCAGTCATGCTTCTGGCAGAAAAATAAGATAATTTCTGGCAGCTTTCTCTCTGAACCTCTCTGCTAGTTTTAGCACTTTTCCATGATACCTGCAGCATTGGAGCACACAGGGGTCTCATTTTGTCTTCCTTTCTCTGCCTTCTTTTTTGTTCTGTGTGCAGTAGTTTGCATTTGTTATATGGCCCACCAGAGACAAAAAAAAAAAAAGAAAAAAGTCACAGTGTGATTACATGCAAACTCCTTTCTGGACAAAATTTCTCTCTTCAGTTCAAATCTCTCTATGGAGATAATTAAACTGAACTAGAATTGTAAATAGGACCAGGTAAATAACTTGACAGAATTAATGCATTGGGTTGTTTTTGGCTTTTCACTTCTCTTACAAATTCTTCTGGGAATCAACTTATTGTTTACCTCAGACATCTAAATGTGTCTGTTCAGAATCTTCAAGGAAACTGAATGCTTTCATCATAAATTCAGCAGACAAATTTTCAGGTTTTCATTGTACACTTGAAAATATTGTGTATTTATATTTTTCAAATGAACAAACTTCGTTGCTTCAATTCATGTTTCCAGTGTTTCCTGCAAATATGAGCAAGTATAGAGGAGTGGGATTTGGTCTCCTCCCAGGTGACAAGAGACAGGACTCAAATTGTGCCAGGGGAGGTTTACATTGGATATTGGGGAAACCTCTTCACAGGAAGGGTTGTCAGGCACTGGAACAAGATGCCCAGGGCTGTGGTCAAGTTGCCAGTTCTGGAGGTGTTTAAAAGCTGTGTGGATGTGGCTCTTGGGGACAGGGTTTAGTGGTGGACTCAGCAGTGCTGGCTCAGTGATCTTAGAGGTCTTTTCCAGCTGAAACCACTCAGTTAAATGTGTTCCTCTCTTCTGGGTCATTCAGGCCCTGGGTCTGTGAAGTGAATGTGAAGTCCCTTGGCTGTAATTATAAATGAAGTAGCATAGGGTGTGGAACAATTCATGGGACAGTAGGAGGTCTCAAGTAGAGGTTTAGGGTCAGTTTAGAGACAGTTTTTACTAAAGCTCCCTGATTTTTCATTGTCTGCGAGTTAAGATAATAATGGTCAATCAAGAGGTATTTTTATGTATCTAATTAAACTTATTCCTCAATTTTGTATTCCAGTGCCAACAAGAGATCTGCTGTGGTGCTTCTAAAATGATAAATTGATAAAAGTCCTAATGGAAGGAACTCAACAGGAAAAAACCAAAATGAATTAGCTGGCCAAGACATGGCTAATATCACTGAGTTTATATATGTTTCATTAAACTGAGACTTGACAGCTTTATGAGGAAACAGTGGGGTTTGCAGTGTATGAAGAACCTGTAATACTGCCAAGGCTGATCAGGTCCTGTGCCATACAGCCTGTTTAATAGACAAATATTTGTACAGTGAAAATGTAATTTTAAACGACTGGTTTTATAATCCCTTAAGCTTTTAAATGATCTGCAAAGACTGGAAATTCTACTCTGGTGTTTAAGATCTAGTGGAACATTAGATAATCAAAGGAAATTTTTAAAAAATTCCTAAATTAGGTCTTTTTGTATAACTTCTGCTTCTTTTACTTACCATGTTTCTACCATGTTCGTTGGGGCAATTGGCTTGGAAGCTGGAATTGACTTGATGTTTGTTCTCCCAGTTGCTGATGCAATTTGTGTCCTATGTGCACATTTACTTTGTAAGCTGCTAACTCGGACCCACATTTGTGCTTAGGCTGTGTGTCTAAATATCTTCATGTACAAACTTGACTGACTGAAAAAAGAATAACAGCAATGGGTAAAATCAAGGCTATTTCTCATAGTTTTGTCTTTTCTCATTGCCACCTGCAATATGAAGGACACTAGAAGCTCATATTTGTGCAGTGACAAGTTAGTGAGTCTATCAGGACTTGTCTGTAAGTTGATCAGCTATTTGTGGTGACCAGAATGATGCAAGGAGGATTCTTGCAATGCATATATCCCACTGCAACCTCTTAATCTTGGTGATTTAGTGTGGAGAGCCCAGGCTATGAACAGCAAATGCATCAGGCCACTCACTTAAGAGCTGGATGTGATAGTCCTTGTGTGTACCTTCCAGGTCAGAATATTCTGGGATTCTGTGATCTGACTAGAGCAGTTAAAGGAGGTTAATGAGGAAATTTAGTTCCATTGGACTGCATTTTTAAAAGCTGAGATCAGTTTCAGATACCCTCTTGTTCTAGCTGCTGTATAAAGCACAACTTCAGTTTTC
This sequence comes from Notiomystis cincta, assembly GCA_013398075.1. Lineage (NCBI taxonomy): Eukaryota > Metazoa > Chordata > Aves > Passeriformes > Notiomystidae > Notiomystis > Notiomystis cincta. Next base: position 112,798 of record VZRX01008587.1, on the reverse strand, counting down.
CTTAACAGAACTAGGACTGAGACCTTTGATTTCAGTCTTCCCCTTTTTCATCTTTACTTCTATGATCCATGACCTTATCCTGCTTTCTGCCTTTCTTCTCCACAAAAGTCAGTGGCCAGTTTGATTTTGGAAAGGAAGAGAGATCACAATATAAGGCATAGTGCTTATTTGAGAATGCAGATCTGAAAAGGCTGATAGTGAACTAGAGAAATAGAGAAGCAAAACCAAAACATTGCAAGAAAGAAAAGGTTAATATAATGAGCATAAAATGGTTACAGAAATAATAGCCAAGCTACCCAGAATCCGATCATAAACAGTACATCAGTAGATACATATTTCCCTTAGACTGTGTATTAAAAACCCCCTAAATTTCATAAATTCTCAAGACTAAATTTGCATATGATAAAGCAATATTTGGAAGTGTGACTGATCGGATTCAGGGGCAGATGCCCTCCACAGTATTTTAACTCTAATTGTAGCACAGCAATGTGTCAAGACTGGGCAAAGAATTTACTGGGGTGAGAAACGGGAAGGAAAAGGTCTTGAAAATTGCATTAATGGAAACAGCAGGCAGGTGGCAATAACCAAATAGCTTTAATTGTCCAAGGAGCTCATGGGAATCAATTTGCTGTGATTATTACCCACATGGTGTAAGGAAGAAATAGCAAATTAAATAGAATGACACAAATGGTAGTAAACGATACCACAGGATTCCCATAGTGAGCTCACAGCAGTTTTGTCCTCAAGGACACGCTGTTTTAGGTAATTTTCTCCTGGAGAAAACAGTGTAGATGCCAGTCAGACAGTGAACCAGAGTTGTTATTATTAGTGCATACATGCAGCCTAACTTGGTAAACTAGATGTGTCTCAGTTTTTGGGTAGGCTGCAAAACTTACAGACCCACAGTGTTTTGGATTGATTTCTCCCTTAGAACTACCTTGACATTACTTAGTAGGTTATTCTGAAACAGAGTGCTGCTATTAACTTCACTTCTTGTCTGTACAAAGCCACTCTAGGAGACCACACTAAGCACCTGTCTCAGACTTACTTAATTTTACATACAGTTTTCGTATGGCAGAAAGTTTTGGTATTAAAAAACAATTCCATCTAAAATTTAACTGAGACCTACTGAGATTTTAAAGAAGGCTCATTCAGAGCAGCTGGTATTCAGTCAACTCCTTTTATTCACAGAGGACTTGGGCAATTCAAGCTTTTGGCTCGGCCATTTACAGGAGACAGATTTACCTGACTAAAGATAGCCATTGGAGATGCCATAAACTCTCTTTTCTGAGCCCAGGACATCTTCCAGGCCTGCAGCTCTCTCTGTTATTCCTGTAGAAGAGGTGGCTCATGCTGAGGTGTTTGAAAGGGCAATAGAGTCCCCTAATTAGGCTTAATATGCTGTCTCAGCCTTGTATATCCATGTACTGCATGGATGTCCCAGTCAATGCATTGCTGTTGCCTACAACAGGCTGGGGGGGAATCTCCCAAAATATTTACTGTTGGCATTGCTCTGTCTGTGTAAAGAGATGCCCTTTGATAAAGGAGGGGCTGGCTTTCCAGAGCAAAAGGTGAAGTATTTACTGGGGACATGAGAGACTGTGGGGTTTGAATTCCTGGTCAGAATCAGGCAGGGTGGGTTTGAACTGGGATCTTCCACATCCTCAGGAAGTGCCTTAATCATTAGGCCTCCAGCTAATGACAGGCCCTGAGTTAATTTGTGCCAGACCTTAATTATTTCAAATAATGCAGCCATGCATTTCTGCAGAAAAGCTTTGATTTTTAAAGAAATGACGTTTCTAAAATGAAAAATTATTTTCAGTGAAAGAATCCTAACTAATTAGGACATTGATTGATATGGGTGTCTCAGACAGGATATTCCCCCTTCTTTCAAAGGGGACCATTCAGGAAACTAGGACAGAGTTTTGTCTTTGAAAGAAAAGAATATTGATGACTGGATCTCTGCCTCTCAAGAGAGAAAGTTATTTTAAAATAGTTCAGGATAGTTGGGATGTCCAACTAGAAATTCCCATGTGCATGATCAGCCCAATTCCACAAGTGAGCTCTGGGTGTTCAGCTGTGTCAGATGCCAGCCATGCTCATTCCAAATCATTGCTGTTTGCTGCTTTCTCTCCCTGCACTTCCCCACATTTTCCACAGGATAATAACTGGATGTTTTCTAATGAAGCATCTGTACAACAACCTTCAGCAAGAGGACTCAAATGATGATGCAAAATCTGCACAGTCGAGTTAAAACTAATCCAGCTTTATACTGGGGAAGCATTAATTTGGATCTGTACAATACACATGTTATTTCATTTGTCTGACAAGGTCTATCAGACAAACTGAAAAGCATACCTTTAACTAAACTCTAGTCTTTAAATTAATGGGATCAATTTATAGATCTGGCTCAGCGTAAAGATTTTGAAAAACTTTCTTTAGAGTCTGCACTCAGAGCATATTTAGACATTTTAAATGTATTACAGAGTTTTGGTTTATGGCACAATTAACTTAAAAAAGTGCACAGTAGTTCAGAAAATAAATTTCATATACCAAATATCTCAAGTAATTAATGTAATTCTCATTCCTCCCCCTTTTACATGGAAAACCAAGCCAAAATTGAACACTTTTCTTTCTTTGTTTCAATATCCCTTAGAATCATTACAACAAGCTAAACATGCCCAGTGGTGAGTGTTCTCTTAGAAAACCTTTTCATTAACTTCCTGCACTGCTGTTGTGGTTTGACTCTGGCCCAAACTCCAGGCACCATGAGAGCCGCTCGCTCACCCTCCCCTGCCACAGCTGGGCAGAGGAGGGACAAGGAAAAAAATTAACAAATGTTTCATGAGTGAGATAAGGACCAGGAGAAACACTTCAAGGGCAAAGCAGGCTCAACTTGAGTTGCAGAAGTGAATTTATTACTGACACAATCGGAGGAGGATAATGAGAAGTAAAATAAGCCACTGGCTCTGCTGGACATGGTGGAAGCTTCCAGCAGCTTCTCACAGGAGCCACCTCTGTGACCCCTCTGCTACCAGAAACTGGGCCAGGGCAAACCAAACCAACCACATAAACAATTCTTCATTACAGATACCACCTCTGGCAACGCTACAGCATTCCTTCAAAAGCAATAATGTGGGATTTGCAGAATACACAGTAAAGAATTTAGAAAGGAAGTGCTTGAATCATGTAAATTCTCTTCTTCTATATACCTTACCAATTGCACAAACCAAGACAGTTCCTCAGCACTTACAAGCAGTAGGTGATATCTTACTGTATGCTAATAATAATTAATAGTAATTAAGACCCAAATAGCCTTTTCTATGTTTGTGTCTAGAAACACCTTGTGTTGTGATAGCAAAATTACAGTTTGGAATTGAATTAAGATCTTTGCGTTTTTACAGTTGCTTGTTCTGAAAAGAATACAGAATTTAGGAGATGATTATTGAAATTTAGTGTATGAACATTGTGTGCATGTGTTTGTGTGCACGTCTGATATCTGCATTATCACAATAACAGCCAAAAATTACTTTTCAATGATAAAACTTTCTAGTAAAAACCTTTTAAATGTTTTAAGCTTAATGTTGTCATGGCTGGCATGGAAAAATCTTTGGGAAATTCCTTTAAAAGCAATTATATTTTTAAAACCATATGCTTAAACAGCCTTAAACAAAAGTAAACTGCAGCAGATGCCAGCAACGAGTATTTTGTGCTGTATTTATTCAAAACAATTTGCAGCACTTTATTTTTAAATCTATATTTGAACGTCATGATTCTGTTCAGAAAAGGAAAATTTAACTATGCAGCATTTAGCAATCAATTATGAAGGGTCTCATTTAATAAATATAGCATGCAATGGTGCTGTTTATGCTGGTAAAACATATATGTGTGTATATAAAATCATAACAGTAATCATGTAAATCAAAAGTAGAGCAGTGCTATGCATGAGGGGCAGATGCAATTCAGACAGGCACCTTTTGGTAAAGGAGTGTAGAAAACATGATCTGAGATAATTAGAAACGTGCATTCTTAGGAAATAATAGCAAATAAATCTTATATCAGCTGAGGCTCTGACTGCTGTGCACAAGCCAGCGAGAATGGATTTGCCTGGCAGTGTTGAAATGGAATTGGTTTCTCCAGCTGGGCTGTGTGAAGGTACAGCTCAGGGACAGCTGAGCAGTGTGGCACAGAAATCAAGCTGTGTGTGTGACATGATGGGATGAATGTCCAACCTTAGCCCTCTAATCCTGACACAACCAGACCTACGGGTGTTTAGTGCCAAATTAAAGAGACAAACTGGCACTGGACACAGTGCCAGTCAGTGTGGTGGTGTCAGGGTGCCTGAGAGAACCTGGATGGTGAGTGTTAAATTAATTAATTATTTTCCCCAAATGTAATTTTGGTCATAAATAGTAAGGAGGAAAATAGAAATAGCAAGTCCTGATAAGATTACAGAAGAAATTTTCATCTTTACATCTTTATTTTCTTCTTTCAGTAAAACTTAACTATGTGTAATTTTCTTCCAGTCAACTTGTAATTACTTTTTGTTTGTATACTAAAAAATCCCTTTCTCCTGTGACCTGTTCCTCACATTCATATTTCAGATGGCTCTTAAAGAATCAAACATTCTCATTAAAAAGTGCTGCTTGTAGCTGGAACTTCTTTGTTAGCCATCTTTGATTTGAATAAAATCACATTTAGGAATTGTTTGTCTCCTTATGACTGGAATGTGGATATTTATCCTAAGAAGAGGCATGACAGAAGGAAGGCGTGGTTGGATTCAGAAATACAACCCTCTAATGAGATGGGAAGATGTGCTCTACTTTATGTGCCTGTTTGCCTCAGGTTTGTGTTCCTTCAAACCCACAAGCTTAAAATGTGTCACCTAAAAATGTTACACTCTGGATGCAGGAAGTCTGGCAGGCAGTGCCTGAAGTGAATTGAGACTCTTAATTCTTCCCAGTACATAGAGATAACAATAATTTTCATTCTGAAAAAGGCATGGTAGCTTACAGCTCCAGGGCCTAAGCGTGGTATCACTGATATCTGTTGTAACTTTGAAAAATATTCTACTTAGAAATCCATTCTGGAGGGAAGAATGTAAATGTCAAGCACCTTGTTTCACACCCATGCTTACCTCTTTGGAGGTTTTTTGCTAACAGAAATGCTTACAAGATTTTTATTTCATAGCATGTTCCTGTTTATAATTTCAAGAAAGGAAAAATAATAATTACCTTTTCATGTGATCATTTCCACTACACTTTGCTGAGATAACACAAGGAGCTTTGAGTGCCTTTTGGGTTTATTAGAGACTGAGTCTTCCATAAAAATAGGAGTTCTGTAATTCTTGTTATTTGTAATTCATGTTGAAATAAAGAAAGGAAATAAATACAGAAATTACAATGCAATTTTTTTCCCCAGAAATCTCAGCAGACTTTTGAAATAATATTGGCAGAGACACTCAGAAATTCACATTCTATATGTGGTACATACATACATACAAATCCTACACTTGTTCTCATTTTAGAAAGGGCTGAAGATTTACCTTGAGGAAATCCTTGACTAATTGGGAAAACTTCCAAAATATCTTTCAAGGTTCGTTTGAGTTCTTTACCTTTTTTTTTTTTTTTTTTGCTTTGGTAATTATGCATAGAAAATTAGCTCAGCCTAACAATCTGAATTGGTTCAGAAAAAAAGAAAAATTCAGCCTTAATATATAGATGAGACAAATATTTAATTACAATAATAATAGTAGGTAGAAGCATAGAAGTTCCTTAAGTTAAAGAATTTTGAAATGTTGTTATGTCTAACTGTTGTGGTTATATATTCTCATTTTTGCTGGATGCAGCAGTGAGCAACAGAAACGGATATATTGTGCTTACTGCCTGGGCTGATGTTTGTTATATCAGCTCTCATATATTTCCACAGAGCAACCTGAGATTTAGTATAATTTTCATATAAATGCATTATGGGAATTGAAGGGCACTTACAGATCCCAATTACTTCTGGGAACTGAGGGTAAAACCAGTCCAGCTCCAAGTCCTTTGAAATGGAAGGCGAAAGAGATTTATAGGAAAACATTTTTATTTAATTTGTAGTAATGCATGCTTGAATTCCACTTAGCTGTAGTAGTGGTTTAGAATTTGGAAACCGGTAGCTAGGTAGAGGAAAGAAGCACAAATTATTGCCCAGGGATAAGAGAGCAGAAAGAATTCAGCCACTTGCTATTTTCTTTGGCAGCAGTAAAGGACACAACCCTTTACTTAAAGAAAATTATTTTACTATAAGAAACTAAGTTTTATTCTGTTGCACACAGGAAAACCGTGCTGAGCTGAGAGCTCTTTGCTTGTGCTACCAATGTTCTGCTGTGTACTGAGCATAAAAGGAAGTAAAAATATTCTTCTAATATTTTTCTTTTTAAGTATGTCTTTCTAACAATTGAAAATTTTATATGTTTTCCTACTCCCATTATTAAATTCCAAACCTACTTATTAGCAAGAATTAGACAAAAGTACTTCACCTAAAGTGTAAAAGCTTTCCAAAGTTACTAATGATGAAATGACAACTGAAGAGGAAATAATAAAGGGGAAATGCAGGTTACAGATTTGCTCCTTTCAGTGTTTTTACTGGCAAAAGAATTTACATTCCATTGCTACATCTAAGAGACTATTTGGGAAATAAACTATGCTTTATGGGAACACTTATGTGTATATAAAGCACTGCAAGGAAATCTTTTCCAATGCCAGTACCCACCCCTGCCAGATGGAGGGAGCAGGTACCGTAGGTGATGAGCACAGCTAACAGTGCAATTAACAGGAACCACTCTGTGGTGCTGTCAAAGCTGTGTGTGTCCTCTCAGGGCATGCTTGCCCAGGTTTTAAAACCTGTTCACATGAGAAATATGCATTTCCTGTGAGGATAGATAGTTAAAATGTCACTTCTTTAAAATCCTGAGACCTTCAGGGTTAGAAACAAGCACACTGAAACTGGAAGGTGGCACCATTTAATCACTAGAGGGAAAGACTCCCAGTTGTATCTCTGCAGAGTCACATAATATTGATTTTTAAAGCCAGCATTCAATCTTCTGGGTTCAGCATCTGGGGCCAGTGCAGCTCAGGGAGAGAAAGGCTGTAACAGAGATGTTGGTGAGGAGGAGGAAACCTCTGAAAGTGGCAAAATAAATTTAAGAGTCTTGCAGATCTTGGATGTTTGACATGTTCAAAATACTTCTGGCAGAAATGGATTATTAGGTAGAATGCAAAGTCAAAAGTGTCTGGTAAGTACAATTCAATGTCTGCTTCTGATTTTTATTGCAGGAGTAGCATTTCCAGGTAGTTCTTTTCAGAGAACTGTGAGTGCACAGGGAGCTGTCTACACTACATCTGAGAGCATTTCTGCTGTGAATTCCCAGCAGACTGTGGGGATAGGACAGCTCTGTCCTGGACTGGGGCTGGATATCCTGCCAGCATCCCTCTGTAAATTCTGTTAGGTGATGTGGCTGCTTTGTACTGGGCTCCTGTGGTGCTGCCCAAGGACTCAGGGGAGGAGGAAAAGGCACAAACCTGTTCTGTGTTTCTGACTTTCTGCATTAATGTCCCTTTTGGCTTCTACACCCATACTTATTTCTCCTTCCATGATTGTGCCAGTGTTCAGATGTCCTTTGATATTCACATTGCTGTGCTTTCAAAGCATTGCTTCATTTCTCATTATCTCCTATGTAGACAAAGCCACTGAAATAAAGTGTTCTATTAAAATTTAGGTTTTTATTTTAAAAAAAATTATAAATATGAGGCCAAATGAAATAGTATTTTTAATGTCTAATCAAACAAAATATTTTCTTCAGTATTTCTTTTGTTATTCACTGTGGTGAAAATATGTCCCAAAGAAAAACCCAAATAATGTTGGCAACATGATATTTTAAAATTTTTTAAATTGTTTTTGGCTTATCCAACAAGCCCTAAAGTACTTGTACAGTCACCAGCTTTCCATTTACTATCTGATGCTAGGGTTCAGTCCCTTTTACAAATGCTTAATTTAAAAGAAATAAAAAAAAGAAGAACAAATAAGCTGTCTCATATATGAAAGGTGGTTATGATTCTTTGACTTGCTTGGAGAAAAAAAAAGACAAATCTTTGCCACTTGCTCTGGCCTTGGAGCCTTTGTGAGTTATGGATCTTTCATAACCAGGGAAGGAAGCACTCACCCTTCACAGGTGAAACAGCCAATTCATATTCGGGAACAGGTAGCAAACAATTATAAATGGATTTAGAGAGATGCCAAGATTATAGTCTGGAAATATCAATTATTATAAACTGGTTTGGTTCTTTCCTCCCCCTCTGCTTCTATTTAATTTACAGGATCTAGCAGTGACAACTGGATACTTAATATTGACTACAGTGCTGGAATCATTCACAGAAATAACATTACCTTTAAAATAAAGTTGAAAAGAAACAAAACTTCCTAAGTTCTTCCTTAAGATGAAGCAGACAATAGTTACTATAGTGCATTTCAGCTCTGAATTTGCCCACATTTTGCAGGGCTACAGTCCATGCAAGGTGCCTTGGAGGAGGCTGCCTGTGGCTGAGAGGGAAATAAGGTGTTTTATGGTATCTGAATTGTCCTGAGCTTTAACAGTTTGTGCTTCTCTGTATTCCCTGCTCTGTTCCCGTATTTGTGGGAACTCGAGGATGGTGAGACAAAGATGTCACTCTACAACCAGCCATAAAAATGTGACATCCCATTTGCCATGCCCCACTGTGCCACTGACAGCAGCAGTGTCCTCTTCAAGCTCCACTTTCCCCAAGAACTCCCTCTGAGGGCACAACTCTTCCTGAGCAGGATCCTTCCTGGGAAAATGAGAAGTAGAGAATACAGCCTGGGTTCTCCTGAGCCAGCTTCAGGCCTTGAACTGAGCCCTGCTCAGTCTCTGGAGAGAGAGAAATACTCTGCTCCTTGTGCTGATTAGGATCCTCACTTAGATGTCTCTATTAGCTGTCTACAGTCACTAGGAATGAATCTCCTCATACAAAATTTGTCATCTTAAATTCAAATATAAAGAGGGATGACCTGAAAGTAGAATTTTTAGCTGGGGATAATTAAAATTCAAATGGCACCTGCATGGAGTAGATTAGAGTCAACCTGTCATCTTTCTCAAGTGCTCACATAAGGGAACATCATTACTAGGGCACCAAGTAAAATAGCCTGAGGCCTCTTTAGGATACATTTTGCAAAGTGCTGTTTGAGAATGAGAACAGATGTGAGGCACCAGTGACAATGTAACTGCTCCCTCCAGAGAAGGGAAAGCAAAGGACAACAGTCTGGGAATGGAAAGAAAACTTGCCAGGAGTTAAAATGGTGGTGAAGTTGTTTCTGTCAGGATGTGAAAAGCCACACCTGGAATAGTACTATCCCTATTTTTGCTAATTTACAGGTAATACATTCTGCAAATGACATTCTGATATACATTAGTAGTAAGAAAATACTTCTTTTTCCTGTTCCACTTCCTCTTCCTCACTATGGGATTAAAAATGCTAAGAGGAGGATCAGAAGAAGAAAGATGAGGAGCTGTTGCTTGACTCTTTAACCCTGTCGGAAAACCCCACAGTGCAATATGACTGTTCTTGTAAAAACCACAAATTGGTTTCTGGCAACACAGGGTGGGTAACAGCCCTGCAAAAGTGAGTTCTCCCTAAATACCTGGTTGTACGAGCAGTGAAGTAAATCCATTTGTTACAGTGGTGCAACACTTCTGCTGCAGAGGAACATTTGGACTCCTGAAGCTCTCTAGGCCTGAGGTTTGTCTGATTCTCAGCAGGGAAGGAAGCCTGAAGGGCCTCTTTCAGCAATCGTTCACTTGAAGCTTTGAAAGAGCAGCTGGCAGGTCCATGAGCTTCTTGATGATGGTTTTGCTTGATATTTCAAGGGGTGAATTTTGTATACTAGAAGGCTTTTGACTTGCTTTATAATTTATATATAATTTATATTCCTTGAAGCAATAGTATACATCTCCCATCTCCTCTGTGTCTGCATGCATATACATAGATTTGTATTTATATGAATCCATATGAGCTCATTTGAAAGTATGCATAAATATATGTGTACACATATCTGTATATTTTTTTATATACCATTTTTGGTTTTTTTGTCTATAGGTACCTCTGTATCAACCTATTTAATTTTTCTTTTCAATCCCCTTTCTTCTCTGTTTTCTTCATCATGGAGCAGACCACCTACATGTGTATTTGAAATGGTTTCCAGTCAGTTGCCACTACAGGCACAAGGTGCTGTAAGTACACTCTTATTAATGGGTTTAAACTACTGTCTTTGTTATGCTCCTGAGCCTGACTCTTGGCAACAGCAAATTGCTGAAACTCTGCTAAAATTGTTCCACTGACTTTCCTGGAAGATTTTATGTGTTCTGATGGTTGGCCCTGTGTGAATCAGCATGGACTGGCAGCTGGAACAGCTCCCACCCCACGGCTAAAACACAGACAGTGAATGTATTCCTGCCACTTCACTGGGTGGGGCATCCCAGAGCAGCACCCAGGCAGGGAGGTGGGGAGAGACCCCACAGGGACACAGGAACCATTTCACTGGAGGTCTCTGCTCTTCACACTGCTTTAGCTGGGTCACTCCCAGCTGCAAGGGCACTGAGTGTATTTTATAATCCTCACCTCCAGTCTTCTGCTTTTAACACATCCCTCCCAACAGGCTAAAAGGTTTGTGGCTGTGAGGATGCACTAGAACACACAAAAACCCACAGGGAATGTCTGAAATAGCAGGGTTTTTGGCCCTTCCTTCTCTTTTTTCAGACTTTTTTCATTACTGAGTGAAGCCCTCAAAGCAGGTTCCATGCATGTACCTTTTCCCCATGATACACAGAAATGCTGCCACAAAAATCAGGTGAGCCTCTTCCAGCCAACACTTCTGGGAGCACTTCAGAAATAGCATGGGAATAGGAGATGCAGTTCAGTCACTATAGCAGGAAAAATCAGTATTTGATTTCCCCTGAAAAAAGATTAGGAATCCAGGAGGACTGTCTTCCTGCAAATGACACAAAGCAAATGAAACTTCATTCTCTCCTGGGAATGCCTGAAAGCTTGTTGGTACTTGGTGAGTTTCAACCAAAGGTGGCACTAGGGGATCACAAGTTAGTCTTTAAATACACCACTGTGCTCTTCAATCTGTTCCTGTCGTTGTGTTCTCAACTCCCTCCCCTCCAGACTTTTTCTGGTGATATTTTCTAAAAATGTACAAGTCTTCTTACTGACACTGGCTGGAGATACAGAGGTAGGAATGGTGAGGAAGATGGAAAGCAGATGGTAATTTCTTTTCTTTTAATACTGAAGGAAAATCTACTTATTATCTGCGTATCTATGCAGGCATGTTAATTCTGTAAAGAAATGTGGACTGAAATCCAGTCCTAAAAATCCATCAGGAGTTAGATCTGTTCAGATACATTAATTTCTCCTTCTCTACCTCATATCTGCCAAACTCTAAATCCCCCCAGTCCTCTTGTGCTCCAGCTCCATGTGTGTTGATGAGACTTTGAAACGCTTCATTTTCACTGGTGGGCTTTGACAGCTGACCAAGCCTGGATCTTTGGGAAGTTCCTTCAGATCCTTTATGCTTATCTGTCTTTCAGCTGGGACAGAACTCTGGGAACATGGTGTAGGCTGCTGCTTCTGCAAACACTTGTGGGATCTGCTAAACTGCTAATCTTCCTGTAAAATGATCCTGGCAATGGAATGTGATGCTGCAGCCTGCTTAAACAGAGTGTGCTTCCTGTGGGGTTGTAGGGAAGTCTCTCCTCTTTCTGCTCCAGTTCCCTGCATGAGCAATAACTCTTCCTCCTCCATGAGCTGCTGGGACAGTAAATCAATTCTCTGACATGCTGCAGATCTGTGTGACACATACATTTCTAGAGATTCCTTTGAGTCTGCCCCAAATCCTTGTGTGGTTGTCATCTTCTGCTGTTAGACAGGGCCTGTTGCTGCCTGCCCAGCAAAGGTTTTGAAATAGAAAGGAGCAGGGCAAAAGACCTGAACTGTTTCAGATCAGCTTTGCCTTGTGTTTCTCTAGGAACCCAGCCTTTTCAGGTCCCTAGGTTTTCATCCTGTTCCTGACACAGATCTGAATGAAGCCATCACCTTTAATTTTTAGAAAAGTTAAGTACTTCAAGATAGCACATCTGATATTTCAAAAGGACTACTGAAATCAATGGATCTTGGACACTGTGGGGCTGTTGAGGAACTCAATGAAGAAATATTTGTGTCTTTTGATGAGTAAAGTTGATCCAGAATGACTTTGCCTCAGGTTTCCTAAAAGCAAAAGAGAGGGAATTTTTTTAACCTTTCTATAAGAAAGCTGTGAATAAATAACATATGTGAAGTACTACTAATTTTAATCCATATTAAACATGTGTTGCAGACTAGCACCATATTAAAAAACTGAGAAATTAGACTGACTCAAGACTAATATCATGTATTATTAATAAGTGTAAAATCACCTTCATGTATGCCACCCTCTTCCAGTACTGTCCCTCTCATTTTGGTTTCATTTGTGTCCTTGAATGTAAGGTCACAGGTAAGGTGAGTGCTGCTTGCAGCCTGCCTTGTGCCATGTACCAGCAGAGAAGTGAGGACACAGATTTATTAATGGCTTGGTGTCTCATCTTGAGCTTTGACAAATACTTCTTTGGAGCTGCATTTCATTGTGCAACTACACAAAAATGCATTGTTAATTTTTTAAAAAGGGAAAGGTGTTCTCCAGCCTAATGTGATGTTTGTGCTTCCAGCCTCTCCCTGGGACTCTGCTCACTACAGTTCCTGCTTCTGTCAAGAGTTCATAGGCAGAAAGGGTTAATGCAAGTGAAATGGTGACTGCATCTATTAAGAAATATATCACATTATGTTTCTCTGTCCACAGAATGTGTTCTGGAGCTGCCTGTGTACTGCCCAAACCTTCCTGAAATGTGGACAGTGGGACACCTCAGTGTGTGCAGCGAGAGCAGTTTCTGATGCACTGTGGTGCAAAAAAGCCAGCCCTCCCAACCAAAGAGGGAGAGCATGGAAAGTTTGGGGGTTCATGGGTCCCCTCCTCTCCCTTACAGCTCTTTATTTGTATAAAGAATTTGTGTGGTAGTGTGAAGTGCCCACGTGAAGCCCTGCCCCTGCCATGTGCCAATGACAGCGTTTAAATCACTCCCCTGTGCTGTGTTCTCTGCTCTCTTTACACAAGCACAGTAAATACATGCTGGCAATGCCAAGGGCCTGAAAGAGGCTCAGAAGAGCAGAGTGTGTATTAAACCTGAACTTGAGTCTTAGTGCTGGGTGTAACACGGCTCATTTTGTCTTTGCTGTTCCAGAGACAGCAGAGGGACTGAATGTCACAGGTGCTTCTCCATGGGTACTGGTAAATTTTCAGCTGATTGTGGATTTTTCTGAGGGAAGTAGTGTTCAGAGAGAGCTGAAGAGATCATTTCTGGTCTAAATGGCCAGATGCAGAACCTTCTTGTGGGTTGAGAGCAGTGCTGTGACCTCCCTGCTGCCAGGAGAAGGCTTCTGGCAGACAGAGAAACTAAAAGTCCCTCAGAGTGAAGAGGTCAGGACAATTGTCACACCTCCTATATCCCATTTGAGTGGATATTGGAGATAGAAATCCAAATTAATCTTATTTTCTTCAAAAGATTAATGAAATGGTAACATTTTCTGAGGGTACACGTGGGTCTGCAGTTGACAGAGAGATAAAACTAAATGGCATTGTGCTTGTCACTGTAAACATTTCTGACAGTGCATGTTATCTGTCCCTCACATGCTTTTTAGTCCATCAGATATTTAAAGAGCACCTATGTACCTCTGGAATACCTTTCTCCCTTTTTTGTCCTATTCTGTTCCTTTTTATTTCATATGGTTGTATTAGACAGACTTTTTCAGTTTCCCTTCAAGAGCTGTTGCAGATGTGCCAGGATCTTCTGATCCAAAGTCCTTTGAAGTCAATCAGACTCAAACTGACTCTGAAGTCAATCAATCTGAAATTCTGAGAGCTCAATGGACTTTGGGTAAGGCCCCAAGTTAGCAAAGAACAGAGCTTGAGAACGTAAGTGCTTGGACTATACGGTTGAGTTGTCCTTACAAACCACTCTTCAGGGCACAAATGCTTCTTCAGGAGTAAACCTTCACTAACATGGGACAGGCTCAGGGTTGGCAATAGTACAGGGATTTTGCTGAATAATGTTTTACATCCTGAGTTTTCTGGAACTCTTCCACTTCACAGTGCAAAGGCAAAGACAGAAAAGAGGAAGTTCTCCATTGGATGAGCTTCTGAACTTACTAATCTTGTTCACCATGAATCTTCAGGCGTTTTAGCTGCTGTTTACTTCACTAAGTTATACTCTAAACTTCTGGAATGTGGTCAACTACCAGAAAAACTGAAGGAAAATGAACATGATCCAGATTCAAACTACTCTCCAAAATAAAACCTAATTGGGGACTTCCAGCATGCTGATTAATACCCACACTGTGTTGGCTGTGGTAGGAGCACAGTAACAGTCCATTCTTCCTGTCCATCACCTTTCTCCCCTGTTAATATTTTCTTCTTAATGGTATCAGGATAGGTACTGCTTGCTTGCTTTTGGTGAGCATATCATAATACATTTTCTGGAATTAATTAATTATCCTCAGAATTTAAAAGCTGAATTGAAGTGAGACCGACATGAACTCTTATGGAAATCATCAAAGACATTGAAATTATGATTTAATTAGAAAAATACAGTTTTACACAAATAAAGTCTCCTGGATGCCAGATACTAAGTAAAATAATCCTCTGAGCTCTGTCCCACTTCAGTGTGTGCTGTTGTCTTTGTATGAAGGAAGCACAGCAAATAATCTTTTTAAAATACAGTATTTCTGACTAAACAGAAAAGTAATTTTTCCCTCCCACTTTTTGACTACAATTAATTGTTCTTTTACTTATACTTTGTTAGGGCTAAAGCAGGAATAGGACAGACATTAGCATTACTTAAGCTTGAATTAGAAGGAAGGTAAACTCTCAAATTTCATGGCTGTTTACAATGATGATTTTTGTTTGTTTTTTGCTTTCTGATTATGGCTTTAAGAAGCATGCATTCCAATAGATACTGAGATGGATGTAAATGTTAATTGTTATTCATATTTCAAGGCAATTTTGTGTCCTTAAAGTTCAGCTATTTGTGTTTTCTTCTTTATAGAAATTACATCTGAATGGCCATGATAAATTACTCTAGTTTATATTCACCTTAGTCTATTTTAGTGCCTCTTTCTAAAGAAAGTAAAAATAAGCCTGGCTTTTTTTCTTTTCTGGTGTTTGTAAAATACAAAACTTGCTGTCTTTTTCAGTCAACTGAAAATCACAATCCTTTAAACTATTTAATTATTTGAAATGCTGATTGTCCTCAGGGTCAGTGACACTCTCTAGAGTGACACTCTAGGTATAGGGTCAGAATCAAAGAATTGTTTTGTTTTCCAGTTCAGTACATGTCAACCTACCATCCTAATAAAAGGGGGAAGTGGGGAGATACCCATCCACCTCTCACCTCCTCCTACAAGGTTCAGTCTGCCTGACAAAACTGGGAACCCAGACTAACCTTGAGCATTTCCTTTCCAAGAAAGCCACAAGCAGAGTCATTGTGGAGATGTTTGGAAAAGGTGGCCAAAATGTGAGGCTGCAGATCTCTCAATTAGGCAAGAAATGTCTGGACATTCTTAATTGAAAGGAAATTATGGCTCCATTAATCTGATTGAACCACTCTGGAGTTGCCTTTGAAAGAGATGCAGATCACATTCCTTTCACAAGCAGAACCTGAGGTCCTGTGGATCTGGTGATGTTACAAGATAATGGGTGAGGCACATTAGCTCCTTTGTGAGCAAGAACAAGCTTTAGAACTGTAGCACGAAAAAAATGTGGTTTAGTTATGGTAAAGGTGTTTTCATTTGAAAGGCAGTCAGAGTTCAGGGAAAAACTCATGCTGAACCTGAAATTTTGCCTGCTTTTTGCATTGCTCCATAAAGTTCATGTGAGCATGAAGGCTGAGCCTGTCTAAAATGATTTATTAAATGGAAGCTGAGAGCACTGAAGATTAGAAAGAGCAGAATTCATGAGAATAATCAAACTTAGTGCTATTGAGTTTGGCTGTTTCTCCTAGGAACACCACAGTGCTCATGTCAGGAATTCCTAAAATGCAGGCAGGAGCAGAAATGCTATGCCAGCTTCTACCTGCTGTTGCTTACACCTGGGTGTTAATATTAAGTATGTTATTAAAAATTAAACAAGGCTTAAGCCAAGCCCTGAGCTGGCAAGATATACAGAAAAGTGATTTATGAATCAGTCACAGTTATTGTGTAAAGAAGAGAACATGCTTCAAAGGGCAAAGGGCATTTTCTCCCTGTTTTTTTTCACTTTCTTAAAGACAGGGCTCTGGAGTGAGGTTTACAGGGTGTTTCATACAGCTGCTCTGTTGTACTGCAAGCTACAGTGTGTTAAATGCAAGTTTGCCATCCTTTTGTTCTGTCTTCTTGGAAAGCTGATAAAAGAATCCAGAGTAACCAGCTGCATGTCTTGTCCAGGTCCTGGTCCATAATTCTGCCAACCTGTGAGAGTTTATTAATTCTCCATTATGATTTGGATTTCCTTTCTGACCAGGCTGGCTGTGCAGCACCCCCAGTCCCCTAGTGCTGACATGGTTTGTAATAATTCTGCACTGCTAGTGCTGTAACAGCAAGACTGCTAGAAATTCTGAATGTGCTGTGGCCTTAGCATGGATAAATGGACTCAGGTGGAGATGAAAAAGTGTAAGAAAATAGAAAAAATATTAATCTTTTCCCAAAGAACATTTGTGTGTTTTCAGTATTAGGAAGGTTAAGGTTAGGTTAAGGAAGAGAGTAAACAGAGAGTGTCTGAACAGGACTCAGTGAGAGGCTGTAAAGCAGATATATTCTCTGAGATGAGATACAGACTCCCTAAGGATAAAATGCCAGCTTCCTCCTCATGGATGGAATGGCCTGCTGCAGATTATCCCACCACAAGCCCAGTTCAAAGGGATTTGTAGGAAAGGACATGTAAGAGGAGGGTTGAATAATCCACCTCCCTTTTCTAGAAGCAGCCAACATGGGCAGTGTGGAAGGGCACCGGTGGAAGGGCACAATGTGGAAGTACAGTGGTCAATTGCTGGCTGTTTTATGCCATTTTAGTTTGGAGAGTAATCTGTACCACGAGCAGTAAAGCTAAAAACGTGGCTGCATAAACATTTCTCTTTTGCCTAGAATTGTATGCTATTCCTCAGAATCCTTTGGAAGCAGGTGGCTGCTGTACCTCCAGGACAGGGCAGGAAGGCTTGGAACCAACAAGCAAAAGGCAGCAGCTCCTGGTTTCTTATAAAGGCCATTTTGGCTGCTGTCAGTAGTGCTTCAGCTGGGACTTACTGGAGCCTGCTTCTATAAATACACAACAATTCAATTGTCTAATTGCCATTACCAATGTGAATTCAATTTGTCTATATTTTTATACCATAACATTAGGTCTTGGAATTTCTGACCTGGTATAGATTCTTTTAATGAATACTGATCCCTCCAGATCTTGAAAGGCAAAAATGAAGTCATCAGAAGCAGATGGGGCATGGAATAAAGTGAAAAATAGAAGTCCTTTTTAGTAAACTTGTTTTGCTTTTAATCCAGTGTTCTTTATGCTGAATAATTTCCTCTAATCACCTGATCCACAAAAATTAGGGTTCTGATTCCAAGATCTTTTGATTCAGACTATTTTTATTTGTTTGAAGTATCAGGGTGTTTTAACTGCAAAAAGACTGTCATTTGGGTTGGAATAGGATCTGACAGAAATATCTACCCCTGAAATGCAAGCATCACTTAAAAACTTGAGAAGGGAGCCTAATCTTGCTCAATCCTTCTCTCAGCAAGAGAATCTGGTTAGGAAGGTATGGTCCAGAGTGGTTTTGTGGTGGTCACTTTGAGCTAGATGGACACTGCTGCCTTATTTTGGTGAGCAGTGATTGGAATTCCAATATCAAAGCATTTAAAGCACAGACTTTAAAGATTCTCACTCACTTGATGCAAAGTGTTGCGCAAAGTACCTTGGGCCACAGGGCTGCCAGGAAATACAGTTCTTGCACTTAACTGTGCACACAAGAATAACTCCATGTCACATCTTCAAATGTGTGCACAAAGAGAGGTTCTGGAAGAAAAAAAGGCAGTTTGCATCTGCACAGTGTTGCATTCCATGGATTCTGCTGCAGGCAAATTCCCTGTGAAAGACATTTGCTGGTCCAAACCCACGAGGGGAAGGGGAACAGAAGGGAAGTGTAAGGCTCAGGCCTGATATGAGTGAGTTGTTCAGAGTAATCAGGGAGGCATATTCTGGGCTCCAGGCTTGCAGCACATTGGCTCTGCAGATGCCTTGGGGGCTGTGTGAGGAAAGGAGTCCTCCCCACTGCATTTCTTATCACCACCTCCCCAGGCTGCTTGGATGCTTCAGCATTAGCCTGTCAGTAAGCTCCTCTGCAGACAAAAGTACCTGAAATAATACAGAATTCTACCCCAGAGTTCTGTACAAGGCTTACTCCTCTTCTGATGGATTTGTGTGGCAGCTTGACCCAATTTTGCAAGTACAAATCCAGACTTGTATTCAGTACAGTTAATCCCCATTTCTTCTTTTCAGATGGACTTTGCAAAGTTTATACCTGTCCTCAGATCTGTGCAGGATCATGTCCTTAATCACTGCTCTGTGCTGATACTGGCATTGTTTCAAATATAATGAATACCTGAATAAACAACCCTGAAAAATAGATATAAATATATATAAAGCAGACATAAATATATGTTCAATATTAGATTTATTAGTTTGGCCTTTGGCCAGTTGCCTAAGTACAATTGCTGTCTTAAAAAAAGATCAATCTCTGATAGTAGCTTTAGGCAAAACTTTTCCTTTTAGATATTAGACCAAGCCATGGTTCTTTGGGTCATCATATGCACTTGATTGAATAACTACTGCTTTTAATAGCACTGATGGTAAGAGGAAGGGGTATTAAATAGACTTAGTTAAATGGCACATTTTGTACACTGGAAAAAAGAAATTCTTCAGACTGAGAGGGTATAAAGGGTAGCTCACTCCAAACTGAAGCCTCAGGATTGAGAACAAGTCAGAAGTAATGCCTTCCATTAGCTAGGAATTGATTATTTTTCTTTCCCATAGCCCCTTCTATAGCAGGGAGCCAGATCTCCTGGTTTTGGCTTTGGTTCTTCAGTGTCCTGAGGCTTTTCATGGTTTTCAGCTGTGCTGCAGCAGCGCTCAGCACAAGTGTGACACCATGAGACTGCCTTGGTTTGACTGCCCTGGGGGATGCACTGAGAGCATGAACGCTTTCCTTCCCTCCTCATCCTTAGATGGGGAAGGAAATAACGGGGTGCTGCCTTCTCTCTGCTTTTCAGAGCTGGAAAAAGCTGCTTCCATGCATCATCATCCCCCAGTGCTGCTTCCAGTGCCCATCAGATGTAGCATGTTACATTTTTGGAGCTGATGTTGCTCACCATGATCTGTGCAGCTCAGCCTCATTGCAGCTATAATTAAGCCCTTCTGTTATGAACCAAACACTCTGAAAATCATTTTCTTCATTTACTGCACCTGCCAACGGAGAGCTCTGCTACCTTTAATGATGCAGGTAATCCTATTACTGCCAACACAAATACTCCATTGCAGACAGGCTGCAGACCCACAACTAGGACTTGCTGAAGCATTCTCCAGGAAGCTTTTGTCCCTGCTCCTCAACATAAAGATTTGAATATTTTGTAGAAATCATTGTCCTTTTGGGCCAAGTTTAGACAGTCTCTGGGGCAGGAGAGTGATTAGTGCTCAGAATGGCCAGAAGCACAGCTTGAGGCATCCTCACAGGGATGTGGAGATGCAGCTTCAGGTGTTTACTTCAGAAAAAGAAACCCTCTCTAGGCCAAATATTGTGAGCACTGGGATATTTCCAATTCTGAGACAGTCTGCTCACCTTTCCACTCCCCAAGCCCCCACAGTTTTGCTTTCATTCTACCACAGAGCAAAGCATCAAGGTCTTTTTATAGAAGGAATTCTGGTTTCCAGTAAAATCAAACTATACCTTTGTTCTGGTCTCAGTACAATCTTTACCAGGTGGCAAGATGTCAGTAGCTGCTTAAAATGCCACAGTGATGGGGGCTTCTTCTTGCAAAACCTGAAAAAATGTCATCGCATTTGTTATACACTTACAAAGTCTCAAGCCTGGTCATGGTGGGAAAGTAAATGGAGACCCTGATTTTCATTCCTACACTTTAGTTCCAAGTTCATTTGTATCCATTAAGGATTTATTTTTGTAAAGCTGTGATAGTCATCTTTAATATAATCTTCTAATTTACTCTATTAATGCCAGCTGCTTCATTTGGCACAGGTCACCTGGAGTGTTTGAAACACTCTGCTAATTTTTCCTTGAACTAATTCTAAAAATCCAAAGAAGTCAGAGCACTCTACCTCCACAGCCAGGGGATGTTTATTTTTGTCCATGTTCCTAAACACCTTAGTTTGGCAGAAGAAAATATCCTCTGGGAGGCAGACTTCCATTTTGCTGTGAATTATTTATTTATTTGGTTGGTTTTTTTTTCCCAGGATTGTCCTTGGCATTCCAAAGTGAGCCCAGGGAGTGGCCACCTGTATTTTTCAGAGCATACAGCTCCTGCCTGGAATAGGATGCTTTCCAATTCTTTGGTGCCTGCCACTTCTGCTCTCTTTTGTATCTGAAATCTTCTAGGATGGGTAAGAGTGTGCAAAGTTTTGCGTTTCCATTCTCTGGCAAACTTGGTTTAACACCCCTGGTCTCACAGAAAACAAGTGCAAGGTTTGGAATTGCACAGAAATTTGTACAAGTTAGGGCTAGTACACTCTGAGACAGCAGGAAAACCAAAAATGAACAAGAGTGATGGGCTCAGCAAACAGAGCAGCTGAAACACGATGTGGAACTACTGGGATTTTTCTTGAGCTATGCTTTTATGTGTTTTTCAAGGCAGAGATAAGCATTGGTCCTGTTCCTCCATCCCAAACTTCAATTGCATCATCTTAACCTACAGGAGAGTGCATTGTTTCATCTGCCTTCCAAAACATTCAACTAGAAAACTGAGATAAAAGGTGACATTTTAAAATGTAAATTTTAATAGGCAGCTGTACTTTGAAAAATGAAAGAGTTTTTCCCTAGCTGAGGAATTTCCAGGAGGTAGATTAGGGGCAGGCCTCTGGCACCTCTATTCTGACTGATTCCCATTCTCCTGTAAAGCAGAGATCCTGATCATAGAAACATCTATTTTCCTCCTGTGTAACTGTAATGAGTTTATTAAAAACACACAATAGTGTAAGACAGTTTTGACGAGGCACATTACCAAAGGTGATAACATAATTAAGCCATGGCTTGTCAGAGGTTGAGACAGTAGCTAAAGGGAAAATAGTTTCATTTCTCCATCTGGATCATAGAGTGAATTTGAAATCCTGCTGCTGCTTTTGCTGAATTGAAATGACTCTCCTGGAGAACCCAGTGCTCTGTAGGCCCCTGGTGTGTAAGTGGGTAGCAGAAGGATTGTCTGAGATGTCTCACAAGAGCTCTCCCAGGTAACACAGTTCTGGCTTCCAGAGTATCTCATGGAACATTTTCTAAATGACCAAACTTCCACAAAAGGTTGAACAGGGAGTTCAAGGTCTGTAAAGATCCTGTTTGATCAGCAGTGGTTCATGAGTTCAATCCCCAGAGATTTACTTAAAATCAGTTTGTAGTTCTAGGAAAATTTAGCAGATCTTCTTGTACTCTAAAATAATAATCAACTTATGTTGCTACTTTGAAAGTAGTATTTAATTTCCCAATAGATTAAAAATCTCTGCTGTTCAGTTGTGGCCATTGACAGCTGTGCTCTCCAGTGCTCTGCTCTGAGCAGATCCCCAGCCAGAGGTTCCTGCTAATCAGACAAGGGTATTGTGTGTATGTGTATTAATTTCAGCTTTGTATTTAACCTCCCCAGATTTCTTAATGTTCTCCAAAAAAGGCTTTCTTTTACCCTAACCTCTTGAAACTACTTATCCTAATGTTTACCCTCGTGTTGTATTGCAGACAATCCCATTCTGTTAGCAAGTAATTAATGTGGGGCTGTGTCACCAAACCCTGAGGCCCATCACTGCTGCAACTGAGTGTTAATTTAAAGCATGTTATACTCCTCAAATTATCTCTTTTGAAGAGAATCTCTCTGCCACAGTTGTGTACTGCTCTGTTTTCAAAGTCACCATCTACAGTCCAGATTTCCTTTGGGAGGGAAAAACAAACAAGAAAAAATGAAAAGCCAAAACAAAGTGTTGGAGCCACCCCTTCCAAATTAATGAGTTAAGGACTTCAGACTTTTGTATTTTTAGCAATGTTGAAGCATTAAGCTGCCTCCCATAATTTCCTTTCCTCCTTTGTTAGTTGAAGCCACTTTTTTCTTTTTTTTGATCAGTTTTTACAAGTCTGATTTTTTCGTCTTCATCAGAAATAATATGTTAAAGTTATTAAGCCAGCAAGGGCTGAATAAATTTTTGGGCTTTTTTCACCTCCCAGCCCTGTATCAAAAAAAGGCTCTGAGCACGAGATCATGGCCTTTTAAGGCAAGCCTAATCTTTTTTCCAGTTCTAACAAATTTCAGACACATTTGAACAGAAAAGATCACGTTTCTGTGCTGTAGGTAGATGGCTCCAGCATTGTTCATATGATTCTTTGTATATGTCTGTGGCAGCCCTTTAACAAGAGCAGTGAGCCAGCTCTGAAATACAATAGCACTCAGGGCCACCCTTTTATGTTTGTTTACTCATTTTTATGAGCCTTCCTCAGTTATTTGATTCACAGGGCTGAAGCATGCCAGAAGACAGCTCAAGAAATTCATTTGCCTTCTTTTTTTTTGGAGAGGCCTGCTCTGCTGACCTCTCTGTACCAGGATACCAGAGCTTTCTTATGGAACTTGAAAGCTGTATTTTTTTACCACATGGCTGGTTAACAACATCTCTGATGTGCTGTCTGTAGCAGTCTATCTCTTGATTTTAATACACCTCCACTGACATGGAGTCTCCACTGCCGAAGGTCTGTTCCAGAGCAAGATAAATCTGTAAACAACAGCTTGATGGAAGAAATTTAATTTATCACTTAAAGATTTTGCCAGTGAAGGTCTCATGGGGGCCAGTGGGTATCAAACCTAATTCTGCTGCTCATAGAAAAAAGATTTAACAGGAGATAAATTAACCATTGGGCCATTTTCTCTGTTACTTCATTTCATCATGGTAGTCATTTTGAAGAGCTAAATATAAATAAGAAGTTGTAAACCATACTAACAGCTGTAATCTTATTGCAGCAATTATCTATATAAAGTTTTCTCAGTGTCATTATGGAAAATAGGTCCAACCTGATGTAGCTGAAATAACCCTAGATTTAAGCCCACTCATACAGCTTTAGTTAGAAATTGATGTATAAATCACTCTCCTCTGTGACCCTGTGCCCAGTAAACTGAGGGTTGACTCAGTCTTTTGAGCATTTAAAAACTAAGCCAAAAGGTCTGGACATTGGGGTCTAGAACCTTCCTTTTCTTTGTGTGTGTATAGTTGCATGAATAAAGAGATTGAATCATCCAGGTGCTGCTGTACTAGAAGTAATTAATACTTAGAGAGTAAGTATGGTTTTTCCTCCCATAAATTCATTTAATTTTCATATCCTGATTGCCTGGAGTGGCTCACTTCAGCGACCTTGCAGGATTTGCTGTGGTTTTGATTTATTGTACAGCATCCTTCTACACTTTCAATCCTTACAGCTTTCACACATATGGAATAAGTTACAGATTTAATGCCCCATTGGTATCTCCACAAGTCAGGGATAGAAGTTTTACACTTGTTTGCAAGGCCCTAAAATGTGCAAAATGTCCTGTGCACCAAATGATGGGTTACTGCTACCTTTGTTTTCTCTTATTTTCTTAAAATCCATCAATGAGCAAACCTCATTTTCCTGGCACATCCAGTCCTGCTGTACTAATGACCTCATAGTTTACCTGCTAATTATGGTGGCACCTTCTAGGCTATATCTGTAAGAGATACAGTTTCTATGATTTCATATTTATGCACATATTTACAAATATATGAAATGCTTCTAAAGGAAAGAGATGGCAGGTTTGGAAAGCCAGTCCCTGTGGAGTTTTGCATATCATGATTTCTGAGGGACTGAATAAGAGAAGTCTTTCGCTATTAGGAATGAGCCATGAAGAAAATTACAGTTTTTATTCTTTATGTTGAACAAGTCAAAGAATTAGAATTTTTCTCCTTATCTGTCTGTCTTTTGGGGATTTTTGCAAAGAACTTAGTTGATAGTTCCTGTCAATTTTTTCTTTGAAAAATATTTTTTATTAAAGAGGCCAGATTGTGTGTTTGATCCATAACTGCATCAAAGAAAATTTATGAGAAAAGTATTTCAAACTTTTTTTAAGATTTTGGGTTATTCTTTTTTTTTTTTAATATAATAGTATTTGTAATAACATGTGACTTCATAAACAAAGTAAGTTTTATTTTATAGAGTTTTGTTTTATTTTGTTTCTTAATTGCTGTCCTCTG
Organism: Notiomystis cincta; assembly: GCA_013398075.1. Taxonomy (NCBI): domain Eukaryota; kingdom Metazoa; phylum Chordata; class Aves; order Passeriformes; family Notiomystidae; genus Notiomystis; species Notiomystis cincta. The sequence continues at coordinate 88,138 of VZRX01008587.1, read as the reverse complement.
GAACAAAAATCAGTTTTTGACCAATTATTTACTGTCCAGAGAAAATGGTCCTGGCTGCTCCAGTTTTAGATTGGAGTAGTATAGACAGGGCAGCATTTTCTAATAAACTGTGTGGATATTCAAAGTAGCTTCTGTAGAGCCAGCTGCAGAAATGCAGCCAAACCAATCTTGCTGGGGGCTTGCACTGTGTTCTTGAAGGAACACTCACAGATTTTGGTGAATATAGTATTGACAGGTTTGAAAAAATAGTTATGGATTCTGATGGCATGTCATATAAGGGAGATAATTATTAATGTAAACACTTTGTGTTAGTAATAACTGGTGTAGAAATTAGGGCTGACAGCTACTTCCTTCTTTATCAATGAGGTTCAGATTTAGGCAGGCACCAAGGCAGATGTGGACAGAAGAGTCCCATCCTTGTCAAATATAGTCTAGCACTGAAGTTGTATAATACATGCAAAAGTTATTCTGCCTATATTCATTTAAATATTTTAGAAAACAACATCACTTCTGCATTGATTCCTCTCTAAAATTTGCTTTAATCAAGAAGATTGTCTACCAGTTTCACTGCTAAAACATAAAATAATATTATTTATCATGCTTTCACCCTTGTGTCTCTCAATTTCAAGGAGGAAAGCAGTTCTCACTGTCCTAATAGTTCTGCTTTAGTTCCTGGGTCAGACTCATCAGTATGGAGTATAGATGGTTCCAGCAAAGAAATTGGAAAAGACTAATTTGATGCCTATCTTTGGAATGTGAAAAGGGAGAAAATTCATGGGAATTTTAGAGTGTTCAGCTTAATGACAACTTCTTGAAATACAGCAGAAACTAATAACCAAACAGAAGAATGTTATGTCAAAATCAGATTGGATTGAAGATTGCCAAATCCTTTCTGCAGGTATCATGCCTTGTGTATAAGAAAGAAAAATACATCTTGTAATCAGTGAATTATGGACTCTTGTGGTGCTCTCTGAAAAAAGCCAGAGAGCCAGTCCTGACAGTTATAGAATCAATCCAAAATTGGCTAAATAACTGTTTTCTTTATGGCAATTATTGGTGCTTGATTGTCACAGTACTAATGGGGTTTTCATCATGTTCTGTCTTATTTTCTGGATCCATTTATTTTTTATTATTTTTATTTTTTGCATTGAAAATTGAGTAAGAGTATTGACTTCTGAAATTGGTAGATTAGTTGATACTTTGGGAAAAAGCACTCCAGTACTCCAAGGTGTACTTTGAAGTTCCTGTTAAGTTTCTAAGTGATCTAATAAAAATGAGAAAACTGCGGGAAGGCAGTGGCAGAAATGTAGCGTGTCCTGCTCTGTGAAGGATGGTAAGAACTGAAATGGCCTATAGAGTAACAAACTGAGCGATGAGATTTTTGGAGTCATCTGGAAATGGCTGAAATATCCTGTTTTCTCCAAAGTCTGGATGTAGGCAGGAGCAGTGAGCTGGCTGTGTTGTCCTAGAGCAGTTCTGTGCCATCCTTGTGGAGAAGGTCACATGCTTTTAAATAAAGGCAGAAAAAGCTCTGCTTACATGCTGAGAAATGCTGTGTGTTTTGTACAATGCAGTTTTGCACTGAGCTCTAGATTTTTTTGGTTTTGGTTAGGAATGTAAGATATTCTCCCTTGTTAGTCCCCAGATAGCCCACAGGCAGTAAAATTAGAAGTGTCCAACAAGCAAGAAAACATTCTGTAATTAAAAGTTGTTCCCTCTCTCCTCTGTGGATCTCGGTAAGAAAAATGTTAAGAATAAACTCTTAAGCAAAAGTGACTTTTTATGAGTTTTTCGATCTCTGAAGATATAAAAATCTTAATTTGGCATTGACAGTCATAGCAGAAGCAGCTGGTCTTAATTGAAGAAAATCTCTCCTAATATTTTCTTCTAGAAGTCAGATGAAACCAAATGCTGAATCTGCACACCTTTGAAACTTCATAGGTTTAGAGCTGGATCAGGCTGTGAACTTTGCATCTGGACCATATCAATACAAGAAACAGAGCAAACAGAAAGAAAAATCAAAGCAGTTTTAGAAGTAATGTGTATATTAAACCTAATTTCATTCATTCTCTTTGAGGTTATTCATGTCTTCCTATTCCAAGAGTCTGAAATTGTGCAGCTTGCTCCCTGAGAAGCTGCTGTGAGCACTCTTAAGCTGCAGGCTTTTGGGGCAGGTTGTTTGGCCATAACAAGGACAGGGAAATGTCTGTGGATCACATCTTTCAAGGGATGGAATGCTTCTGAGGACCTGTGCTTGATTGGATGGGTTTACGTTCTCTTGGCATCTGCTGGTGCCCGTGGCTGTGTTGGTACCAGTCTGTGGGTGCTGCAGCCCAGGTCCCTGGCAGTGAAGGGGCAGCAGAGCCTGGCCAGTGCTTGCTAAACCCAGGTGTGATGATCAAGGTGAGCTGGGTTTTCACAGGCTGAACATGATCCTACTTCACTCTGCCTGCGCTTAGAGCAAACCAAGCACAGCAGAGCCCAGCTAGGGGGACACATAGCCTGTGAAAAGGATGGTGTGGAGGGGGGCAGACAGGGTATAATAAATCCCTTACTACCATTTCTACAAGTCCTTGCTTGCAGATGCAGTAAAATTGAAGAGCTCATCCATATATAAGCAACTAGAAGCAGACCCAGCATAAACATTCCTGCACAACTAATCCATAAACTCATATGTCTTCATTAGCAAGGCAGCATTTTGTGTTATTGATATTAAAGATCTACTTTCTGTGTTGGGTCTCACAGCAATTGTTACTGACGAATAAAACCTCTGTGGCCTGAAATTGTTGTCTTTTAAAAACTAGAATCTTGATTGCACGGCTTTATTTTCCTTGCATTGCTTCTCACCACAGCTCCTATTAAGCCAAAAATATTGAGAATATATCATTTCACAAGCCTCAGTTTGACTCACACTGGACACTGTGGATGAGGCAGGAGCAGAATGCTGAAGCTCTGTTGGGGTGTGTGTATCACTTAGGGCTATTTTAAGAATGGATTTTGATTCATGTCATTCCTAATTTAAATATGACTTGCTCAATAACATTTTCACTGGTAATTAGATAATTTAATGTCTACTGACAGGTCTTTTGTGACTGAGACCCAGTTTTAGCTCTGCATACCAAGGAGCTTGCCAAGGAAAAGTAACCCTTTTACTTAGTAAGGAAGGATAATGAGTAACTTCTGGAATTAAGTGAAAAATTGAATCCAGCTTCCTGTGTGCACTTTAGGTCCCACACTGGGATTACAGAACTAGCTCTGAAATGCTTTGCTGCTGACAATAAAGATTTTATGTGTGTCATGTTGAATTTTCAAAAAAAGTTCTCAAATCAAAAAGGTCAGTTTTACATTGAGTCTGGCTGTTTGTTTAGGAATTTAAGTGCTTTTCACTGGCTTGTCTTTCTGTAGCACTCAAGTTTAAGTAGGTTTTTGGAGAAAAAACTGGTAATATTACAGTTTAAGGAAAGGGGAGAGAGAAAATAAGGTCATATGCAACAGAATTTCAATGTGTTAGCCTAGTTTCCATCATTAAGAATTTATCCACTGAAGAGCTCTTATTGGCCAAGTGCTTGCTTACCAATGATTTCACTAGAAGAGGAATTTTACAAACACAGGAATAATTTCATTTCCTTGTATTACTATGTATTAATATATCTTCCTATATCTATGTATATTTGGGCAATGCAGATGCAGTATCTTAGCAATGAAGGTGCTTCTGCCCTTGGAATGAGAGAGAAAATAAAAATAAATATGCTTTTTCTTGCATTCAACATTTTAAATATTTATAACTGTCTTCTGTGGCACATCACCTACTGCATTACAGGTCATCCTTTTCTGTGGAATGTTTCTTTCTGAGAAGTGCCTGACTGTGCCATGTAATCACTGGGAGCAGACACACGAGACCCCTTCAGAAAGGAAATGCCATCATTTCTAATCTGTGCATATAAATAGATCATGCAAGTCTTAAGACCTGTGTGAATATCCACTTCGAAAAGTTTTAGAAGTCTGTATTAAAAGCTTCTTCATTTTAATGGAGCATTTTCCCACAGAGATTTTCTGTAATGGTTCATTAATCAAGAAAAGCTTCATTAATCAAGATATAGTCTGAATTTTTGAAAACATATTTAAATTAAATACTCAGTCCTGACAGAATGTATTTTCTAATGTATTTATCTAGAACTGTGTGAAACTCAGTCAAGAAATCAGCTATTCTTCGTTCAGCCTTCTAATAGGATATCTTTAGCTTTGACTTTTAGGGTCCTTTTGGTGTGAGACAATCTTTCTATTTGCAAATGATTTTGTTTCTATATAAAACTCCTGTATGTGCTGATTGGAGAGTATTTTGTTTGAAATTCCGCTGTCTGAATTCCACAAGAAAATAAGCAGGAAGCCCTGGGACGCGATATTGTAACAGGCTCTCACTTGACTACTCATTTGTCTTTTAACTTGGTCGTGGGAACAGTAATTTACTAACCTAATTCAATGCATTTGCTGCCTTTAGAGATCAATGCTGCTCCAAGGAAAGTCAATAACAAAACTTTACTGATTTTTCTGGGACCAGATCAGCACCTTTACACATGAGCGCGACCTTATGGCACCGTAACTTTTCTGTAAGATTGCTGAAATATTAACCTGTGTTTTTGTCCTTACACAGATCCTGATGTGCTGTGAAAAAAAGGGAGTTCAGAAGGCAGCTGACTTCTCCAAAGAGCTGTGGCAGGTCAAACAGACAGCCAGAATTTCCAGTCCACTGAACCACAGAACAAAGGAGGGCTCCACTCTGAACATGTGGCATGAAGAGGTACATTATCAATGTTATTAATATACTTGATAATTATTCTTTTACACCACTTAAATGACTATTTTTTCTTTCCCAGTCATAGATAAGGCTCAAGGTTTTGGAAGAAATCCACATTTTTATTAATTGGATGAGTGTCTCCGCCATTTGGCTTTTAATTATCAACCTAGGGTTAGGGTTATGCTTAGGGATTCCCTTAGGGTTAGGGTTCAGAGAACCAGAGCAGTCCAGTATCTAGGGACACTTCAGTTGTAAAAGGCATGCCAAGGCCAGCATGATTATGCCTTAACATTGCTCCATCCACGTTTTCTTTCTTGGGTGAGCATCTACACCATTCAGGTTTTCCTTCTCACTGTGGGGTTAGGGTTATGCTTAGGGTTTCCCTTAGGTTTAGGGTTCAGATAACCAACAATCTCAGATAGCCAGGGACACTTCAGTTGTAAAAGGCATGCCATTAACCAAGTATTTTTGGGGGCAGTTTAATTTAACATGAGAAGCATCACCCTTTCTGCCAAGAAGTAGGAATTAATGTACTCCTTGTGTTGTTGGATGCACTGGACATCCAGAATCTTGTTGGATTCGATGTGAAAAAGAAATGAGGGTTTGTTTAAGGTGTCAGTGACATCATCTTCTGATATTCAGCTCTAGATCAGTGGTAGGATCAGACAACAGCAAGGACTGTTCCTAATCCCATCCTCTGTGCCTGTAAAAACAGCTGGGAGCTCTCAATCTTTAAGCTTTAGACAGAAGGTCACGGGCAGAGATGCACAGGAGTCAGCAGGGAAACTGCTGGGGAATGCTGGCAGAAATTCAGAAAGGTGAAGGTGTATGGGAGGTAGCTTAAATTAACAAGAGATGCCTAAACTGTTATCCCAACAAACAGCACCAAAGAGCAAAAAGACCACCAGTAAAATGTATTTTAAGGTGGTTTCTCTCCACCGAGATTGTTGCAAGAGGAAAAGCTGAATGTGGTAATTAAAAACTTTAAACAAAGAATATGCAAAATACAGAGAAATGCAAGTCTGGGAATGAGTCAGTGGGAACATAGACAGAATGAGATTTGTCTGCAGCCTGGCAGCTTTTCTCTGAATTGCCTCAGCTCTCTTTAGGTGACTGGGAAATGATTCCTAAACCATTCTGCAGCTTCAGATCAGGGTCTTTCAGAATGAACAGCAAAACACAACCTCTGCATCTACAAAACCCCCCAGGATTGGTAAGCTATAATCACTGTAGCCCCCAAAGGTCTCCGATGTTGTTTCAGTTTAATTAGGCTATTAAAAGAAAACAAACCCGCTCTTGACATTTATGAATATGCAGTGTTCTGTGTTTTTTGTGTGAAGAAAGTTCATATCTTCACCCTGTCTCCGTATTTTTGTGTGTGTGTGCAGGTAAACTGTTTGAAATTATCCTCTGTTTTATAGAAATTAGTTGAGCCCAGTAAAATATTTCTCCTAAATACCATTCTAAATACAAAGGCCTTGCTGATGTACAGCTGAATATTTAGGGAACTAATTTATTAAGAGCAGGACCAGTAATTTTTTTACTGGAGAATCCTACAGCTTTATCACATTGTTCTATGTTAAAGTAATGATGCATCAAGCTCCCCATTATTTAGTGAGAAAGAAACCCTAAGGGCAATTGAAATGAAACAACTTAATGTACAGAGTACCTGGCAAAAAAATTACAAGGCTAGAGAAGAAGAATGTGGCCAGGCTGGAGGTCTGTAACCACAGTCTCCAGGAGCCCTGGCCATACCACAGCAGTTCTTTCAAACACCTCTTCCCTGGGGAAAAAAATGGTTTGTAAATTGGTATTTGAAAATGTCTGCACAAGACAGTTTTGTCAGTCTATTTCAGCATGGGATATTGAAAAATATCATGAAACTCTCAATTAACCTTTGATGTGCAAACGCCCTGTTTCCTAAGAATTAAATGGAGAAGTTTTTTAATAAGCAGGTTGATAGAGAATAAATAAATAAATACATTTCAAAATGTCAGGAGGTATTCTGGAAAGATTTCTGTACTGAAACTGGCAGAATTACAAAACTAGTTATGTACCTGGATATCAAAGTTGGTTCAACAAACATTTTTGTAAAGACCTTTAATAGGTCTTCCTGTTGGTTTCTATTTGCTCCCCTAAGAAACAGAGGTAAGTTTTCACAAGCCAGATAATTTCTATAAGGATTAAACTTTTTTTTCTTTGTTAATGTTGTAAATAAATAGACTGGTTTAGGTGTGATTCAGAGAACAAGTTACAATGGAATTATATAATTTTTGTTTCTCAGGTTTTGTGTCTAAATCATAATTAACATGTGTGTCTGCCAATTATGATTATAAATGGGATGTTACTGGAATTTACTTGTGAAATTTCAAATATGTCAGATTTTTAAAGAGAAAATTTGTGCTGCTAATTGATTATATGAGTTATTTTACTTGTGTCAGTGGGCAAGAGAGAGAAATAATACATTTTATGAAGGAACATAACACACAAATACAGGTATTTTCTACACTGAAGTCATAGAGCAGCACATAGGAAATAAATAAAAAATGAAAGAAAAAGTAAGTCTGAGTACCCTCATGCTATACATCATATACAGGTCAAAACTGGGCTCAGGTCTTTTCTGTGGGGTTCCTAAAAATGGTATTTTGCATGAGGTTGGTACTGCTAGTAATTTATCTTTTCATTAACATGCAGATACCTAGCAGGGTGTGTTATTTGTGTCCCACATACCCTGCTGGCCATCTCTGTGTTATCCTTCATTGCAATTAAAGCTGTATTTGTACAGCTGGTATTTCTAGAAAACTATGTATGTTATTTATATGTATAGATAAGATATATTTACGGTGTAGAACAACTCTATGTAGAAGTAGTAGACCTGTGCAAAAATCCTGCAGGTTCATTTAGTTTTGCTCACCTTATTGCTTTAAATTCTGAAGACAGAGCACTGATTGTCTATTGCAAATTACTCAGGAGTGGTAGACTGAAGTGGCAATTCCTCTTACACCCTTGACCAGAGTTCTCTCTCCTGCTCCTTCAGAGCAACTCCTGTGTTTCTTTCAGTGTTGATTCACAGTATGAATATTCTCATCAAGAGATGCTCTACTGCAGTTTTGGAAGTCCAACATTTCTGTGCTGATACATCAGTTATTTTAATGTTCTCTATTTAATTAAATTATTATTATCAATATTGCTTTCTTATGCTTCTTATGCAACATTAGTGCCTCTAATAATGTACACATTAATATGTGTGCCTGAAATATGCTGTCAGGTGTTGCCTAAAGTTATTTACTTCTTAAATCCCAGGGCTTGAAGTTCAGGCAATTGTTTTGTCTTAGCAGCAAGTTACAAACTTTTGTCCATAGTAGAACCTACCTGGGATGATATTCTGCTTCATGGGACCTGGGGTTTAAATTAAATATACTACCAAAGTCAGAAGGAGCAACAATGTGTAGGTGACAGTTTCAATTCTGCTGTTCTCTCAATGAGACCCTTTAATGTCAGTAATTAATTATATGGAAAAAAATAGGGATCAGAAAGTCTCTAAATTCAGGTATTTGCATGATTGCTTTTATTTCAGTCTATGGTTTAAATACCAGAACAGTAGCAGATGTCTTAGCATCTTTAAATTTTACAGCTTTGTTTATAATTTCGCTCTGTTTAAGTTGTGATGCTTTGAAGTGCATTGTACAAGTGCACGTGGCAGAACTACTGCTAGAATCACTTCAAGGGGATTTGAGGAATTATATTCTTAGCAATTTCCTACAGGCAGCTTTTCAAATTCACTTTATTGACTCCAAACCGTTTCAATTTCTACTTGTATAATTTTACAAGAAATATGACAAATGTAACTGTTTTCCCCATGTTTTATGCCCCTAATGAGGAGCAAAAGGTCAAGGACTTTGGGATGGAGGGGGAACCAATTACTCTTGCTCTGTGCTTTGGAATACTGCTTGCAACTTGCACTCATTTTCTACCAGCAGGATTACAGGACAGTTAATTTCCTTAGAAAGTTTATGAGATTCAAAGGATTGGGGCTTGTATTTTTTCAGTGTTTTCTATTCTTGCTTGAAAGAGACTGAGAAATATTCCCTCTGTATATATGCACAACATACATGTTAAAAACCAAAAGCTTTTTAGAATATTTAGAATTGGAGGTTAGATTGTTTTTTAAGGTCATTGGGTGCTCTAAGCTGCAGAGAGATGTCTGACTGATGTTCAAAAGCATTTATTTGCCTACCTCATCAGCAGAGCTGATATGCCTAGCCTATGAGGTATTTGTTAAAATCCTAATTGACTATCTGCTTCTTAGGCACATTAATTAAAAATCTGGTTCTAAATGTCATTAAGAGCTATGAAGGAAGGCAGTCACTGGAAAATAAAGAAAAGGTCAGAAGGAAAACCAGGTCAGTGTCATTGGCAAACTCAATAAATTCTTCTCATGTCTGATTTTGCACAGCTGACATGAAGGCTGGGTGCTGAGGGAATCACAGGCTGCCTTGGGTTGGGAGGAAACTTGAAAGTCCACTCCCTCACAGTGGGCAGAGACACCTTTCACTAGAATAGGTTGCTCACAGGCCTGTGATGTAAGAAAAAAGGTAGAGAAGATGTTTTTTCCCCATAAAATAACAGACTGAATTTTCCCAGTGCAAGTAGAAAGGTCAGAGGGCAGGGACCTGCTTTTGGAAATATCAGGCCTGGCTCCTGTTTAAGTGAAGCTCTCACTGTGGCATCAGGCAGGGCTGTGCAATGTGTGAAGGTCACTGGAGCTCTTTCAGTTTGTGGCTTGGGCATTTGAGGCCAGGTAATTCACGTCTGTGCCCATACAGTCCCACTGTTACATGTCCTAATGGCAGGAAACCCTCAGACACACTCTGTGGTGCTCCCCAGGGCCAGAGGTGGCACAGGGCCAGGACTGCCCAGGACACAGCTGCTCCATGGCCCCACTGCACAGCACAGGCAGGGCTCACGTCCCACAGGGAAGATTTAGGATCCACTGCACCCACCCTGGTGTGGAAGTCTTGCTTCAGTGACCAGTGAACGGCATCTGTGCACTTCTGTAGCCTGCTTTATTAAACATGCCTTGATGGCCTCAGAGCCTCAGACTAACTCAGAAAGTTTTAAAGATCATTTAGGGTGAAATGCAGTGAAGGATTTTAGCCAGTAGTGAGCAAGCCTTTTACAAAATACAGCCTTCAGCTGGGGTCTGCTCCATGAGTTATGGTGGAGGAGAAGAGAGAGATTTGAGACACTTCAATCTTTTATCCCCAAATGGCTAAATACTGCTGAGGTCTGTCTGAGGTCTGCAGCCCTGTAGCATGGCCAGCCTGAAAAGGGATATGCCTGATGTGCCAGGTGGCCTTTAAAAACACACAGTTCCATCAGACTGGAACAGAGCTGCTTAATGCACTGCTAATTCTTCTCTTCCATTGCTGAGTTCTCTCCTTCTATCACATGTCATCCAAAGTCCATGGCTTATCTGAAAACTGATACACTTAAATGTCAAAACCATCTGAGGATTTACAAAGTCCCTCTGCCCTTTGGTTGTTTCTTTCTTTTTTTTTTTTTTTTTTTTTTTTTTTTTTTTTTTTTTTTTTTTTTTTTTTTTTTTTTTTTTTTCCTCCCACTCACTTGGATGTCTCTGTGCCTAACTCAAGTATTACTCACAGTGCTGAGAATAGAGATTGGTGGTCCAGACTTTAATATGCCTGTTGCTTTACATGCTTCCAATTTGAATATGTGATTGATACGAATGTGTTCTAAATCTTATGTGTTCTGTACTCACCTAAACTTTATTTTAATTCTAACTTTAACAGAACCAAAAATAATTTAAGGCATTTGAAAACAAGCATTTAGAGAAATCACTGGGTGAATGTGGCTATTTAAGCACCACACCAACCAATTCAGGCAAGTAAGAGTGGTTTCTTTCTGAAATAGCCTAGCATTTTGGGTAGAAATTTTGTCTTCAGGGGAGACCATTACATGAGACACATGCCACGGTAGAACTACGTGAACTTTAAGCCAGGATGCACTGGTAGAACAGAAAATTGTATCACAGAAGACCTGGAATTTATACATAAAGAAATAGCTAAGCTCTCTCTGATTGAAGAATGCACAGGCCTCCCTCTGCGATGTGAGTAAACTCAGCCACCAATGAACTTAATTCCTATGATCCAAAATCTTTGCTGATTTACTCTGGTGTAAATGAGCAGAAATTCCAGAGGAAGTCTGATTGTATTTCAGTGTAATGGAGAGCACAAACCTCTGTAGTGGCAACACAATAAGGCAGGGTTTTCACTGCCACTTGACTTCAAATGCTGTTTTACTTGACCTTCAAACAGCACAGCCCCTGCCTAACAGTGTTTGCATTGCTGCTTGTGAGGTGCATTATTTTAGTTTCTTATTTGATTGCTGAGACCAGGAGATAAATGAACCAATAAATGATAACTGATTACTTGAGTGGAGTTTAACTAGCAGAGTCTAAGTAGTGCAGTGGAATGATAGGAATGTTTTGGTTGGGTATTTTTTGGTTTTATTGACAGCATGATAGATCAAAGTTTTCCTGTGAATGGGGGTGGGGGGAGAGAGATGGATGGATTTTGGTTCTTTCTTCGGTCTTGATTTAATTGAATGGTTTAGGAGGATGTATTGTCTATTAGGCACAGACCACCATCAAACAAACAAATGAAGACAAAATTCCTGGCAGTTGTTTCTGAAAATTTCGGGTTTCTGGTTTTGATTTTTTTGGGGTTTTATTTAATATCTCTAAGAACATAAGAACATAATTCTGGTTTTGGTTTCTGTAGCCAAAGATTTGGGGCAGACTTGCAGTGGGTTTTGTGTATATATAGGGTAAATTCTAGCTTTTCTTTGCAAAACATGCTTAATGAGACCCTGAGTGGCAATGGTGTGAGACTGATGCTATTCCCCTTTAAGCCACAGCTGCAGTCTCCAGACTACTCTACAGCAGCAATTGTCTGCCTCAGACCCATGCAAAAAAGCCGTATTTTGCCCTCACTTTCCCTCTCTGTCCATCAGCAGAGGAGTCTCCTCTATTAACAGTGTGTTTGGTTTGTCCTCACCTGAGGATATCAAGGAATTTGTAGCTCTCTGATACGGAAATATGTATTTATATGTGTGCATGCGTATATATATATAAACATGCACATCCATAAGTATTGTATTTTCAAAAGGTCTCTCAAATCCAGTGTTAAATGATGATCACCACGTGTTATGTTGGGCCTTTCTTGCTCTGTGGTTTGCACAGCCCGTGGCACAAAGCTGTTCCCAAGTGAGGAACTGGGGCTGCGAAAGTCTCTCTGCCCTCTGATTACAATGGCCAGCTACTTCTGTTCTCCTTCCCAGCTGAAGCAGCCTGTAAGAACACGTTGAAGTGCCTGGCAAATTAACTTATAAAATATGAAGGAGTCCACTGCATTACTGTCTTTCACAGCCTGCACTTGACATTATGCTTTGGGTGTCTCCTTCTAGTGACAGTGACAGTAAAAAGAGCAGATAATGGAGTACCACAGTCTCTAAATCTGTGGTGTGACATAATGAAAATGGGAAATGTTGCAGTATAAACTGGAGTTATCCTTAGCAGCCTTTGGATTGAGATTCCTCGAAAGGATGACCCAGGGCTCTCCTTTGTCTTAATCTGAACTGGCCACAGACATGCAGTATATGAGAATTCCCTTGGTAGCATCATAAGTGATGGATTCCCAGGACCCTGGCACATGTTTTCAATTGAGATTGGGTTTAATGATGAAAGTCTTTGTTCTTTACCAAAACCCAGCCTTGTTTCATGAAAAGAAAAAGAGAAAAGGCTATCTCTGGAAATGCTGGTTCTCTCTGCGTCATATTGAGAAACAATGCATCTTGCCACAGTGGTATGTCCAGACAAAGAATCTAATATTTATTATTTTTAACTCTTCTCTTTGCAGATAAGAATCAAACTGATTCTTCAGTCAAGTGAGGGGGAAGAATCAAGAAATGAGCAGGGTGACATTGGCTTGATCAAATCCACTGGGGACCCTCTTTATTTGGATGTTTGCTTTCAGGTTTTCTGACACTTTGCTGGTGCAGAAACAGCAGTACTGTTCAAATATTTTCTCATTTGAGTGTGTAAGCAGCACATGTACTACCTCCTATAATTCTAAAACTACTGAGTGCATTTGTGTCTGTTAGAAAATGAATATGTGAAGCTTAAGAATCAGGTAAGTCCCCAAATGGCTTCTCTTTATGTTCCCCCTAAATAAATAGCTTTTCCCCATTTCTTAAATTAAGTGATTCATATTTGGACAGTAGATCAAGCTGGCCTTGCTGCTGTAATTGTCATCAGGTTTTTTATGAGAGCTCATATTGCTAATAGCAAACTGAATATGCATGGGGAGCTGCCTAGTGTGTTTCATCAGCATTTTCACTTGCCTTTCCCAGCAGTATTATGCCAAATTTTTCTTGTCCTTTGTGGTTCTGCCTCATAGATAACGTTAACAGCTCCAATGCTGTAAATTACAAATTTAGCAGGTTAGTTGGAGGGGAAGTAGAACGAGTTGAGTAGAAAAGAGGGGCTTGGAAATGAAGAAAACCAATTTGAGTGGACACAGTGGGTGGCAAAACCTCAACAGGTGCAGGATGTTTTACCCCAGGGAACAGCTTTATGTTACAAGTGGTGCCATACAATGCATGTCTTTCTGCTTTGACAATCCCTGCCTTCAGCCTGATGCTTAATAAAGCACCTAAACCTCTTTTCTACTCCCTGACGTGTCTTGCTGCCTAATTATACAGTATCTGTTTGATATTTGATCATATTTTTCTGCAGGAACAGTTTTTAAAATAATTACTCAACATGAGCATGGAATTAATTTAGGGTAGTTTACACTGACAATTTCCTGAGTGACCTCTATGCAGAGGTAGAGTCACAGTGAATTGTCAATTCATTTAAGAAGTTCAGTGGATGGAAGAATGGATGGAAGAATGCTTTCCAGGTACAAATTTGAACTTTTCTCTTTAAAAAAGAAGAAAGACATTTCAAGGGAAAAAAAATAAATAAAGAGTTATAGAGTCAGGATCCCTTTCTGACCCATTATTCTTAGACTGGAAGAGTGCAAACAAACAAAGCCCAGAGATCTGAGAAAATCTGACATTTTTCTCTGTGCTGTGGTAGAGCTCTCACAAGGTCCAGAGGAGGCTGAGACTCTTTGTGTGCTCTGTGGCAGGAAAGGATGTTCTGTGCAGGTGGAAGAACCCCAAGGCACAGTGCTCCCATTTTTAGGGCAGGGTGCTGAGGACTCTGCTCTTCCCTCAGACCAAGCTCTGCTTTTGGCTGCTGCACCTGTATTGTTTTCATCTCCTTCAATCTCTGTGCCAGAGCTGAAGATGAATTTTAAATGCTGCTGCTGGATTATAACGCCTCTGCTTTTTCTGAGGTTTCTGGGTTTTTGTTGTTGTTTTTTTTCTGAATTTAGGCAAGAGTACAAGGAGAGTGACGGTGTCAACACCAAGGTCTGTGCAAGTGAACCAAACTGCAGTGCTTATTTCTCCCAAAAAAGCCATTGCACATGTGGAAATAATAGCAAAACTCAATTAGAACAAAGTGTCCTCTGGCCTCTAAAAGCATCCCTAAATAATACGGATGTTTCAATTTTAATTTCTGTCCTCAGCAAAATGGCAAATACCAGAAGTGTTTTCTCTCCAGTTTTTCAGGGCTTTTTGCTTTTGAAAGAGATGAGTAGGATTTCCCAATAAATATAGTTCTTGGGATTTTGTAAATGTAAGTTTTTAAGCATGTTTTGCCTTACTGCAACATTCAGTAATGAAAATATTGATCTTATTAACCATGCTAATTAGAGCTGAAAAAAATACCTCCAGCAACAGCCAGTAAATATGCAATGAAATAAAAATTCTGAAATTGCTTTGCTAGTGTTTACAGGAGATGAATATTGTCAGGGATAAGTCTGCTATCTGGAACATTGTGAGAAGAGAGAGTGGTAAATATTTGCACACTCTACATTTTAAATTCGTTAATTTGGTATTAAAAATTCCCCTTGTAAAATCAAATTGTATATATATACACACACACATATATTTTTCAACTAATCTGCTTAATAGGAGAAAAAGAATTAAGCAGGTTTTGCTATGCAAGTTCAAATGAGAGTTTGTGAGCAGTGTATTTACACACTGTCTGGAGCAGGAGGAAGCCTTGGATAGTTTGGAAATGCAAAGCATTGATATTTATGAAGAAATTACTTCCTCACTTCTGACAATGACTGTACAACACCTGATATTAAATGTTAAGCATGCATGGGGCTAATGGGAAATATGCTTTAATACATATTGAAAAAGTGGATTTAGTACACAGGAAAAGATGAGTCTATAAAATACTTTGTGAAAGGGGTGACGGAGATTCATTCTGATAATAGTGTAAGACTCAAAGTGAATTTTGAATTAATAAGTCACGTTTGCTTTTCAGTAGCAGTCTCCCTACATTTGTCTTGTGGCAGGTGACAGAACTGCCAATGCAGAGGATTCTGGCCCGCTGCTTTTTGACATGGCCAGCAGTGTAAGAGCTGAGGTTTCACTCTGAGCTCTTCAATATTGCTCTACCCTCTTCTCTTATGCTATGACTCTTATTCTGGCACACTCTCCTGCAACAGAGCAAAGCCTCTGTTGTAATGAGCCATTTCATTACTCAGGTGCTGCAGCCATTTTAAACAGCATACACAGTACTCATATTAATAATTCATTAGTGTATCAACTACTTATATTTAGTTCTAATTATTTAGTTAATGTTTCAAAGAGTTTTTCAAATATAAGTATGATACTATGAATTGCTGAAGATTTTTGTTTTGCCTATGTGGAAAAGAAAGGAGTTGTTGAATTTAGACACAATCCTAACATACAGGGGCAGAATGAAATATGTAGCAAGTTTATGGTGCTGTGGTGGCCAAAAGCAGGCAGAGCTAAATCCAAAGTCTGGCATGTGCTCTTTAAAATGAGGCATTTTGCCATGTTTTTGTTGGAGAAGCACTGCCTGTTGGGTAACAAAAATGAAACTCCTTAATTAATAACATCATCCCTTATGAGGTTTTTTTTTTTTTTCAGAGTAAAGAATTAGCTAATCTCTTTTTTTTTTTTAAATGTTTACTTCCTTGGCCCACCTTATACTGTGGATTTATGTTCCAGTATCTGAGTTCTCAGGGTTTCCAGCCCTGGTTCTGCAGCTCAGAAATGGAATTCATTCATTATGGTTTCATTTTTGGGCATCAATCCCACAAAGTCTCTGGCATATGGGGATGTTGATGGGATGACTCGCATAAAATTAAGCTTGTGTTCAACTAATGGTAGGATCAGAGCTTTAGTCACCAGTAGAAATGTGTATTTGATTTCCTCCTGGACTTGGCACAATGTATAGGGAAAGACATATTCCCAGTTGGAGACATGGGGAGAGGGTGGTGATCAGGGAACACACACAAGTCCCTGCCCTTCATGGGTTTCTTTCAACTGACAATTTATCTTACAAAATGAGAAGCTTGAACTTCAGGAAGGTTTTTTTTCTTAGTATTAGTGGTTATTCTAAAAAGGAAAGCACAAAAAATCACAATAAGGAAGAATGGCTGGCTAAGATCAAAAGCTTGTGCTCCCCAGGTAGTTGTCTCTCCCTTATAAGATTCCTCTGAATGTTTAATGCTGATGAAAACAACAAAAGCCACCATGAGACTCAGCTGCAGCAGGCTTCTGCTTTTGGCATTGGAAACAGTAACAGTCCCAATAACTCTCAGTGCTGACCTCCAGGTGCTCCAAATTCTGTATACTTGGATTTTTACCTTCATGTATGCTGTTTTCATTATTATAATGCTCATAAGAGTATTTGCTGTATATGTTTGTTGTGTGTGTAAGGCCATGACCTATATCTGATTATCTGTTGTAGCACCACACCGTGCTTGTATCAGTGTTTATCTGCTCCTCAGCTGTCCTGCATTTCTTCCCTGTTCTCAGGCAATGGTCAGGTATGGCCTTGTGCAAAACAGAGCTCTTCTGCAGTGTTTTTCTGCCATTCCTTAGCAGGATTTCTTGTCTTAACATCCTGTGTCCTCTGTGGTTTTCTTAGCTAGGTGTTGAGCCTGAATATTAACCAGCACAATTCAGAAACTTCCCAGACTCTGTTTTGGCTCCCTCTGATTATACTTCGCTGGTAAGTTCAGAAGAGTTTTATTCCATCCACTTTACATTTGTGTATTTTTTATGATCCTTCCCAAAGACTGCATTGACCTTTCTGTAAAAAACAAGCACATCACCTGTCCATGAGGGTTTGGGGCTTGAAAGAGCTAGCAGAGGTGGGTAGCAGGAAAGGCAGCTCTTCCCATGCTTCCAACCTTGCCTTGGAGAGAGCTTCAGGGAACCTCTGCTAAGTGCCTTGGCTGGGAACGCCTGGCTCACTGCTGGTGGTGAGGTTTGGCTTGCAGAGGCTTTTGCTTCTGTCAGCTCTAACAGAGCTTCTGCTGGCTGGCTCTTGGTGAGGAGCTGCTGCAGCCCTTGCCTCCAGCTGCCAGCTGAGCAGGGAAGTCACACACTGCTCCACAGGCCGTGGCACAGCCCAGCTCCAGCCTGGAGCCAGCACAGAGGTGCTGCTTGTAGCAGCACTTGGCAGGGCAGCTGCAGAGAGGCCCAGAAATTCTGCTTAGAACTGTCCAGTGGTAGTGTCAGTGTGCCAAGGACCATGATCCAGCACGAGCTGAAGGCATTTGGCCCATGAGAGGACTCAGCCCAGATGGGACTCCCTTGAGAGGGTGCTGCCTTCCAGATCTTGAGCTACAGGGGATGTCTGATGCCCCTCCCCGGACTGAGCCACAGGAGTTGCAATGAGGTTCCTGTTTGATATAAGGGAAAGGATTTTTCACCATGATTGTGATCAAACACTGGAACATGTAGCCAGAGGGTGGAGATATTCAAGCCCTGGCTCAAGAAAGCCCTGTATAAACTGGCCTGGGTAGCAATGCTTTGAATGGTGGGTTGGACTACAGAAATCCTTCCTAACCTAAGGCAAGTGGCACAGAGCCTGTGAATTTTGGATCTGGGATTGACTCAAATGAGAATCTAAAGAGTGATGCCTATGTGGGACAAAAAGGAGCTTCAATTACTGATTTCATTAACTCACAGTGATGCTTTATCCTTTCTTCTCCCCCCACTTAAAGAGGCTTTTGAATTTCTCAGTTTAACACAAAATAAAGGTGACTTTCTAATCACTTTTCATTAAATGACCCTGTCAGGTTTGAAGTGATATTGATTTAAAGTTGTAGAGGGAGGGAGAAGATTGCAATCCATCTGATGTGGCAGCCTCAACAGATTCAGAGGAATATGATTATAATTATCATTGCTATTAAGCACTAATTAGTAGTGCTAATTAGTTAAACACCAGACTAAGCCTGTCTTGTTCTGCTGTTACGTCGTTTATTTATTTAGGGGAACAAGGGAAGGTAAATTAATCAGGAAAATTGGATTTGATCCCTCTCACAAGAAGTGTCTCTTGATCCTCTTACTGCTTTCCTCTCTGTATATTTTATGAAACCCTAGAAGTTATCTTGTAGAATTGCTGGAGAAGAGCAGTAGTTCAGCTGTGCACAGCCATCCTCCCAAGGAAGATCCTAACTCTGTTACTCCAGGTCTGCTCTGTAACACAATAGTGGCTCTGTGCCTGTGCAAGCCAGAGGAGTTTGCCTTTGCCTTCAGTGGCAGCAGAAACAGCCCCAAATGTCACAAATGTACTCACTTATCTCAGAAATAAAACTAGCGACAGGTCTAGAATGTGTTTAAATTCTCTCAATTGCTCTGCAGTGATTATTATGGGGATTTTTTCAGTGTGTCATGTCAAGAAACACACTCAGCAACACAGTCCTCCTGGCTCTTGAAGGGTGAGTTTATAGAAGTATTTAATTTGCCTTTATAGAGACTTGTGCTTTGACACAGTAGCTGGAAAGAGAGTGTAGTGAGTGACTCATGGTACCCTGCTCTGCAGGATCAGGGAGAACTGAGCTGGGTAACGTTGCTCTGTAGCTGTGAGAAAGAAGCAGGAGCTGGTTTTGTTGCTTTCAGAGCCACAGTTTGGAATGCAGAATTTTCAGACTCTCAGGCAAAATTCAGAGATTCTTGAGTTGGTGTGGGACACACTCCAAATAATACCAGAATGGCATGAGGATGAAAACATGGAAAACTTCTCCTGTGGAAACGTGATGCTACACCGAAGACAAGGTTACCTGGGGCAGGAAGAGGTTCACTGACCTGCATGAAGTCCATGCTTGAAAGAATTATTCACCACATGCAGGGGAAGGTCTGTAAAGCCTCTACAGAATAAAAGTCCTGTAGCTTTGGCTGTGAGTGCCCTCACTCACTGACCTGTCCTTTTGCTTCTGAAAAGAGAGTGTCTTTGTTGGGTAAAGGGTTTAGGCTGCTGCCTCTCTGAACTGGGAGTATCTCCTGTATTTGCAGGTATTTCATCCCAAATCCAGGCCACTGCCATGCAAACACTACTGACCAGAAGTGGAAAGGATCATGTCTGAAATACAGGAGCAGCTGTATGACTGTAGAAGAAGAAAAAATATGCACTAATAAAGGGGAAATTGTGTGTCTGTGTGTAGAGTATCAAATATGACTTAGTATATAGTTTCCAAAAATTCCCTTTTAAAATCTATTTTGAAGTCCCTTTTCCATCTTTAATTATTTGCATTTGTTATTAAACTTTATTTTTTTCTCACTTTTTCTCCAAGTAAACACTTTTTATCCACTCAAAGTTTTCCCTTTCTCCAGGTCACTCAATCCTGAAAAACGTATAGAATCCACCTTCATCCTGTTATAAATTTTCCATTTGTTCATTTGACATAAAAATGACATAGCCAATTAAAAATTTAAGTGGGCCTTTATTAACAAAAAGCCTCTAAACTTTCAAGTCGGGACCCAAGGAATGGCGATCTGCCGAGCTGTGAGGCAAAGGGGAACGGCGCTGGGTACGAGCCCACCGAAGGCCGGGGCCGGAGGCGCCCACCGGGTCTGTGCCCACCGAAGGCCGGGGCCGGAGGCACCCACCGGGTACGAGCCCACCGAAGGCCGGGACCGGAGGCACACCCAGGGGGCGGGGGTTTCGATTTTTATAGCCCCGGGTCGGGTGCCGCCCTCTGGGTTCTCCCAGCCCCTCTCGATCTCTCCCACTGGCCCGTTTGTATCCAGGGGTCGCGGTTGGACACCATCAGACCAATTCCGTGGGCCGTGTTATCCCCTTATGGTAATTTGGGTCCCCGGCGCTCCCCTCCCCTTTGCCTCTGCTTCCAGAAGTTTCCTTCGGGCGCCATTTTAGCTTTTAACATTAAAATACATATAACTGAATAACAACATATAAAACACATATAACTGAATAATAATTTGTTCCAGCAGAACCTCACAACATCCCTCAACTCCCAAACCCTCGATGTCTCTGTAAACATGCCACTTTATTAACTAATTAACTGTTTTCCTCAACTTTCATAACTGATTAAAGTCCACAACTATTTAACCAAGGTTAACAGTCCCTGCCCTCACTGGGATACGAAAGCCAATATAATTCTGTTTATAACAATGTAAGTTTGCTTTTGGCTTTTTTTTTTAGTTATTATTTTTAAAATTTTTATGTGTTTTACTGAGTTTGCAGACATAACTTTTGAGTATATCAACTTTTTATATCACTTTAAAAAATAGAAGCTGTCTGATTTTGCTACATTGCAATCAAATCTAATAACAAGTATCTAGCAATATATAATGAACGTTTTGTATAGCACTGAGTATTTAATTAACAAAACAGGTACATGATGAATCATTTAATTGTACCTGGACAACTCCATACAATAATAAGCTCTGAGCATCTTGTTTTTCAGTGAGGTCAGTGAGATCTAGTAAAATTTCATTTATCTCTTTTCCAGAATGCAGGTGGTATCTTATCCAAACACTGGGGAGCTGAAATCTTGAGTACAAGCTTCCACTTCTTGTCCTGGACTCAACTAAAGCTTTTCTGAAGAAATCTCTGAACACCAACCTCGCTATTTTTAGAGGAAAACAAAGCACACTTCCTTTGAGTTTTGCAGTTGGTATAAAAGCATGTGACAGCAGTGGCACAAAATAAACAATAAGTAGAAATTAAATATAAAATATGCACTAGCACCTTTACCCCTTTGAGAAAGCTTGACCTGCCTGTGGCAGGTCCTGTCTGGGTGGGCTGTACATCACTGGTGCCCTTGTTGTGGGTAATGGAATGTGTAAGTATCATTTGGGCTGAAGGAGGATGTGATGAGATGAAGGTGGAATATAAGCTCTATATTGAATGGTCCTGCTTTGATTGCTTTTTGTCATCATCATTCTAAAATTCATAACCCTCCTCAATTTTGGGTGAATTGTGTTAATGTATTTTACAGTGTGATTGGTTTAACAGCATGTCCTGCAACAGGATCTGGCTTGCAACAGCAGAAATTGAAACTGGAGAAGGGCATTTCATCTCCAGCAGACAAAAGTGGTGATTTCCAAGACTTCCTGACTCCCTGCACCTTGAGTGCTGTAACATTTTGCTGATTTGACTGTGAGTTATGATTTGCAATAGCAAAATAGGTAAGACTTGTAATGGCAAAATCATTAAGGGATAATTTGGGTTCCCAGTGAAGCCTTTGACAAATGCCCCCTTGGTGCCAGTGGGAGCCAGTGAGGTGTAGACCAGAGAGTGTCTGTGCTGAGGGCTCTGTGCTGCCTCCTATTCACAGCTGCAAGTGAGCTCTTAGCAGGAAAACAGCTGGGGCTTTATTTTCTGAGGAAAGAACAGGGACTTTTCCAAGAGACAGGGCTGCTGCAAATGCTGGCTGGTGGAGTCAGAAATCTGGCTACCTGCTCAGGATTGCTGACCTACCCTTGTTTTTAACCCTGTGATATGCAATGAATCACTAAGGAGTTCAGAGGAGAGCTGTAACATTCATAAATAAAAATAGCACTTCTACCCTCACTTTTATATCCATACATAAAATAGCCTCACCTTTCTTTGTCCTCTTTCTCCATATTTTTATCTTTTTCCTGTAATCCAGTTTCCTTATTCATTGTGTCATGTGTCCTGCTTATAGAAAACTCATCAGGCTTACTAGGTATGAAAATTTTAATATCTTTTAGGATTTTTGTAATTTCTTCTGCTGTAATGGATGGCCTCATGCAAAACAATGAGAAATATAAGGATATTGAAATCCCCCTTCTGTGATGAACAAATAAATCATGAAGCTGGGAATTTCTAGGGAGCTGAAAGGACTCCATCATAAATTAGGAGATTATGTCCTAATATAAATTGCCTGGTCCAAAAAAACACCAAACCAAACCTCAAAAAAATGCAATGAATCAAAATTTGCCTTCACTGGGGGAGACCTTAGAAGACCTTCTACTCACTTCTCAGATAATTTTTTCTGTCTTAAAAATCCTGTCAGTGCTTCCTGTTCTGATTTTTGGAATATTTGGTAGCATCCTGGTCTAAGAAGTTGTGCAGCAGCAACACAATTCAGAAATGACTGCATGGGGGGATTGCTCCAGCAGGAGACTCCGCTCAGACCGTGGCTAATGTACATGTTGACTTAAACTAGCTCAAAAAAAGTGCTCATGGCTCTTATGGAGGGGAATGTGAATAATTTTTTATGTAAGGGCCTAGAAAGTACAGTACTTACCTAAAATAATTAAAAACAAACAGTAAGAGAGAACAGCTCTGGCCCTTTTGTCCTCTTCCTCCTTTAAACTTCTTCAAAAATTCTGGATGTAGTTCCTGACTGTAAAAAGAGATTGAATTTTTTTTTGTTGTCTTTATTTAGGTAATAAGAATAAAATCCCTGTCTGAAGGAGTTAACAGCATTGCCCAGATGTAAATGAAAAATGAAGTGAAAATATCACCAGCACCAAAGTCAAATAAATTCTTTAATATATTGCCAGTACATTGAATTGAACTGCTAAAACCTTTGTGCTCTGGCTGGCAAGCTGAATGAAATGTGAGACCACAGAGAAACTTCTGCAGAAAACAGTTTGTTTGAGGATTGTCACTTTGCTCTGAGAGAAATGTCTCCTTGTTTCTTTCTGGCTGTGGTAACTAACCTTAAACCTCCACAGGGACTGTATGATGATGAGCTGTGGCACCTGAGACAAACGTGTTTGTGCCCTCTTGATCTCTCTTATGAGAAATGGGACTTCAGTGCTTGAGGAGGAAGAAAAGAGTGAAAAAGGCCAGTCTCCCAGGGAATACTGTCAGGGCATTAGAGCAAACAATGCCTGTATCCTTTCATGGATGACACAAACTGATTCATGCACATCTAAAAGGATGGGGAAGAGAAAAACAGAGCTTGTGGCTTATATATCTTTATTGAACAAAACCTGTATTTGGCCTGGTGGCTGTTGGAATGATTCCATCATAATTGTAGAGTCCTCATGACATTCATTTTACTTTCTCCTTTTACTAAACAAACTGTTTATGGTTTTGGACTCCAAATTGTACCTTTAAGTGTGAGAGAAAAAAGAAGAGTATGAAGGCAAGTTGGATTCTGCATGCCATGGCTGAGACAAGGAAGATGAAGTGTGATTCTCATTTTAAGCTGGCTCTGTGCTGGCACTTCTGTTCCAGGTGAACTGGAATGAGATTTTCACAGAACGCACTCTTCTGTACAAACTGGCAGACATTTAGTTCTGATTAGAGTTATCCTGGGCTGGGATACTCTGCCACCTGCATGTCCATCTTGCCCCAGCCTGCCTTGGCCAGGGCTCTTCCATTCTTCCTGTCCCTGGCTTTGCTGGGCTGACAGCCAGGCAGAAGGAAGGGGTCATCTTTTGTTAGATATTTTTCTCTAGAACATCTGTTAACAATCTACTTTATTTAAAAGCAAAGGCTAGGTATCTGTGACCAGTTTAAGACCCCATCTCTGTGAAAAAGGCAGCTTTAGGGAAGAAAACCAGATAGCCATGTTCCTTCCTCCCTCTGAAAAGAAGAGTCTGTCTGATGTGAAAACCATTTGGAATCTGTATTTCCATTCCTCAGAAACAATCACGTTGTAAATTGAAGTAGAGAGGGTGCTGGTTATTTGCCTCAGCACTTGCTAAGAAGCATAGTCACAGACTGGCTATTAGGGGTTTGGTCATGTGAGCTGAATCTGGCATTTCTAAAACAAATCACAGTCTTTATTGTTTAAATTCAGACTTTGTAAAATCAGAGAAAAGAAGAGAAGTTTTGAGATTTTCCTGAGATAACACCAGCTATCTCATCTCTTGCAAATACTTCTTAAGTGATTCTCAACACTTATGATGAAAGAGACATAGCAACTTCCATGGAAATTTAATCCAGTATCTAACTTTTTATATAGACAAGGATTTTCTTATTTCTTGCAACAATTCAAACATATTTTTGCTCATCCTGTCTACCACAGATCAACAGTATCCCCTTTACAATAACTTATGTGTTGAAGAATATGGTTGTATCTTCTGGACTTCTTTTCTACAGCTTAAAAATACCTCAGTTCTTTTTTGATAGAACCTGTTTTTTAAGACCATTAATTATTTTATTTTGCCCTCTGGCAACATCTTTATCTGGTCCATCTGAATTGCCAAAGCCTGAATAAATAGTTATGAATAACTAGTGTCCCATTCTGAAGCTTTTCTTCAGATGTCAAATACAAATGTCAAATCATGTGTGGAAGTCACAGTTTTTTAATAGGATGGTTTGTCTTTATGTGGTTCTTATTCTGGTGTTCAACAGTTGGAGAACCTGTTTATTTCATTAGTGTGAACTGCATTAATAACTGTCATTAATTATTACTCAACGTATTTGGTGATACCTTGTGAATGCTTTTGGAAATACACTTTTAATCTTCAGGTTTTGATATTGGTGACCTCTGTAATATGATGTGTAATGAAAAAGAAAGCTTATTAACCAAGTTTCTCACCTTTTTATTTTCACTTAGTGCTATTCTATAATGATGTAGGCAGTGCAGCCATTCCCTAGAAATCTTGTCTATACTGTACTTTACCTTCCTGTACTTCTTTTAGGCCTTGCTGAGTCTCATGTCCAAAGAAATTACTCCTGTTCTTATCAGCCTCTCATATTTGAAGCATTTCTCTTTGATTATTTTCATTTTTCTTCTTGAGCCCACTGGTTTGGCCATGAACTTTAAAACTAGGCTTACCACCACTCTGAAGGTACCTCCAGATGGAACCAAAGCACAGATTAGTACTAGGATGCATCATGTGTCTGGTAATGGGATGAAGCAGATTTTATGTTCATCCTTCAGTATTATGACACATACTGAAATTCTGGTGTTAGCTGCAAACACAATCATCATACTTAAAATAGGGGTATTGTTATTTTAATTTATTTATATTTAATTCTCTCCTATCTCTTTTCTAGCATTCTCCCTTGAAATGAATAGGTGATCATGATGAGTTTCTAAATTTTTAATTAGTCCTTTTAGACTAGATAAGTGTGGCTTTCAATTATTAAAAACCCAACATTTTTTCTTGACTTCTGGAACAACAGTTGCTCAGGAGGTGTTACCCAGGCAGTGCTATGTAGGCTGAAATGTAAGGCCAGGTACACTCAGTTTTCAGCAACCTCCCTAGCCCAGACTGGGCTGTGTCAGTCTGCAGTGGAGCTGAACAGCTCTGCCTGTACTGAGGATAAAGGCTCTGGTCACTGCTGTCAACCTGCACTTCCCTTTGAAATTTTGCAGATCAAGATCAGAATGAGATCAAGGGGACGTGGCTGTGACTAAGGCAGAGTTAATTGCTTAATTAGTTAGTTAGTTAGTTAGTTAGTTAGTTAGTTAGTTAGTTAGTTAGTTAGTTAGTTAGAGAGGGGCATGATACCCCACTATTCAGTGTCATGTTATTTATTCCATCTGAAATTTTTGAATTGAAATTTATGGGGGTTTTTCTTTCCAGTTGGAGAGCAGACATTCTGTTCCCCAAACACAGCCACTTTTTACAAAACAGGCATGTAATTTTACTTGTGTGGCTGAATCTGTACTCCTGTAGCTTTTGATGGAGATGTTGTTTATATTTCTCCTGTGGTGCAGAGCTTCAGCAGAAGTTTGACTAGCCCCTGTGTTTTGTTGGGTTCATTATGGAGGGATGCATACAGAACTTTCTTGGAGCTTCTGTGTGCTAAGAGAATTACAGGGAGGGAGCAGCCAGCTTGGTTCCTCTCCAAGATGTGCTGAAACACAAGAAGTACCTGTTGGACTGCCCCTCTTCTTTTTCCTGTTCAAACTGGACAGTCGAGGCAAGTGCATGTGTCAAATGTCAAATGCTAAGTCCCTTACATATCACAAAGCAGATTTCCCCTTATTTGGGGGTTTGTGTCACATATTGTGAGCTGGATGTTGACTTTTATTTAGTGCTCAGACAGGTATTGCTGAGTTCCTCTGATTTCCTCTGACAGCTCTGTGACTATAAGCTCCACTGGTCTCCTTATTTAGACATATACATTTACCTGTCATTGGGACACAGCTTACTAGTATTGTACATTTTGACTTATTAAAGTTCATGTTGCCACAGAAACACTTCTGTTTTCAAAATTATTTATAATTCTTTTGGGGCAACTGACTTTCCTGTGTTTTTCATCATGTCTCTTATTTCATTTTTAAATGAATTTCATGGCTAGGTGCAGTACCCTACTGTGCACAATTATTGCACCAATATACAATCTAAGCATCACAAAATAATTTCCAAAATCTAGGCAGTTTTTGGAACCACTGCAAGAAAATCAACAGAAAAGCCCTCTTTTTTTTTTTTTGCCTTAAACTGAGTCACTTACCTGACATTTAAAATATTGTCTTTAATATTTCTTTCTACCTCATTAGAGAGTTAAATAATCCATGAGATAGTGTGTATTAAAAATCCATTCAAAATATTGCAATATTGCTTTTAAAAAAGCCTCACAAATCTACCTTGTACACTTAGCCTATCCCTCATATGTTACTTAACAGCCAAATGGAGCTGTGTCTTAACAGTCTAATTAAAGGTAAAAATTGGGACAATCAGAGATGTCTTTTCTAAATTAAAAGTCCTCTTTTATGTGCTGTGGAGGTGTCAGCACTATTATAAGGGCTAATCAGACATTTTACAACATCCTGGTACCAGTCAGGAAGTGGCATTGTGTGTAGTTTAAAGATTATTAAGTTTCTTTAGAACACTGGGGTTAGATTTTAAGGATGCCTTAAAACAGTGCTTACCTGCTGTTCCAAGGGGAAGTGCTTTATTGTCTCATAAGAAGGAACTGGGCTTTTTGAAGAATTAAATGCTTGTGGATAATGGCAAGTTTCTACTTCTGAAAGCCAATGAAAAGAACAAGCAAATTGTTGTAAATGCAGTGGGCTTTAAGTGTTCATGTCCACTCCTAAATCCCAGCCAGAGTATAAGTTCAAACTCACCTGCTGATTGTATGTGGCATTTCATATCAGTTTCCTCTGTAAAATACCTATTTCCATCATTTGTCTCTCCTCCCCCAGCAAACACCCAGATAACTCTTCTTTGCTTTCCTTTACAAATGTAATTAGCAGAAAGCCTGGGACAATGGTGCCTTTTCACAATAAAATTAAATAATCCTTTTAATGCATAGACATTTAACATCTCATGATTTGTAAACCACACTTATGCTTATATTGGGCAGTGGGAAAGGTGGGGACCAACTTGTTTTCATACTTTCTTTTTTAATGCTTGCATTGTTTTCACTCAGAACTTGGTTATAATCATAATCTTGCCTGTTGCTTCCATTTGTCCTCCTTTTTCTACCTGGCTTTATCTGCTTTCACATTTTGAGTGTGAGATTCTAAGTGCTTTACATGCCTGGCTAGAAGAAGAAAAAAACCAAAACCAAGACAAATATGCAGACATTCATTTTGTCTTTATCCAAATAACACAAAAAATTGTGAAAAAAAAAATTCTATGTGATAGGACCCCTACTATGCTTGTAAATAAGTGAGCAATGCCCTTTGTGAACAAAATTTGTAGATTTATCACAGATTTATCTGAAGTTTCTAGTATTTGAGTTGATCTTTAGATGAGGCATTCTGAAGATGTTAATCAATGTCAGCTCTAAAGAGTAATTTTAAAACTTTCATTGAGTATGTGAACTTCTTGCAAAAATATATCTTCTGATTAAATGTCTAAAGTGAAATGAGAAGTTTTGTCTGCCTAATGTGAGAGCAATCAGTGTTTAACAGACTAACAACTGCTTCAAAAGAATTCAACACCCAACCATAATGGAGGCTTTTGAAACTAAATTTTCCTGGTGGTGTTTAGGGATTTAACCAAGCAATGCACATTAGTGTTAATGGGAAATTGTCTGGGCAAATCTCTGCACATTACGCTGCAAATGCACTCCTTAGTGTTTAAAGCTGGCCTGTTAACACCCATTATGGAACTGCACTCAGGAAAGGACAGGAGGAAATATGGTACCTAAACATCCATCAGTACAGTCCCCCTTTGAGCCCCACTCCTCCCCACTCCCCCAGTTTTGAGGGGCTTTATTTTATTTGTTCTTCTTTGGGATTTTTTTTTAACATAAATTCTGCAAGAAGACTGTATGGGGATATTCTTCCCTATGGAAAGGCATTTTCCCAGATTGAAAAATAACTGCTTTTCCCGGGGGCCAATTTGAAGTTGTCATGGAACCTGTGGAGGGGTTGTAAATACAGCAATAAGGTTTTCTGCTTTTCTTTTCTCTTTTATTTCTTTTTAACTAGCCTTCCTGTCACTCCCAGCTATTCTTCTGCTGATTCTGGACCTGATTCAGCTCCAGCAGAACTTAGAGATGAGGAAGGATAATGTAATGGAGAAAGCCTCACAGAAATTTGCCAACAGTATTTTTAATTTCCCAATGCTGATTTGGTAAAATTGGACTTGTGTTGAGAACATCCAACTTTAGGTAAAATTTTTGCTACTCACTGCTCAATTTTTCAGTCATTAATCTTCCACAGATAGCATAGCTTTAAGGTCTGGTTTCTCCACATTTATTTATACATAAGGGAAGAATTTTGATAGGAAATTTTAGAAGATGATCATCTAAACACAGTTGTTGTCATCCTGGCAATAAAGACAATTCATCTGGAATGGAAGCAAATGGCTGAGAGGTGAAGCTGCTCTGTCACACCTACACTGGGTGTCCCAGCTATCAAGTAATGTGGAGAAAAGGACTTTATAGCATCTGTGAAAACCAGGAAATGTCTTTGTTTTGTTCCAGCTGCCTGCCAACATTTTTTAAATACCAAATTTACTCATTGTAGGAAATCTCCTTACAATTAGAATGTGAGGAGCCAAGAACTGGGTAGGGAAAACAAAGAATAAAGGTGTGAGATATAAGAGGGATTTTTCAGAAAAGCATAGTCACAGAAGAGCTACATTTCCATCTGTGATTTTTCATTTTGTTCAAGGTCTTGTACTTTGGTTTGATGTTCTGAATCTTGCCTCTTTAGGAAAAAATTGAAATGAGGTAGAGTAGAATATCTTTGCCATGGGGTGACTCAGCAGAAAACCATAATTGCAGCTATTCCTTCTTTTTTGCTCATTGAAATGAATGAAATGTACAACTACAACCCAAAGCCACTTGGGTAATATCTCTCCTTTGGGGAGCTATGGACCTTGTAAAACAAGGCCTGATGGCTCCTGTCACTTTTCTGAGAACCTGTGCAAGGAAACTGAGCTCAGGTTTAGCCCCTGTTCTTTGGGGACCTGACACAGGATTTTGTATCCTCAATGATAATAGAGCCACATGGCAAAAATTCCTTTTCAATTTTCCAGTTCACAATGTATATTTTGATTTTACTGGTGCAGAATGTGTGCTCTAGAGTAAAAACCTGTAGTTTTTCACAACTGAAATCTCCCCAAATTGGCAGACAGATTAATAACACATGCTCAAGGTGCCCATTAGTTATTTCTACAATTAGTGGAAAAGTGCCACAGCTCATTCTAACGAGTTTATTAGGGGAATTTCTGTAGGAATGCAATCAATTCTTTGCTCTATATAGTTAGCCAAAGCCAGCAGATCTAACTTTAAAAGTCCTTTTAAGGATCCTTCAGAGACAAGTAAAACTAGATTTGAAAGACTTACCACAAACCCACTGTTGATTCACTAATGTGATTGAGGCTCTGGCACAGGGGTTTTTTTTCCTCTTTACAATACATTTTCAGAGAATATGAAAGTGATGTTTTTGGGTTTCCCTTAAGTTGCTGAAGTGGCTTATGACAATATTTTTTCTTTCCTCCTTATTTCCCTGTTA
The DNA here is from genome assembly GCA_013398075.1 of Notiomystis cincta. Taxonomy (NCBI): domain Eukaryota; kingdom Metazoa; phylum Chordata; class Aves; order Passeriformes; family Notiomystidae; genus Notiomystis; species Notiomystis cincta. The sequence goes on along the minus strand of VZRX01008587.1, from coordinate 58,054 downwards.
TGCATACAATGGCAAACTATCCCTGATGAACATTTTATTTAATGCTATTCTCTGTTCCTGTTCTTATTACTCACTCACCCAACTTACTGCTGTCTTCTGCAAAACCTTTGTTATGTTTTCCTGCCTAAATTGGGATCCCCCACTCTGCTCTCTGCAGTGCTGCTGTCTCCAAGGTCCCTTGGCTGAGGGAGAGAGTCCAGACTGGGATCTCATGTGTGAAGGAGAGGGTTGGATGCAAGATGCTGGAGGCTTTTAGTCCTTCAGTAGGGCAGCTGTGTGATGCCCACTGCCAAGGAAGGAGTCCTTTGTTAGAAAAGTGCCTTATGAAAGGATAAGTATGGACCTTGGCACTCCCCAGTGTCTCTCTTCTCAAGAGCTGCACATCCCAACATTGTGCCACTGTCACCAGGGCTGCAGTGAGCTCAGGAAGCACACCTGAAGCTGGAGTCAGGGTGACAACCTCAGCACAGCTCAGGCAGTTCTAGCTGGCCAGACAGAAAATGGTTAAAGCTACTTAAAGCTGCTAAGGTGGTTTAAACACTGAAGTGATGAGGCAGTCACAACCACTCTGATCTCTGGTTAAGAGAACCCAAACCCCTAAGCAGGGAGGCTTGTTGAAGGCAGATAAACATGGTAGTTAGTCACTGCTTATTCCAGTGACTAACTGCTGTATTCTTCATCTATCAGCTCTTTGTCTTAACCACATGCAGTTTGTGGGAGAGCACTTTTCCATCTGTGCTCTGTTGCTGTCAATTTTAAACCTGATTTTAAATCCTCTTGAACTGTTATGGCAGTTCCAGCCTCATTCTGTCCTAAAGGTCCAATAGATTTTGGTGGTTGCTTTGTTTGAGCCTTCTGTTGAAGGCTCAGAATTCTGCCAGTCCACCACAGAGTGTGTGTACTTAGAGGAGAGGAATGCTCTGCCTTTACCCCAGCTCAGGGGAATGGCTCTATGGTGTGTCTGTACTGCTGCTGCTCCAGCAGAGTGGCAGCGCTCTGATTAAACAGATGGATAATTGAAAAAACTGCTCAAGGAAATTCCTACCCCTGCCTCATGTAGGCATTTGATTTCTTTGTTTAAATAATACATATTTCACATTTCAGTGGTAGAAAACAGACCTTTGAAAGTGCTGTATTTTGTCCAAATTTGTGTTCTTATCTGCTGGTAGGTTCCAACTGTCCATGCAACAGCACAACTTTTTATTACTTTACAGCTCTGAATTGTGCTTTTTTTTTTTTATTTTCACTATTAATTTGACAGTCCATTGGAATACTATTTGAAAATATCCAGACATTTTTAATAAAATATTTTTGGTCATAAATGCTATGGGGAAATTTGGCACAATATATCCTACTTTCAGAAGACAAATGTGCATTTTTACAGGAGCAGCTAGAATGACAGAATAATTTTGGTACAGCAGAAATTTGGGTGAAATCCAATTGCTACAGTGAAGGTACTATTAGTAATGTGCTTAAACCAATACAATTTATCTTTAACTTTCTAAGCACAACTAATTTACAGACTCTGGGAAGAAACAGTGGTAACTGGCAGCAGGGTGAATTCTGCTGTTTTCTCTTTTTGTCTTTCATTCTTTTTACCTCCAGTGAGAATATTGCACATTAATTTATTGTTCACTAAGAGACTAACAAATCTCTCTGCATTTTTAGCTTTCAAATTTGTCACATAACACTTCTTAATCTCCCCCTCTTCCACAAGCCCTTCAATATAACATCCCAGGTGTTCTCCTTCACCTTGTTTCACCCTTAGAATTCTTTTTTCTGCTCAAGTTGTCACTCAGCTTGCCCAGCACTTTAGCAGATCCATACTGTGCAAGGAGCTGTTCCCTAATCATGGGTCAGGGCAAGTTTTGGTAGGGAGGATGACTTGGAAATCAAGGTTTGGGAAGTGATTGCAGGGATCAAAAAAGGGTAAGTTAAAACTATGGCACTGCTGCCTTTACCATCCACTCACACTGGAGCCTGTTGTAGGACTTCTAAACTGCTTTCTGCAGAGGGAAAGAAGAAATGTTGGTTTTCACTCTCAACAGCACATGCATTTTTTTCTCAAAATCTGATTTTAAAGCCTCATCTTATCATAATATGCCTGCACCATTAGGAACTAGGAATATATGCTGATAAAAATGTTACCTCCTGTCTATGGTAGCTAGCAAGTATTGCCATTTTGGTCCACTTTAATGCCATTTACTTCACTGGGGATGCTTTATGTGTCTGGTGGCATTACACCCCAGTAACACTCTTTCTAGATTTACATAGAATGAATGGAATTAAAATGTGGAATTAAAATCTGTCCTCTATTTTCAGATATACTGACCAGTCTTCTAAGAGCATTTCTATTTGGGCATCATTTACCTACTCTTTTCTGTATCATTTGTACAGTACTCTGTATATACAATGCACGATCACTTTTAGCTATTGAAGCTATTCCAGTGGCACCAACAGCTTCTGACTGATCTTGTCTGTGGTTATTCCATCACAGAATGCAAGAATTGGTGGCCCAAAGCAGGACAATATAAACTGGCAAGACAGAAAACAGGAGAGTGTAAACTACCCAGCTCAGAGGTGTGCAGAAGGTCAGGGGTGTAGCTGGGACAGACTGCAGTTCTCTCACTGCCTCTGGGGTGCTGTACTTTGGGAACCTCATTCTCTTCTCAGTTCAACAAATCTTCACTCTGCACATAAGTGGTGTAGGGATCTCCAGCCTCTGTGCTCCTGCCAAACCCAACAGTGGGAAAGCATGGGGAAGTGAACTTAATGAATGTCATTCATTTCAGCAGTGAAACACAACTTTAATATTTTGCTTAGCCTAAAATTTGTATGGAAGGAATGAAAGTCATGAACAGAGCTGGACAGTGTCTTCCAGGTTTTGGGATTTTTTACAGCCAGAAAAATACTTATATTACCAAGACAAAACATTCTGCTCTATCTAGTGCTGTTATTTCGGTTGTGCTAGAATCTGTAATGTATGAGGTTTATTTTCTCCCTTCAAGGCAAATGGAACTCATAGAAAAACAACTTCTTATCCCCCTGAACTCACCAGCCAGATGCTTTTCCTGTGCTGCTGTCAAGTGGGAGTGCTCAGTATCCATCACTTCATATCCATGCCTCCTATTCCATCACACTGCCCTTCATAGACCTCTTTTCAATTTTAAATGGATAAAAAGTGGATTGAGTAATCTGTAGATATGTTCCTTGTTCAGCTTGTAGCAAAGAGCCCAGCCTGAGTAGTGTTGGCAGATGTGCCACAAGAGCAGCAAACTCAGGAGCTGAACAGGGAGCTGAGAGCAGAACACTGAAGTTGTCTGAGTAGCTACTCTGTCTCCTCAATCTTCTGTCATGCTGGGACAGTATTTACAGTTTGTATTAGGTGGTGATTCAGCCACATACAAACTTAGAGAGCAAGGATTCCCCTTAGCAGACCATATGCCTCTCTGATAGGATTCAGGAAGTTCTCCTTGCCTTTGACATCCAGAATAATATTTACTGTGTTGTTCAAAGCAAGTGTCTTTCCTTTATTGAAGAGTGGCCTCTGGGGATGAGATGTTTATGCTGCAGTGAAGCTGCTGAAACTGCAGTGCAAAAGGAAGATGGCCCTGAGCAGAGTGGCCAGACTAGAACTGCCTGCAAATGGCACAGCACAGTGACACTGAAGACTTGTCTGGCTCATTCATGAGGTCCAAGTTCAGGGGAGCTGTAGGCACTGTGTGGGTGGCTGAGGGAGGGCCAGAGCATGTCCCAAGAACCCTTTTGAGAAGGGAATTCTGGAGAGGGTTTTACCTCTGCAACTGGATTCCCTCACCTGTGTGATGGAAGCACGTGTAGCCACTCTCACAGTGGGTTGGTGTGCCCTAGCATTGCTCAGGAGGCAGCCCCTCATGTGAATTTCCACAGGTTTCATTCCTAGGACCTGGGGAAGCAGAGCCTGTCAGGGGAAACCCAGATGTGAAGAGGGTTGGAGGGGACTTATGAAGGGGTCTTGGAGGAGATGAGGTCACACAATGACAGCCAGTGGGGGAAAGGGGAAGGGAGACAGAGGTTGGGTTACATTCTTATACAGAAGCTCTATAGAATTACAAGATTTCAGTGGGAGCAGCTGTTTTCACAGATTTTTCTAAGGGGGTCTCTTACACTCTGGTATCAGCCCACCAGCCAGTATGAGATGTCACCACAATAGGAAAGCCACAGGCTTTAGGGAAGTCTCTAAGAAGCAGGAATCCAGAGAATTATAGGTACCATTAGTCTTTTTGTAAGTACTATAAAGAGACAACTGTGTGTAAGGAGAATCTGGGGAGAGCTTCAGTCATGGCCAAGATGCATAACTGGTGATGAGAAGAAACCACAAGGTGGTTTAGGTGGTCTAGGTGGGATAGATCAGCTCCCACAGTGCCATGAAATGTTCAGTGCCAAGGTTGGATCTGAGGGGTTCACATTCACAGCTATATCACAGAATGTTCCAAAAATGTTGTTGGCATCCTGTCTTTTCAGTCAAAATCCCCATGCATTATGTGCAATCAGTGCTTTCTCCTCCTGGAAAGCCAGCACCCTTTCAAGGCAGCACCTGGTGCAGTCACTTTGTGCACTGAGGAACTCACTGAGTTGATCTTTAAGGGATAATGAAACAATGACATCTCTCCATTTCCTATTTCCTACACTGATGATCCATGATCATGGATCATACAAACCCCTGGGGATTTGGAAGACTGTGAAGTACATCATTGTAAGCATTTTGATTTCTTGCAAATGCAGGGAGGGATATGGGGAAAATATCTCTTGTAAATTTTTAGCAAATGTAGGAGGACTCTTGACGTAATCTTCAAAATCTTCATGTGCTTATGTAGTCACCAGAAACATTCTGGTCATGCTTTTTCCTCCTTGGTGCTTACTACTGCTTATTCTTTTTTCTTGATGCCTTTTGCTATTTACTTTGCCTCTTTTTTAGCTGCTAATTCTGCCTTCTTATGTGACAGGACTTTGTGGTGTTGCCTCCTCTCTGACGTGTCACAAATGCTCCGTTGCTGCCATGACCCACAGACAGAGCTGGTGGTATCACATGTTTTCTGTTAGTGCATGAAGGGCTGCATCACAGCTTCTAAAGGACTCACTCCTGGAAAACTTCAGGCTTAACTTAGTTTGGAAAGGAATAAGATGCCTGACAGACTGAGACTGACATTGTACAGTCTTCTTTAGGAGTCATGCTGAAAGGTAAGGCTGTCTCTTAAGCTTTTGACCTCCACAGATCAAAGCTGGTTTAATTTTGGTTTATTTTCCAGGCATGTCTAAGGTTCAGTTCAGTCAGCACTGTCCTTAAACACACCAGGGTTCCAGGTAACATTCTGGGCACTGTGTGTGCACAGCCCCATGTCCTGGTGTCTCTGCCCCATTGTCTCGTCCCACTGTGCAGCTCTTTAACACTTGCACTGCTGTAGAACTCTGGAAAATAGCAGGTGGAGAAGGAAGGCTGATCCAATTTCAGAGACAAAAGCTGGTCTGTTCTGATAGTAAAAATGTGTTTTCTGCAATTACTATTTGAAGACCTCTTTTGTGCAGGAAATAGGATTTGATTTGGAAGAATCCCTGGCATTGTAATGCTATCAAAGTGAAATTGCTTATTATTAATTTGCCATTCATTCTGAAAGTGTTTAAGACAATTAGAATTATTTTACTTCAGCATAATCGTTGCTTCCACATTATGGACATGTAATCTTGTTCCAATAACTCATCAGTGGTTCTCTTAATTTTCATATATAGTTTTATATAAACAGTCCTTTTCTCAAAGTGATTTAATATTCATGAAAAATATCTGAAGCTACAAATATCAATTACATCTGTAGAATAAATAAACATAAATGTTTACTTGAAATATCCTGTGTCCTTCAAATTTCATGAAAAGGACCATCTCTGAGATGAAGTGTTGTTCTTCCATCCACTTAAGGTTCCTGATATTGCCAATTGCAGTGGGTGTCCACCAAATAGAACAGGCTCCTTTAGGAAATGAATGAAATGAAACCAGTTAAGTCAGTGCACACAAGTAATTGAGTTGTAATGTAATGTAACAGCCTTGTCATCTTCTTTTGTTCAGTGTGCAGCTCAAAAATGCTTTTATTTTTCTTTATTAGTGCTGTATATCTCTGACTTAATGAGCTTAATGAGCAATATTTTTTCCTCCTTTTCCCCCTTTTCTTGCCATGCTAAAGATGGACTTATAAGGGTAATTGCATTGGAAATGAGATATGAAAGCTTCCACCTTTTGCGCTCAGTCCAGACTTTAAGTAAAAATTTTCATTTTTAGATGGCAGGGTTGGTATACTCAGCTTTGCATTTGGCTCTTGTGGCCCCCTTCCAATTTGCTACACCTGAGGAAAACTAATGGGAGTTTGAGATTCATGATGGAATTGCTTCTTGGGGATAAATTCAAACCTTTCTTCTCTCTTAACTCTCTGTTTAGTGAGTATTTATTTATGATTCTGCAATTTGGTTTGTGAGCTGCTGATGGAGAGTAGTTCCCCTTTTACTTCCATAGTACTTGCCAGCAGATTATGTGATTTGATACCTTTTGTTGTGCTTACTGCTGGTTTTGTCATTGTTCATTCTCTGAGTGAGCAAAGCAATCCAGCCTTGATCTCAGATGCAGTTGATATATTTAGTGCAGGCAGAGAATGCTCCAGTAATGTCCAAAGGCCAAATAAACCTGTAGGTAGTAAACCCTGCCTCTCTTTCCAAGATTTCAAGTAGGTCTTTATAGCTCCAGATGCTGCTTTTTGCTCAGTCCCAGACAGCTGCCTGTGGATGCTCTCCAGAACAGTTTATCTCTAGTTACACAGCCTAGATCCATGGAAGAGGTGTCTAAGGCACCAGACCTCAGCCCAACAGGGCTCTGTTTCACAAACCTGCAGACTGCCTTTGAATAAGTTACATCTTTGGGCTGGGAGAACATTTAAGGGTCATGTGCTGTGTCCTTATGACATCAAAAAGAAGTTTTCAGATTTCTGTGCAATGTCTGCAATTATAAAATACTTTTAACTGTGGTTGATTAAATAATCTGTCTTAATTAAAAGCAGGTTTTAAACATATGCATGTGTGATTTTAACAAAATTGCTGCTTTAAAAAATTTTTATAAAAAATACTTCTGAAAAAAACCAAACCCATGTCTGTGTTCCACCCTCTCCTTTTCAGTGTCATTCACAGCAATGACAGTGGATACTTATTTGGAAGAATATAGGGCTGAGTGGTGAATCCAGATAATTCAGGAGACTCCTCAGCTCTCAGCCCCTGTTCTCCTCTTTCCCTCTTCTACATTTTACTGTTCTCAGTGTCTTTCTATTATCAGGGTTAATTTGTTTCTTAGAACCTAATGGAATAAGCTGCTGGCTGCAACACCTTGTGTTAAGCAGCCAAGATGTGTGGGAACAATTAATGAGAACTAGCTTGGAAGTGGCTTTCCTGGCTTTGTGATGGCTGTCACTGGTGCAGTTGATGGGAGGCTCTTTCCAGTTTTCTGCACTCTGTTCTACAGCCACTCAGCAGGTGAAATTGAGACAGTATAACTTATAATGCACAATAAGCAAAACCTGAGAAATCATTGCATGCTATTCACAATATTGCCAAAATGCTAGCATGAGAGCTCATTGTCTCCCTTCCCTCTTCTCTCTGGTGCCATTTACATTTTGTTATTTTATGCTGTTCTGCACAAAAAGGTAAAATCACACTAATCTAATCTGATCTGATCTAAAAAAGGTGAAAAGAGATTAAGGATGAAGATTTGTTCTCATTCTCTGTTAAATGTCCTATGCTCTTTACTTGACTTTCCCTCTCTCTGCTTGTTTTCTACCAGGTTTCTGGTCCTCTTTCCCTGCTCTGGGTGAGGCAAGGCAGAGGAGGGACGTGCTGCGCCTGAGCTGTGGGTGGAACAGGCTGCTGCACACACCTCCCACCCAGGCACATTTCTGCCTCAAATCAGACCTGCAGTCATGCAGGGAGAGGTGGCATTGCCAAAACATCAAGAAACCAATCCTCACATGCACATGGGTCCCAACTGGAGCTGTGTATGGATTTCTGACAGAGAGGAAATGGCCATGGCCAAAACTGTGTTGTACATTGTGATTACAGCTGTAAGGGACACTCCATTTAGCCCAGCTAGTGGTGAGCCTTTAGATTGTGAGTAACAGATCCAAGCTCTGTAATGGAAAGTTAAATTGAACTTAATTAGCAGCTTCAGCTTGTTGTTCTTGCTGTTCTGTACCACTGCCCTCAGGAATACCTGTTCTGCAAAGCTCTGGCTCAAAGGCTGCTAAGATTTAAATAAATCAACTGTGCTCATTCATAAGCTTTCACATTATTCCTTATAACTAAATATGCATACATATATATTTTGGCCAAGGCTGAAGCAATAGTTTCTCCCTTTAACTTGCATCCTGGGGCTTAGCAATAGAGTGCACTGTTCCTGCATTCTAGCACAAAGAGAAGAGCAGAGATGCCCTTGGAGTTAGGTATGCTGTGCATGCAGCTCTGGTGCTTGCCTGCTGCAGCACTGGAGCCTTTTGCCTTTGCACAGAACATAAAGAGCCCTATTTCCTGGATTTTTGTATATTTTACATAGGACATGAAAGCCCTGCATGTCCTAGATTGGCTCCCTGAAATGAAAAGGACTGGGAATTTTTTTCTGTCCTTTCAGGCCATAAAAATTCTGTGATAAGAATTTCATAGCAAAAGCACCACAATGACATAATTCTGTGGGCCCTTGATGGAAGGTATAATAAAGGTATAATAAAGAGCACAAAACCAGTTAAAAAACAATTAAGGAATTACTTCATGTAGAACTGTCATTATCATTAGCTTTGATAATGATTTAACACTTAATATTTCTGTCACATAAAAACAAGTTACAAGAGAGTTTTCTGAGGCAGAAAATATGTTCTAAAAATATAACTTTGAGGTTTAGGAGTAAATAATGATGAAAGATATCATGAGTTATGAAGCCTCTACCATACAGAGGTGGAAGAGAATGATAAATTCTGAAGAACACAAATTATATGAATTGGATTATTTATCTCTTTATGTGGAGGTATGCAGTGAGTATTACTGAGAATGCTTCTTGTTTTCTTTAATATATTTAAAATAGTGATATGTAAAAGGCTTTTTTCCTGACATATGTAATGTGTGTGTGTCAGGTGAAAACAGCTACTTGTGCTGAGATTTCAGAATGTTTTTGGAGGTTTCTGACATTGTCAAATACACCTGGAATTTTCTTTCGTAAACAAAACTTTTTTTCCCTACAAATTTTTTAAGACTTTAAATATTACCATTTAGCATTTTGTTATTTTATTCTTATAATCCTAATAGCTTTTAGCAAATATGGGTGTGGATTCAAGAACAAAACGTTGCATTTCTCTACTGACTAAGCACAATCTTAATTAAATCTACAAAAGCATGGAAATTCTGGGTGAAATGTGAGGGTCCTCTGCAGTGCATCCTTGTGCCTCAGGCATATTGGAAGGCTGCTGGAACAGCTACTTGTGTACTTGACAGAAAGCATCCTATCCATGGGCTCTAATGGTTGGAGATCAATTTGATAGCTAATTACTTCCAGCACATGGAAGGCTAACTCTGAACCTCGTGTAGTTTGCTGATTATATCAGCGTGCTGGTCACTGAGAATGCATCACACAGACAGCACATCTTATTGCCTTTTTTCATGATAATTAACTGTCTGCCTCTTAATAGCTCTGTTTTGCATTACTGTGCAGAGTGAACTCCCTGTTGCTGAAGAGGGGCACTGAAACAGTCATGCAGTGGTATGTTCTGACCTGTTAAAATATTCTGTGTACAGCCTACCCAGCTGCATTGACCTGCTGCTGATAAAAGCATGCTGCTGATAAGAAGGGCACTGCTGCAGTACTTTCAGTCCTGGCTACCTCCTCAGGCCCCAGAGTGGCTCCAAGAACTGCTGAACTGGTGGCCTGGAGGGGAATCCTGACTTAGTGATGGAGGGTCTTTATCAGCTGTAGGACCTTTAACACCGACCTACCTGAGACATCTTTTAGTTTAATGCTGTGAAGATTTTGGTGTCTGGCACTCAAAAATATGTGTTATCTAATATGTTTCTTTTAATATATCTGATATCTGATGGCTTGGTGTCTGCCTGTTAGTTTTGGAATAAGTTATTTTTATTACTCACTTTCCTTCCTTTATCTCCCAGCAGAATAAATTTAAGTTCAAAATTTAAAGTGGAGCGGGGCAGGGCAGAGAAAGAGAGGCTAGCAGTCAGCTCAGCATGCCAAAGGTTCACCCCAAAGCAATTTTAGCAGCTGCATTTTAAACTAATTTTTTTTTAAAGAGTGTTTATAATAGAGATTTGAGCCATATCTTAACAATAGAAGAGCAGCTGGGTGCTGCTGGAATATCAGAGGTTGCTGAGCATTGCAGTTTGAATGAAACTGTCTGCCCAAATTTAAAAGAAGATGTCAAGTGCAGACCCTCTCTCACTGAAAAAGAAAAAAAAGCCATATTGATCCATTTAGCTGGTAACAGATAGGAATCAACCCAAAATGTATGTTCTGTAGCATTCAAGGTAGATAAATGTCAAGAGCTGCAGTTGATCTGGATGGAGCTCACTCAAAACTTCATGGCCATACAGAGTTAAAGACTGGTGAATTCTGCAGGAAGTGATGGATTCTACAGATATTTTTGTCATGTTTTCTACAAGAAACCAGATTTATACAGCAACCTGCTTGAAGGGTGTTGTGGCACATGACACTGGTGAGAGTCAGCAGAAGTGGGCAGAATTCCCTAGGTTTTTGAGAAGGGAGGAAAGAATTGTATTAATTCTGGTGTAGGATTTGGTCTGTTGGATGTGCTCAGTTTTTCTGTACTTTTCTACAAAGAACTAGTTATGCTCAGCTATGGCTGTGGTGGCACATTTATCAGTGTATTGAGACAGGTATCTTCATATCCAGCACTGCAGAGAGTAAGTTTTAAGTTTGGACTTCTTTACCAGTGAAAAAACGTCACCAAATTGTCTCTGAACCACACTTTTATCCAATATAAAAAAATGTGGGTTTCAGAAAAACAAATTTTAAAAATAGTTAGAACTAGTCTAACCCACAAATACAGGTCAGTTTTCATACACTCTGAATTACTGAAAATTAATTGCTTCCAAAAGTGTATTTTATGCAATAATGCCAGCAGAAAGTTGACTAGATTTACATTCAGAGAATCGAAAAACCATAAATGTAGTGTGTTTTCAATGTGATATTGCATTTGCATAAAATTGATTGTAATAAAATCAAGAATGATATGTGTCCAAGATAATAATTTGTAGAAAAGCTCAGTATTCTTCTGGAATTCTGTGCTCCTCCGGTTTGACCAAATTTATCCAACCAATGTCACAGCAGGAGAGTAGGAATTTTGTGGCCAGTACAGGAGAGTAGGAAAAAAAATAAAAAAAGACAAGGCATAGCACAGAACAACACTAATTTTTGTTATTCAAGCTGGATATCAACAGGAGAAAAACTTGAGCTAACTATTAATGATGTGTAAGGAGACCATAAACTGACATTAGGCTATCTCAGAATCTTTTGTGGAAATTGTGATTATGGATCACTATGAAAAAGATTTGTCACAGCAGCCTCAAAAGCAGGTTTTCAATTACCCATGTTTTAAACTGGATTTTGAAAACAGTTCTACACCAGGAGTAGGAAAGTAAAAAGCCTGAAGTATTCTCTGCATTGCACCATTTGTGAACTTTGCTTTTGCCTTTGATGGTTTTCCAGACAGTGCAGTCCTGTATCTGACAAAATCCTGACAGGAATATAGGATGAATATAATTAATATTTGTGCATGTGAACAGAGAGAACAAGAGGGGTTTCTTCAAAGTATTTAAAATATTCTGAAATATCTCCACAACGACTCATTTAATCTTTCATTGTTCTTTGAGTCCTTCCCTCCTCAGATGATGTTTTTGGGGAAGTTAACAAATCAGATAATTAATAAAAATTGTGAGAATCAAAAACTTTGATACCCCAAAGCAGGAGGAGCTTCCTCATTCTCCTCATCTTTTGAGGGCAGAAAAATTCTTCAAGCAAAGTCTGTGCCTCTGAGCACACTCTAATCTTACTGGGAGTGAACACACACTTCTGACCTACATACAGGTATTTGTTCTCAACTTCAGAGTCTTCTTACTAAGATTCCTCCTTTCAGATAAATGAACAACAAATCAATCTGCAGATGTTTTAAATTTTATTTTTAAAAAATAAATGATCATTTAAGGCATAGTAACAGCTCCAGTTGAATTATTTCTTACAAATGACTGTTGCTGTCTTCAGAGGCTCTAATCCATAAAGTCTTCATGGAAAGTGTGTAGAAAATTGAGTTAGAACATTTACTGTAATTGTGTAACTGCTCTGTATGTGTCTATGTTTAATGTAATGATTATAATCAAGTGGATGGCACTGGGCTATCAAACCACTCTCTAAATAAAATAATTTTTTTCTTGACTAAGTATAGCAGCCCATGTGGCAAAAGTAATGTATTTTATTTTCTTTTTTCCCCCCAAAATATGCAGAATAAATATTTGATATATAGTCACTTTCTCACTCTGCATTTCTGTTGCACTTCATTTCCTAATGGTAAAGGAAGACAACTTTTCCTTAGGCTTAATTAGGAACACTCATCTTTATATTACTTTGGACTTGAGGAATGGGTCTCCAAAAACTTACAAGCTTTTTGTGACTATCCAGGGGAACCTGTGCAGCAGGAACAGTTTGGCATCTGCTTGTGCCTCCAGAAGTGCTTGAAGAGAACTCTTGGCACCTCTTTTCCCCAAGGTATGTTCTGCATAGGTCTCCTAATGAGTTCATTTCCACAGCCAGATTAGGACCAAGCAGTGAAAGAAAACACAGCAAGAACTGTCTGAGACTGATCAAAAGTCCCTATATTAAAACTCAGCTTCTATAAAGTCTCAGAAAATTACCTTTTTTTGGTGAAAACTTGATATTATAGTGAATAGCAGAGCACTTCTTTGCCAGCTGAATGGCTACTAAATATAGCACTTCCATCAGAAGTTTCTTAGATAGTGGATCTCTAGGTAAATGAACATCCTGCTTCTGCCCTGAATATGTCTTTATCTTTAAAATTCCAGTCTTTAAATATTCTTTTTATTCTTTAAAATAACTACACAGCTCCCTGACAGGCCAGGCCAGGCCTGAAAGTGCCCTCCAAGATGGATCTCACAGCTTAGACAGCTCTTTGCAGTAGATTGCTCCAGCCAGGCAGCTTTCAGCCCCTCACATGGGAATTGCTGTAGAATTGGAAAGAGGGGGCTTAGGACTTGGCATTGCAAATGTTTGAACCCTTCCCCCCTCCCAAAGTCCCTGAGTCCAGTATTATAGATCAGAGAAAACTTTTGTAATGATTCATGAGACACCACTACCCTCCCTCTCTCTCTGGAGCTCCCCTGTTGCCTGATTCCTTATACACATCAATGTGGTCTTTTATTGCTGCTTAATAATAAATGATGTTTTGTTTGCCTACCTGACACTTTTATTAACTTCAGTCATGTCTGTATGCACACATGTTTCTCCAGGCATGATTTCTCCCCAACACCCCCCAAATTAGAGGGGGGATGGGGAGAAAAAGCACAGCTTTATTTGAAGAGAATTTGTCCCTAATCTGTTGCAGCTGTAGGAGACCATTCAGCCAATTAAACAGAGCAGGCTTTGGCTCTTTCCCAAATGAGGTGACCACATGTTACCCTTGGATTGGTCACCTCAGGGGAATGGGGGGTCACAGGGGCATCTGGTTGTCATTTCCTCTCTGGTCAGCATGAGGCAGGCAAGGAGGAAAATATGTACATTTTATTTATCTCATGACTTGTCCTGCAGCACCAGAAGGTCCAACAGCACCCAGTCAGAGCAGGAGGGGCTTGCATGATGTGATGCAGTCCAGGATTTGGGAATGAGAACTGTGTGATTGACTTGCTTAGCTTTGAGGTGTCATTAACTTGTTTCTGTTTCTCTGCTGCAATAGCATAATGTGAAGGTTCTATAAATATCAAGGAGGTATGGAAGGCTTGTGCTGCTTTAACTGACTTGAGAGCTGCTCTCCTAGGTCAGAAATGTGCCCCCTCTGTAAGGGAACAGTCCCTCTGCTAGAGACAAGTGAAAAGCTCCTGAGTTGGAAGGGAATTGGGGTTTGATAGGAATGTAAGAACACATTGTGATTTCCTGTGTCTCAAATGAGTGATGTAATCCCATGCTCAGCATAGAGTGTAGATTATGAACAATTATGGACAATTTAATAGCTGATCTGTACCTTAATTGACTCCCAAACTGCACACACACCCAGGGCTGGAGGGTAACACAGGCTCCAGAGCTATCACAGTGAGGTTGTCTTCACAAAGTCAGAAACATCTGGTTTCAACTAAACCTAGGCACTAATAAACTAATACTCATAATGAAGGGGGAAATGCTTCAATGAACTTGTCAGATCAGTGAACTCCTTTTCCTCTGAAGGTGCCTGGCCTACAGTTTTCAAACTGTTGTGGTTAACACAGCCTGGTTATTTGGCTTTGCTAATGAAGTAGTGTCAATGATGGAAAGGTTTTCTTGGTCTGAAACTTTCATCTTCTCAGGGCAATGAATTTAGAGCTGTAACACTTCCATCCCAGGGTAATGAGCATCACAGGAGCTAAGGAATCATGAACAAGCCTGTGCAAGGCAGAGGAATTGATAAATGTGCTTTCTTAGGCAAGGTGAGTGCAGATGGTGCTGTTGATAAAGGGCTGTGGGACCCGCTCAAAATTGTTTGAGAGAAGGAGCGTGCACAAGGAGCAGCTGATGAACCATGGCAGCCTCCTTGTAAGGATCAGCCTTGCTCAGAGGCTGCAGAGGAAGGAATGGCTTGTTCCCCACATGGTAGAGCACAGCAGATCACAGCATGGCCTAAAGCCTTGGACCAGGGTCAGACCTGACACAGGCTGAGGGGAATCATTCAAATTAGGAGACAAGGAAGTTATGACTCTGTGGTATTCAAAGCAGGGACTTTGTTCACAAATAGTTACCCCAGTCCATACATGAACCTCTTTAATTTATTTCTAGAGGACAAAGAATGAATAAGTTTTAATTTCTCTCTTTTATTAACTCATTTCTTGTGTTTTCCCAACAGATTTTTGTTTTCTAGAAGCTCTCCTGGCCTGAAGCCTCAGACCCAACTCCTGCCTCCTTCATCAGTCCACACATCCCACTCCACTATGGGTTCTGGGTTTGTCATGTATGTGATTTTCTGAAGTGTGCTGGGTACAATACATTTAGCTGAAGAATCCTATGATTTCCATTCTGCTTGATTTTTGAAATTTTTGCTATTTTTCTTCATAGCTTGTTCTAAATATCAGAAACCACCTGTACAACAAAACTGGAAGTCATATGCAGTTACTTGTTAATGCCTCTCAAATAGCTGTAAATCTGAAAGGAAGAGGGGTGATTTTGCTTTAGGTTTTGTCAATAACTCTGACTTTTTCCTTTGGATTTCAAATCCCTTATCCCAGTGGTTATCAATATCATACCAGCTGATGCATAAAATTCTATGTGGGTACTTTCAACAAGACCTAGAGGGCTGAGTTTTCAGAAGGTTTAAAATATGGTAGGCACCCCTGCCAAGGCTGAATGTCAGAATTTGTCCTTGATAGACATTCTGATTTTAAGATGTTATCATTGAGAAGCTTGTCCTCTGATTAGGTTTTCAAGCAGATTCAATACAAAACTTGCTCAGATGAGGGATGATCACTTATAAAAGTTATGCCCAAAAGACAGGCTGTAGGTAAAATAAACACACATGTGTTTATTTTATTTGAGTGCTCCAGACAGTGCCCTTGCAGGTTCTTTCAGCCCTGGTGCTACAGGAGAGGAGCTGCTGGTACAGTCTTGAAACTTGGATAAAGAGTGTTTTGCTTTATTTACAACCAGTCAGGATAACTGCTGTATTTTCAATTTTTCAAATGTGACATGTTATAAGAATTCAAGAGGATGCCCTCAACTGCTCTGTGTTGCAATCACCAGAGGTCAAAACACTTGTCATGTCCTTTTAGGGCCTGAAGCTGCCTATCTATGGCACTGATAATAGGGTCTTGCACAATGAAATAATTCTCTGATATATGTTAATTCTCCAATTACTCCTATTTGTTAGCAGAGTCCATTTTTTAATTGTGGTTAAAAATACTTTCATTTTCTTCCAGCTGGGAAGCTGAGACAAACCAGGAGAACTCAGTAAGTAGGTGCCATCCTTTCTGACATCTGGACAAAACCCTGTCTTAATACTGGGCTCTTGAAAATGTAAATGGTTTCCATGGGGATCTGATGGTTTAATCAATGGTGTGTGATAGAAGATGGTAATTGTGCCAATAAACTCTGGTATAGTTTAATCTTTAACATATCTCTGAGTCTTCTAAAGTTGATGACTGGGCTGAGATTATAAACAGTTCCTAGTCAGTTTGGTAGTGAAATCTTAATTAAAAACAAGATGGGATTTTACATAGAACTCTGTAAAAGGAGTTAATAAAACCTATTAAATTTCATAAGAAAAAAGGAGAGAAAAAAAAATATCAAACCCACAAAACCAACCTAAAGCTTCCTGGATAATGAGCAGAAGAAATGTCAAACTCAACAAAAGCATTTTATTTCTTGTCTTTTTCCCTGCATGTGCTTTTGATCTAGAGAGGGGACAGAAGTTAGCCCCCAGTATTTCTAAAACATAGTAATTTGTCAGTGCACTATTTGTCTAAAATGGATACTACAATAAAAACAAGTGACAAAATACTGGTCCTTTGTAGGTCAGATTCAGATTTTTCTTGCATAACCTACAATTTTCCTACTGTATTTTGTGGTCAGTTCCAATGGATTTTCAAATCATAAAATGAAAGAGCTAAAACTAAACTCCTCCTGAGTTAAGGCATGGATTTCTGAATCTTTAAATTTTAGGGTAATTTAATCAGTTTGCTGTTTAACAATATTGTCAAAACAAATGTCAGATTATAAATAATTGTAGAGTATGTGTCTTGATTATCCAAATATTGCAATTGTTTTATCTCAAATACTGTGCCCAAAGTCCAGATAACTGCTTTTCAATCCCTCTACTAGCTAATATCAGAACTGAAGATAAACAGGCTGTGCCCTTTTAACCTGTAGAGTTTGATTGGCACCATGTTAAACTAACATTCCTCTACCCAAAGAAAACATAAACCCAGCTTTTTCCAAGGTGGAAGGAAAACTGCAGGGCTTTTTGTATAAGGTCATGCTCATCCCCCTTTCCTTCCTTATTTGTAACATTTTCCAGAAGCAGAGAGAAATGGCAGTTTTGTTTTGCATCACTAAAGGATGGCATAGTTTGACTCAGATTAAACACAAACACAACTAAACACGAGTGGCAGAGGCAGGACTACCTGAACCTCACAGAGTGAAGGTGGCTTCATCTGCATAGAATAATCATTTACCAAAGAGCTGAATCATTTTCTGTCTCTTTTTTATTGCCTCTGATCAGAAGAGAGTTGTATGTCACAACTGAAGAATTTGTTCTCTGTCTTTAAATGCGCATGTAAGGCCTAATTCTGAAATTTATCACAAAAAATGTTAAAGGCTTTTAGGCAAATAGACTTGAAATGTTAAAAATAATTTTTCTCTTAAATTTCTCTTGAAAGCAGCACTGTAGTGGCAAAGTCCCTGCTGAAATCAGCATCTGGCAGGGTTAGTCCTTCATGTCCATATCCCACCCTCATTTGTATGCATGAATTTAACTTCTTGCAGGAGAAGGCTTTTGTGGAAAATTGTTTTTAGAATTGCCACAGATATGTTTATAGCATGTTAGACTCTTGTGCATAAGAAAATATTACAATTTGACCATATGGAAAATATATTAAAATAAAAAAAAAATATTATAAAAAGGTTGAAAAACTCTATAGCCACTATGAAAAATTCTGTGACAAGTATGAGAGAAATATGTACCTTTTAGAGGTTTCTGCAACTTGCACATAAGTGAAGGAACCAATATTTTTGCTGTGGTATTGTGATTTTAGGAATATTTCTGCATCTATCTATATGGAGTTAAAGACAGTTCTTGGTCCAATTGATCACTTGTCTTTAAATGAAAATCCCTGATCCAATACCTCAGAGGGTGCTTATGACCTAATTCTGAATTTCCAGTCCACTAACTGGGTCTTTGGTTAACCAAACTGGGCCCAAGTACTGGCCAGCACAGAGGGGAGCTTGTGTCATCTGGGTCTGTTCAGGTTCAGCTGCACAAGCCCAAAGGCACAAAAATAAATATTGTGTGTCCTGTTCCTTTCTTCAGGCCCTATGTACATGGAAACAAGGAAAAAAAAATCACAAAAACTGAAACAAAGGCTGTGTTGGCAGAATTATTGTGTAGTTCAGGGGGTTAAATTGATGTAGTGATCCACAGTGCTTTTGTCCTCCTCTGGAAGTAAAATAAGTTCTATCTTGTGTTAATATTATTGATTCAGCAAGTAATGTTTTGATATTTTTTCCCATAAAACTACAAACCTGGATGGAAGTTTGCAGCATGGCTGAAAGCTGATTCAGCTCAAGTATCATGGACTTGGTTAAGTGGATGAATAAAAGAGAAATCTGTATCAGGGGTGTGATATTAGAAATTTGTGTGCCCAGGAGCCCCTGTGAGCATGCACTGTTTGTTTGGACAAGTGCTACTGGATTTCAGAACTGGCCCCCAGGTCAGTGTCAACACTTCCAGCCCTGGGTGGAAAAGGTTTCAGGAATTTTCTGTCCAAGGCTGCGATCGGATTTTCCCGTATTTTCCTGAGAGCTCAGTAAAACAATGATGTCACTGTTGTCATGTTCTTCATGTTTTGTACTTGAAATATAAGGGCAATAACTTCCCACCATCTCTGTTACTGATTCTGCAATGCCAGAATCTGCTTTCCCTACAATCCATATGAAAATGAGGAAGTATCCTTAAACTCACACGTTAATGGGCTCAGCAGCAAAGTCTCACAGTTGTCTTTTTTAATACAGTTTCCTCTATCCATATTTTCTCTGAGTGGTTTTGACAAGGGACAGAAGAACAACACATATTAAAGATATGTCTAGTGAGTTGTGCATGGAAATAAAAGATAGTTTTGTCTTAGTTTTATGCATTGTAGAAACTGAGATGAAAAGGAACTCTTTTAAATAATAACTGAATTTCATGCCAATGCTTTTGGATTCAGACCTGTGACTTCTCTTTTTCATATTCTTAATGTTTAAGACAAACTAACAGCAATCATGGAGTAAAGAATAATTTAGCTAGGAGATACATTAACAATATTGAGAATAATTCAGAAAGTTAAAATACTTTTAAAATCTGGAAATTATCCATAAAGATATCTGAAGTAAGTTTAGAGAATGGTATTTGAGATGACAGGGAATAAACCAGAAGGAAAAAGGAATTTGGGCTTGGTGATCTTGGTAGATGGTTTCCAGTCCTACTTGGATTTCAGGTGCAGAACTTGTACTTTGGATTATTTCAGCAAGAAGTGGATGTGCACACCTGCAAGGAATGAAAAAGTTATTTAACTTGGACAAGAATGTGGAGAAACATCTCAAGTTTTGATTTCACCACAAACTTTTATTCTGGCCGTGATCAAAGTATTCAGAGAAGAATTCTGGAATTATATGAACACAATGGGCAACTCCTTTAAACATAATAAGATTCCTTTAAACTCCCTAGTTTCTTTACCTTTCACTGCTTTTTCTGTGTGAAAGTTGGGGGGTTTTGCTTTGCTTGTTCCTAAAGATGAATCTTTGTTTTCTGCATATGAAGCCCTCTGCTCTGTGTGCTCTGAGACAGACTGTTCCTATCTCTTTTCACTAGGCTGTCACATGCTTGATGCCTTACATGCACTGTCATTCTTAGGCAAAACAAGCCTGTTTGCTCAGTCTGTAGTCTGGGGTTTTTTTGGGGTGTTGTATAACTCTGCTTGCTGTTATTGCAGCCACTGAACTTGTTTATGACTCATATGCTTTCTTTACAGGGATTTAGGTAGAGCAAACATCCTTTCAAAACTCCCAAGTGTTTAAATGATGAGCAGAATCATCCCTTCTTTATTCAGTCAGTCACTTATGGATTTTACTGGGAGAAATGGAATGTCCTTGGGATGCTGTCTTGTACACATCTATTAGAAACCAGTTAAGAAGGACATTTCAGGTAATCTAATTTTAATTTACATAACCTTTTACAACTGGATTATTAAGGTTTAAGCATTGTAATGCATGTGTGGAAGAGGGTCCACCCCTGCATAAAGCATTTCAGCTCATGCTTGGAGGATTCCTGTGGATTTCTGTTCTTTCCTTTGGAAACACAACCTGGCTGCAACAAACTGAAAAATGTTTCAGGAAAGAGTTAATTCTTTGTAGAAATTATTCTCCCCAACTCCACACTAGAACGGATTAAGTAAGAATTTGCTAATTGGAGGAGTGGGAGGGCGGTGGATTTGTAGGCAGAGCAGGTGATAATGTAACTGGTGGAGATTACAAACTAATTGTGTGAACCAGCAATTGCCTGCCAGGTGTGCAAGGTGCACAGCAGGGTGGAGCACAGGGGTAGCTGCTGGGGAGCCAGCAAGGAGGAATTTGACAAGTGAGCAGAGCTCTGATTAGCACTTTGCTCAAGGTGGGTTGGGCATGAGAGGGAAGGATTAAACCAGTCGGGAAAGAAGGTGGTTGTGTTTTTTCAGATTTGTTTTCAGGCATGACTCTCAGCTTCTGTGTTCCACTTGATCACTGCCTGATGTTCTGTGGCCTGTAACTACTCAGCAGCCACCTGTAGGTTTGGGATGAGCAAATAAGAATCTTGCTTAGTGGTATTAGTGAAATATGCCTGATAAAACCATAACAGTTGTTCTCTGTGGTAGAAAGGTCAGGGTTCTTTCCAATTTAGGTTGCCTTTTGAACAAATCCTTGGTATTAGCTACAGCTTTTAGATAGTATGGAGATTGGTGGGAATACTTTGTTATTCTCAAGTACAGGCACTGAAGAGTAATTCAGTCATTACATATTTTAATACAAATTACAGCTTCCTGACTAGCAACTATAAATAAGCTCTGCTGATGTGTGTGGAACAGGTAGATGAGCCTTGTGCTCTCAGAACAGCCCTGTAATTGAGAATCAGATGCTCCTAAGCTCCAGCCCTGCTCCTGATCTCCATGTGCATGCTTGAGTGATTGCCTACATCAGTGAGTTGTAATTAATTAGTGCCTGGGAATGTGCAGAAGGTATAAAAGCACTACAGAAAGTATTTTAGGAGGTGTTTTGTTGCTCTACTTCCTTCCCATCAGAAGTAGCTGGCGTGACCTGTTGAAAAGCACCTAGGTAAATATATGTTTCACAAAGAAGGGGTGTTAATATTTGTTCCATTTTCTTATTAAGTGATCTATAAACGTGAATTGTTAAAGCTTTCTGTGTTAGATGGTAATGAAACTAAATCTTTTATTTATTTAATAGGCAGTTAATGGTGATGTTTTTAAAGTCTCAGCCATCAGCTGGTGCTTTATGTTGTTCTCAGCTGTTATTGTGGATGGTGATTTTTTAATCACTATAATTTTATTAATAACATGAAAGGCTACCATCTATAGATGATGATGGTATTGTAATAACATAATGAAAATATAGTGCTTTCATAGTGGCTCAGAGATGCAAACTGCACACGTCTCTGTGTTTTAAATGAATGATTCCATACTAGGGAAAGGACCAAAGATGTTCACTTATCACTGGCTATTTTTAGGTGTGTTGTAGACATATCCTATATTTCCAGAGATGTTAAAGATAGTAACTTCATCTTTAAACAAGGCTATTTCTTGCATTTCTAGCAGTTATCAAAAAATTTAGTGAAATGTGAATTCTGTGATTCTTGAATGACTTTGGAAATGTGACTTATTTTTATTACTATTTCTTGATGGACTATTAATCACTTGACTGCTAAGTGTTTAAAACACAATCTTTCAAACAGGAGATGTGCAAGGAGGTGAATGTGTCTTCCATCTTCCTTTGGGCAGATGGGCCATAGCTTTTCACAAATGCAACCAAGCATAATGCAGGGATGGCTGAATGTCCTGCATGTGAGTAAATAACAGATATTGCAATTAACTCAACAGTAATGTAGCTGCCTAACTACTGGGTAACAGCTCTGTTCCCTGTGCTCCAGCCTGTTCCTGGGATGTTGTTAGCTAGTGGTGTGCCTTTTTAAAGGACAGCACTACCTCTGTACCCAGGGTCAGCTGTAGGAGCAAAGAGCTTTGCCATGTGCCTCACGAGCTTGCCAAGGGTTTTGAAGACAGGACAAATTGATAAAGAGCTCAGGTCTGCTCTCCAGGTCTGCTGTAATGCAAACAGAAACACCTTGCCTGAAACCAGCATCCCTCCAAAGGTGCTGAGCAGGGCTCAGGTTGCAGCTGCTGGAAGCATTTCTGCCCCAAAGGAGAGTGAGCTGCAGGAGTTTGTTGTCCCTGGCCCAGCTGGAGGTGCAGGTGTGAGCCAAGCAAAGCCTTTCTGCTCCACCACTGCAGCGTTGCTGGGATGTTTGCCTGTTTCCCAGTGGCACTTCCATTGTGGATGTGGAATTGTGACTGCTTGGCTTCAGCCTCTGAAGTTTCAATACTCAAACTCCTTAGAATGTGAGGGGGTGGGTGGGGCTGGGCTCAGTGTGGCTTTGCTGGTGGTATGGAGGTGGAAGAGAGAAATCTTCCTTCTTTTCAGCAGTTGAGAATATTATATTAAACATTTCACTTCCTGGGGAGTAGTGTGTTGTTATATGGCAAATCTTTGCTGTACTAGGAAAGTGATTTTTATAGGGCAGCAGTTCTAAACCCAGGCTATCAAGAGTAAGTAAACCATCTTTATTTATACAGCACTTCCTTTGAAAATGTAGGTGCCATCTGTCTATCTGCCAAGACAAAGGAGTGGCACTGCTTTTTTGGAAATATTGGGTGGGTTTATTCCTCTTATTTTGCTTTACAATAAAATTGCATTTTTTTAGAAATGGGCTGTAAAGTGGGCCAAAAATTTCAGTTGAAATTTGTGACTTTGCATTGCTGTCTTCTCCCTCTTTCCTGGGGAATATCCCAAAGCAACACTTCAGATTGCTGTAAAATGACAATGTGTCCCAGAAAACCCACCCTGCTTTTCTGAGCATCAGTTTCTTTGAGAAGGCAGTTGTAAGAAGGGCTCTATAACTTTGAGAAAGTGTCACAAGAAAAGAGGTTTTTGTGCCTATTCTTAACCTTTCTGCTGATTATTTTAGGTATAAATATGAATATAATGAAATATCTTGCTGTACATTATGTTAAGAGAATCCATATATCATGCTGAATCTCATTCATACAATTTTATATGGCTTGAAATTACTGAGGAAACAAATGCATTCTTCCTTTTTCCTATAGTTTTCCAAAGCATATTCTGAGTCTGTGAAATGAAGTCCCCATGTGGGGTATTTGGATTCGCTGGTTGGAGCTCTGGGGAGTGGCTTGGGGGATGGATGGATAATGTAGAGTCATCAACTCTTGAGTGCATAGGAATGCTTGTGTGAGATGAGGATATTTAACAGAAAATTATCCTGAATAGAAGACAGTGCTGCCTTGTGTAAAACTTAAATGAGAAGATTGCAGTGTTATCAAACTAAGTGTGCCTGACACTTCATGCAGTTTAAATCTATTGTGGGTCCAAAACCTGGACTCAGAAAAAAAGTAAGTTTACCATTTTGAGTCCTCTGCACCTCTCATTTCTGATGTGTGTGCACAGTGCTCTTATGTGGTTTGGATTTGTTTTGTTTGTTCCTGTTGAATCCTATCCAGAATGCCTGAATGTGTTAATGACTCATGGAGCACACACCTTGGCTTTCAAAGAAATGAGATCTATTTTGTGGGCTGGTGAATTCCTAGCAGAGCACATCATCTTGATTAATTTGAAAAATATATTTACTTTTTTTTCCTAAATTAAACCACTTTCATAAAAAGGTACAGATGACTGAGACTTAAAGACCAGAACACTAGATTTCTTTTCTTTTCTTTTCAAATTAAAACTCCACTCAGTACTTTCTTAAAATTGTAAGAGTGGGGAAATAAGAATTTTCTGCTTGACTTTACTTCCTGAAATTAGTTTTAACTAACTGTCAGTTATGTATGATTTTATGATTTTTTTCCCTTTTTGGAGTTGAATACTTCTCTGCTCACTTATGGTTTTTTTTTTCTTAAATTCTTGTAATACTAGTCCTATGTGAGTTAATCTTCATATTGTCTGTAAGGATAAGTGTTTCTCCATAAATCTTGTATGCACCTCTACCTTTAAAATACAAAATTAGCTCTATTTGTAGATTAATTGGTACCCTTTCTCATACAAATGACAAAAGAAACCTGAAGTATATTAGTAATGTGATGGAAGTACTACTTCAAGCACAATTACCTTGTCTTAAATTGAAGATAAGCAGAATTGCAGAATTCACTCTAGCAATAAAGGCCACTTCTTCAAGTGGAATTAGGAAGAAATTAAAGGAATGTTTGTGCAAATGTAGGTCTTTGCATGCTTTTTCATTTTGGGAGGCATGTGGAAATAACAAACTGAAAAACAGTGAGGTGGGTTTTTTAAGAAGTTATTCTGCAGCTTTGACTGTTTGTGGTTGTGGTGGTTTGGTCCCTCAAAACCAGATCTTGAGGCTTGAGACAAGAGGTTATCACACCTCAACTGTGTATTAGTTTGGATGTATTGCAGATTGAAGTCAGTCAGCACTGACTGCCTCTGGGAAGTAAATTTTTAAAAAACTTTGTACAGGCTATTTTAATAAATGGACAACAATGGATTTACTAAAAGGCAAGTTATCAAATCTCTCTCAGTGTCAGTGGGTGAAAATTCAACTGTGGTGCATCTATGTGCAGCCAAAGTTGTTGTGTGCTAAATAACATATATTTAAACTTGGTGTTTTTGTCAGTCTATAAACATTGTGGATCTGCTTGCATTTCACATGAGAATTTTGTTAGTGTTCATATCAACAAGTTCTAATGAAATTATACTGGAGCATAATGAGAAATTAATTTGTAATAGTACAAGGAGCTCAAACACCATTTAAAAATACCAGCTGAACTACAGAAATGTGAAATAAACCTTTTCTGTAAGGATGTGTCTGCAGAACTAATTCAGGAATTTCCCCAACAGTATTTATCCACAGGGTCAGTAACCTTCCAACATCTGTGTATCACACAATTTTTGTTTTCCTAAATCAGAGACTCTACAGGATCTGGGAGATATTGCCTATCTTGAGGCAAAGAACTGATGATCAACCCTTATGCAAGGTCTGGAGTCCTCCAGCAGCAGGGGTTGGTGGGAGGGAGGATCCAGAGTCTGCTGCTGTGCTGGAGGAGTGAGTGACTGGCTCTCAGTCTCCACCAAACTGGGAGCTGCCAGGTTTGGGTAAAAAGCTCAGCTTTTGGACCTGGGAGGATCTGCTGCTTTAAAAACCTGCCACAGCTCAGGCCAGGCTTTTATGCCAGGGGCTGAAGTGGAGGTGGTGAGAGGGAAGACTTTCCTGTAGCACTGAGATTTTGGGCTGTAAGACACCATTGTGGGGATCTTTGTTAGAGAAGGACTTTAAAAAGTTTGAGAAGCATTTTCATTGCAGGATCTGATTCATAATACACAGATACTCTGAGTACTTCAGCAGACTTCTGCTGTGGTATTGTTGTGTACTACTTTTCACATGCTCCAAAAAAAGTTTTTTTCCCAATTAACTGCTCACATTCAACATAAAAACCCCTATTTGCCTCAGAGTCACTGCACCAAAATAACTACTGATGGGGAGGAGAGGTTATAAAGATAATGATAAATTGTAAGAGTCACTTGAATTGGGGAAGACATTGTGCTGCTTCTGCCCTGTTCTCATCAGTAGAGCTTTGAATATTGGCAGCCTGGCTTTGAAGTGGTAAAGTTCTTTGGAGGAAGGTGGGGGAATCACTGAGCATCATTCAGAAAAACACCACTGGGAGCTGTTTGCTGTACCAGGGGAGCTCATGCTCAAAGCCAAAATCTGAATGTATGGAACCTGGTGGAAAGGCAGGGGTAGGTGCCTATGAACCTGAATACTGAGGGGCTTTTCTCCCCAGAAGTTAATATTTTATCTGATTTTTATCTATTTCTATCTGTAGGTACTGCCTTTGGAGCTGATAGAAATGTGAATAGTTGATAAAAAGCTAGTAACTCTGAAAAAATGCTACACATGAAAGCAGGAGGGACCTCTGGCTATGAGAAAGGTGGGATTTTAAATGCTCTGAGACCAAAACACTTAAAGGATGTGGGCAAAGACAAAACTGTGAGAGAGAGGAGTCACAATATCTCTGAGTCCTCTGGTGACCAGCATAAAAATTTCTTTTGAGCCTTTATCCCTGCACAAGACAAAAGCTGCTGAAGGTTTATTTGTTTTTTGTTTTGTTTTGGGGTTTTTTTGAGGGAAAGGAAAGACATTTGACCTTTATCCCATCTAATTACCCATCAGACTCATCTAATAATTAAGCAGGAGGAAAGGACTTCACAAGTAAAAAAATCTAGAATTTAAATGTGCTTAGGTTGGAGATGCAATTATCAACCCAATAGTTTGAAAAAGTTCCAGGGGCCTGATGCAAAACCCATGCAGTTTAAAGGAAGTGTTTAATGGGCTCTGGATTATACCTTAAAAGAGGAGACCTGACTTAGTCTGCTTATTCCCTCTTCCTCTCAATTTCCTGATTTGGCAAACTTACACATATTGCTTCTCTCATTTGAAGTAAAAGTGAATTCCTTTATAATAAAAACACTGGAGAGAACAATAAAGATTTAGGTGAATTAAGAGGTGTTGTATTCATAAAATTCTTTCCAGTAGCCAGCTCTTGGGTGGCCATCCCTTGTTCTGCAGAGTTCTGCTTGGTGCCACCCTGTTCTCACACTTGGAGATGGAAGACTGGGCAGGAAATGAAGAGATTTGTTGGTTTTACATCTACTTTGTCTTTGCAGAAATGGAAAGTGTGACCTCCTCTGTCTCTGTTGCCATTTGTACCCTTTGTCTGATATTGTGTGACTTGTTGATTCTCCTCTCACTTGATATGAAATGTTAAAATAGCAAGTGAGTTTGCAAGGGAACAAAATCCTCTGAGTCACCATAAAAAACAGGACTGCATGCCCAAGAAGGCTTGCTCCATCTTTTTAAGAGGTAGGCATTGTAATTCTGAGAAGGATAATGCATGTTCCCTCTTTAGGTGATTTGTTTTTGCAGAGTCTGATAGAATAATCACAATTGTTATGGCCCAGTTCCATATATTCCTAGAAATACAAGTTTTACTCTCCTAGGTCCTAGTCTTTGAACTTGGGGGGGTTGTGATGGGTTTTTGTTTCTTTTGTGTTGTTTCAGGTTTCTGTTAATTTGTTTTGGGGGTAGTTTGTTGGTTTTTTATTAGATATATGTTTATATTAGACTATATGATTGCAGGAAAACAAACAAAAACATCCCAAATGCTTTTGTCCTTAGTGGCAAAATTGAGCCAGTGCCATTGAGGAATAGTGGTACCTCTCTGACTGCTGAAATACACATCAGTTCTCACCTGTCCCGAAAGATTCTGTCTGTGGAGGCACAGAGACACATTGTTTTGTTTGCTTTCAAAAAGCAGTTTGGAGTTGTAAACCCAAGTGTAATCAACGTTACATGACTTTCCTGTGAATGGCATAATCACATTTACATGCCAAGTGTGAGGTGCTTTGACAGTCTCACAAAATTCAGTCAAGGCTTTGAAGCAAAGGAAAGAAATGAAAAATCAACTATTGTCTTTTGGTGAGAATAATAATATCTGAGAGTCCATCATGCTTATCCACCAAGTTCTGTGTGGAATGGTTTTTTATGTGCAATGGGCTGTTTACAGTGTGCTATTCAAGGTAACAGCCTGTGAGACCATTCATGATGCATGCTGCTATACCTGGAGAGCCTGCCAGATACCATCAGGAAAATGGACCATAAAAGCTATCCAAACCCTACATTCTTAGTGGAATTTATCTGATAAATACCCTGCTAAACCCTAAGTGTTTCATTCATCTTCTTTTAAGTGTGATACACTGATCTGCTTATCTGTTTAGCCTCACTGGCAGCTTTCTCTCCTGAGGTTAAAACATGTAAGGAAGACACATCCATTCACTTTAATAACTCTTATCTCCTGTAGAATAAGAGCTGCAGAATCATTAATTAAACATGATCATTCTGGGGAAGGTCTCCTGATGAAGATGTGTGTATGACTCACTTGGCATCAATAAACTCTATTTCAAATACAGTTTTTCACATTTGACCATTTTCAGTGCCAGGTAAAAACCTGTCAACAAAAGAGCCTATGTATCTAAAAGCATAATTTGTAATAGAAATACAACCAATACCTTTCACCTCCTTCTGCCATCTGTAACATGCAATAATGGAATTATGGCAGATGAATAGTCCTATTATTTTGTCATAGGACTAGAAGCTGGGAACTTTTTTTTGCCATCAAACTCTGTGAGAGATAGAAATTTTTTAATGTAAATTTTCTGTTTAAGCACACTACTGTGTGATTTAAAATTTTATTTTAATGCCACTTCAGAAGAAAGTCACAACAATTGTAAATTTTTCTTGAAGACATTTGAAGAAAATTTTCTTAGGAAAAACACTTTTTCTCTCAAAATACTTCTATGTCAAGTGCAATATAAATCCCAGTGTCTTGCTAGAAGTTTCCCAATGTTTGATATTGATGTGTTTCTGATGAAAAGAAGCTGCATTTCTGTGAAGTATATTTGAAGTTAGAAGAGATTTCACCTTATATCCTTGGTTCTTTCTTATGTAGATGCCCACCTTCTGTTTCTTCATAATTTCAAACACCTCTGTCTTTCCTTTGATGTGGTTTTTTTCCCCCCATCTATAAGATATTTCTCACAAACTTAATTAAGCAGACCTTTGTCTTCAAACTGCATGACCGGGAGATACCAGAAGCTACTCTAATGGAAGCATCATAAAATGGAGGCATAGAATTTTTTGACTGTGCTTAAAAATGGGAGGGCAGCCATCTACTCTATGGTTCTGAACAACAGGATAAATTTTCCCTTCTACTGCTCTCAGTTTTAATGAATATATTGCAATATAAGTAGTAAGCTTTTGTTTCTCTTCAAGGCCAGTAGTAACTAACATAACCCCCAGAACAAAGTGTGTAAGTTTATCAATGCTGCTCAGTGGATGCTGGATCCCTTAAAACTTGGGAAACACAAAGGTATCATCCATTAATTGATATAATTCTGAAAGTATCCTTTGACAAGGTGAGCAGAGGGTATTTTTTGTTCTATTTAAGGTGTCCTTAGGCTACTGACCTGGAAAAAGAATTTGTTGTGTATGTGAATATAAAGTTGTGAATGGCTTTTAGGGTAGAAATTGTTAATTATGGCCATGAGCACAAACATCTGCCATCTATTCCATGAGAATTTTGGCAGTAGCTCCAGAGCTGGATAGATGGACCAACAGACCCTGTCTGTTCCTGACTAGGGGGCCACGTGTGTTGACAGGAGCAGTGAGGTCTGGGTGCCTTCTTTTCATTTTCCACTAAAAACACAGAGATTACATGTGATTTTGTGTTCCAAAGCACTGTCCTTAGAGTCTTTCTCAAATACTTTCTGCTGTCCAGCAGCTGTACTGGGATTATGAATTTTTGGAGGACAGCTATATCTACCTGAGCAGAGGGTTCCCAAGTAAAATTGCAGGTGTGCAACCTAGCACTTCCAGAGAATCTTTTATCAGGGCAAATGTTTCTTATGCTCAGTGAAAAATGGTCAGTAAAATGGAGAAAGGTAAAAGAAATACCCTGAAATATTTGGTGAGTGAAACATCAGCTGGGCTGGTGGTCTGTGGTGTGGTGCTGAGGCTCCAAATTTCCACTTGCAACCTTTCCATTTGCAAAGGAGTGACCTAAATTTTAGGTCTTTTTTGTACTGTCTTTTTTGAGGCTGACTCTTGTACTTTGGGGAAAATCCTCCAGAGACACTGGCTTGCCTCTGATGTAGAATGTGAATCATATGGAAAATGTAGCAGAGCTGTGTGGGAGCAGTTCCTTCATGCTGAGGTAGGATGCTGAGATTTGGCCCTTTCCTCTGGGACCAGATGCCAGATCTGTGTTCTGCCTATCTTTGGTACATATGTGAATCTCCAAAAAGCTTCATTTATAAAAGGAGTAGAATATCTGATCTGAGATCAGTCATGTAGATCTAAGGGAAGGATTTTGCCTTGAGTGCGAATTAGTCTCAAACACTAAATTCACAGCAGCCTACTTGTTAATGAATTAGAAAGTCTTTATTTTTAAACATTTTAAGTCTTCTTAAGTTCCCACAAGGAACTCATTATGCTTTGCACTTGGAAGAAAATGGAGAAAACATAAGTGGTGCTTTGGAGGGTGGGGAGTCTGGTTCCAATACAGATGAAGTTGGTGCAATTTTACATATGTAATGTAAATACAGGTACTGATAAATAGAGCATGCACTGTAGGTGGCTGCATGTTCTAATCTGTGTTATGATGTATATTTATGAATGTGAATATAATTAAAAGCTGGTGTTCCAACTGTCAATCAGCCCAATTTATACACAGATCATTAGAGAAAATGCTTCTCTTGAAATGGCAGAGTATGTGCACTGTGGACCTGTGCCTGCAGATTATATGATTTCCCATTTCTTCATTTAGAGCTTCCTTTTATGGCTTGGAGACCTGGAAAGTCCTTGAGAAGACATTAAGAAGATATTTATCTAATTAATTACTTTTAAGTCTTGAATGTGTGTGGAGATATTCAGGTTTTTAATTTTTTTTTTCTTAATGTGAGTTGCAAAGCAACAGAGGCATAATTAGTTGAATTTGGAGGATATGTTCACAAACTTTTGAAATAACTTAAAAATAGGCAAGTTTATCAGTAGAAACTTCAGAGAATGCCTAGGCATACTAAGTTGGCTGAAAATACTCTGGAAAATTATGATTTTGATGTGATGATGTCCTATCATATAATAAAGCAATAATTTCTAAGAGATTTAGGGTCCTGGCAGCACATTGTTGTTATCAAAGCCCATGTGAGAAGCACTTGGGATTTTT
The DNA here is from genome assembly GCA_013398075.1 of Notiomystis cincta. Classification (NCBI taxonomy): domain Eukaryota; kingdom Metazoa; phylum Chordata; class Aves; order Passeriformes; family Notiomystidae; genus Notiomystis; species Notiomystis cincta. The sequence goes on along the minus strand of VZRX01008587.1, from coordinate 26,896 downwards.
AGGGGCTCAATGGGAAGAGATGTGGCTGGAAGCCACTTGAAGCTTGATGTGGACAATGTGCCAGCTTAGTTTATAGCCACACTTGTGAGGGGGAGGATTCCAATTCTCCACCCTCTGGGAAGTGCTTGCCCTGGACCAGAGGCTGCAGAGCATGTGCAGCTGGTATCTGTATGAGACCAGAGTTTGTGTGGTTGTGGAGGGGAGGTAATTCATCTCACACATCTAAAATTATCTTCATTTTCACTTCAGCTTTGTGGCTCACCTTAAAGAGAAGGCAGAACATGAGAAGATGTCCAGTGAGTGATTCTGTGCCAGCTGGTGTGGTATGTGAGATCTTTCATGTAGCTAAATGTAGTGATTTAAAACATCTGCCATATCACTGTTTTCTCTGTATGATTGTAGTTCCATAGTGGAAATTTCTTAACGTGATGGAGACTTTTTATCACATGGTATCATATTTCCAGAGTTATCTTTTCCTTCATGTTTAGAAGCAGCTATGTATTTTCTTGTGAATGATGGCTTATATCTCTAATAATTTTTGGAGTTTGTTCTTATAGAATTGTGGCTGTTGAAAACTTCTTGTATTTGTGTTTTGGATTATCTTGTGGTTTTTTTTCTTCTATGAGGGAAAGAGAAATTAGATACCATATTATACTGACAGACATGAATATAACACCTTCTACTGACATAGAAGGATATATTTACCCATAGAAGTAAAGCAAGAGTAGTTTACAAGTATAATTTTGGGGGCTTTGTTTAGGTTTTTTTTTTTTTTCCTCCTCTATGAATAACTGCAATTTCAATGTGAGTGTCCTGGCTGTAAAAATACAAAAAAAATTGATAATCCTTCTGTAGGATACATGCTCCATTTGTGTGACTCTATGGATCTGCTGTGTGTTTAAACTAGGAGGGGTCTGATCCCTTTTGTTTGCTCAGTGCTAACGCCAGAACTTTGTGGAAAATGTTCACTTGCCCTCAAGATGCAAAGGTCATTGTTAACTTCTGCCCACAGGGACAGTCCAGAGAATTAGGGGAGGCATGGGTTCCAGTAAATCCAACTAAAAATAGCAAGAACTTCTATCTGCAGCTTTTTTGAATGACCCTTGTGTGTTTTTCATTTTGGCCATGAACACAGTGTTAGCAGAACAGAAGCATACCCAAACCCTCTTCTGTATATTGGGATCTGCTGTGGGAGCCCCTGGGAAGATGCCTGAACACAGGTGTTCCCTCTGGCAAATGTTGCTATGAAAGAATAACTTTTTCAATTGACCTAATCCTAACTTTGATAATGTCCACATTTGCTGCTGCTCATAGCAAAAACTGGACCATGTTAATTTATCCTTCTTCTTTTAATTTGTCAGTTTGGGGATATATTACCTTTTTACCTTCAGGGAACTATTTTTAAAATTTCTTTAGATTTGATTGGTTAGAAGCTACCCCTTTGCAGTTGATGTCTAATTATTTTTTAGGACCAATGAGTTATGAAAATATTTATATAGTTAATCAGTTACATTATTAATGGATAATGGCTAAAAATACAGTAAGTAACTCTAAAATTCCATATGGCTTATAATCTTTAAAGGGTTATAGGTCTTTAACTACCCAGTAAAACTATGGAGAATTTATAGATCACTGGTTTATTGGCATTATAACTTAACTACTTCTTTGAACTTTCATTACTTACTATTGAGGCCTTTCAAGGATGACAGTATCTATTTCACTTTTTGGCTGTTACTTTTAAGAAATCTGTGATGTGAAAGCAATATATACATGTATTTAGGTAACAGATTGAGAAATTGAAGTAACCTGGAAAAATGGTATCTGAAATGGCAAAATATTGAGCTATATATAGAGATATATCTATAATATCTATATAATATACATCAAAGATATGAATATTGTGCTGTTACTCAGTAAATGTATTTTATACTCATCTCCCTTGAATTGCTATGAGTGAGGAAAGAAGGAATGCTGAGGGTTCATCTTCCAGGCTGTCCTAGGAGCAGCTTCTGGGCCCAATTTACCACCAAATGGGTGTAAATAATTAAAGTCTTTGTTGCCACAGGGCTGTGAGCAGCAAAAAGAGGAAAATGCTTGCATTTAAGTAGTGGCCACAGCCACTGGTAACCCCAATTAGGTCTCAAGTAATGAGGGGTATTTTCATAATTAGTTAGACATGTTCTTGCACATCTTGTTGTGTTAGATCAATTGTCCCCCAAACCTTGCACATTCAAATTCAGTACCTGGAGTTCTTGGTGCAGCAGCAGCAGCTGGTGCAGTGCAGAGCCTTGGGCTGAGCAGGCAGAGCCCAGGGCTGGATGGCCCCAGGTTCTTGTGTTGTGGTGCTGGAGGAGCTTCCACTGCCCAGTGAGGATATGGAGGTAGAAACCATTGAGGTGGAATGAGACAAAGCCACCTCTATCTGCAAAGTACTGTAAGAAGTGATGTGAGAATGTTTTTCTGTTCTCCCAGTAGTCCTAAATCTGGCTCTAACATGTTCTGTTAAATAAAATTCAAAGGGTCATTTTCTCCCAAAAGGTCACCTTGGTTTTTACTGTTTGTTCAAAGTGTCTCATGAAATTAACTCAGTTCTGTCTGAGAAAAAAGAATTATGAATATGAAGCTGTCCATAAAACATGATTTTCAGCTCAGAACAACAGCACAAAAATTTACTTGAGATATTTGTGTGGACTGTTTTCTTCAATTACACTGAATATTTGCAGTTCATGTACTACCAACAGGGTCCCAACCTGCTGGGCCAGATTTGGGTTTGAGTAGCCATGAAATGGTCTGTGCCTTCTTTTAATACTTTTTTTCCCCCCAATACCATTCCTCTAGCTTTTAATCTCTACCTCAAAACCCAGGCATTTATAGATACAGGTAATTTTTCTAAACACTAAACCACACTGAGTTTTCTAAGTACTAAACCATGTTTCATGTGAAGCCATCAAGTAGGAGCAATGTTTATGTGAGTCTGCAACAAATTCCATGTGTGAAGTCTCATTTACTGAAAACCTTCCACTGAGGCCAATGGTTTGTGCCAGAGCTCTGGGGTGTGTCAGATGTCCAGATTGCTCCACTGGCTCAGGAGTTTGCTGTGGTGTCCACTTGCCAGGTGGAGGCAGAATTTCACTAATCCATAGTACAGAGGGAGAGATGTGGGAAATGATGTTACTCCAGGGCTTTGATCTTTTTTGTTGATGAGCTGCTTTACACCTTGGCTATTACACAGTTGGAGACTTTTTGTTTTTTTTGCTGTGAAGCCTAAATCTGGAATAATACAAGCTAAGGCAAGCAACACTTTTCCACCTTCAAGTAATAGATTCTATTGCCTTATAAACCCAGTGATTCTTGTTGCCCATTTCTTTCTTTTTGCTTCCTCCTGCCATTCATTCTTTTTCTTCCTCTTAACATCCTTGGAATATGGAAAGCATTTAGATTTAGTAGAATGGCTTTTGTTCTCAGCTGTAAAACACAGCTTCTCTCTCTGCCACCCATGTGCTAACTGCATCAATTTGTGGGTTGAACCTTTTCTAAACACACTCATGCACAGAGAAACCCTGCCTGTTGCCCTAATTCTTGGTGGGCTGCTGACATGCATGGGTAATCTTAGGTTACTGAATATAATTCCCGTATGATCCTGGTTTCCCTGGATTAACCACTGTGCTGTAGGTTGAGGGAAATGAGTTTGGGCTCTGCCTTGGGTTTGCTTTCTCATCCAGGAGCAAAGAGCAGAGGAAATGAAATCTCCCTAACTGCTGTCTTCTCCTCCTTTAATAAACTGGTTAAAGGATGTTGATGTGTACCAGGGAGACATTATGCCTGATTCTTGGTAGGCCTTTTCCTGAGTAATTTGGCCAGTTTTGGGTTTTGTTTCTGTGAAAAATGCAAATCTGTCAAGAGTATGAGGTTTAGCAGAGTTGTTGATGACATTTGTTTTACCTGCTCCTCTGTGCAGCAGTGTGTCAGCTTGCCTTGTTTACCCAAGGATAATGTGCACTTTGGTAGCTAAAGATTTACATATTTTATTGTAATATTGGAGCCCCAACTCTGAGTGTGTCAGCTTTGAAGTTCAGCTCTCTGGTGCACATCAAATCTCTGAACACCTGTGTGTGTAAGTCTGGTTTAACAGCCCCCAAAGGTGCCTTAGGTTTCACTGAGGAGAATAAATAAGTAACATTATTAGGAAATAAAATTAGAATTAGGTCTTTTCTTTCTCATATCCCATGTCATGAGGAAAAGGTTTGATATCCAAACTTAATATAATATTAAATTTGGTAGATCAAAGCAAAGGTGTGAAAAGTTCCATGTGGGGCTATTAGAACTTTTTTATTTAAATTTCAGGTGGAGCTGATGTATATTCAAGGTTTTATGGGGTTGAGGTACAAGAGTTTGTTGTTTTGTTGTTTTTATTTTTCACAGGTAAAGTTCAATAAAAGCTGGAAAATAATTAAGTCCTCTTGCCCTTCTTAGGGTGAACAAAGCATCACCAAAGTTACAAAGGTAGAGTGACTGAATGACAAGCACATTCTGCAAAAATTTAGTTTAATCTTAGGTCACCACAGAGATTAAGAGTTTGTTTAACCCTTGGAGAATTCCCAGGTCCTGCTGCCCCAGAAGGGCTCCTCTGTGTTCTCACTGCAGGAATTCTTGGGCAGCTGTTCTAAGAAAGGCACCTCAGTGCCAAAAGTACCTGAAATCAGGTGGGTTTAGTTCATCTGCCTCTAGAAACCTCAAAGCAGAGAGGGCAGCAGTGCCACATGGCTGGGAAGGAGTCTGTGTCCACACTGACAAGAGTCTCTTGGCAAAGAAGGTTGTTTGTCTCTACAGCAGTGTTTCAAAAATGGATTCATGCTTGCTTGGCTATTTTCTGTGCAAAGCAGTAGGTGTGGAAAAAACCCTGAAATATTGGAGAGTGTAAATTAACAATCTAAATACTAGTTTCTAATTATCAGCACAAAATTAGACATTAAATAACATGGGAGGCATTCACAGGCATCAGTATTTTTCCTTTAATTTTTCTGAAGTCTGGTTTAGTGTTGATATGCATACTATTATCCTACTGATACTGCTTTTCTTTTGTTTTTAGTGTCTTTGATTTTTAGAACATGGATAAATTTTTGCACACTGAACTAAAATCTGTACATCTGTTCCTTGCTGAACCATTATAATAGTCCTACTCTTATGTCAGTGATGTCAATAATGCTTAAAGTTCAGACAGTCAAATGGAGGTCTCTTAAAAGAAGAAAAAGATGGTCAGAAGTCTTGTGATCCTCATTCTTAGTGTATATTTGAAGTTTGGAAAAATGGAGAAATAGAGATATCTAGCTAAATATTACTCTATCTTGCACTATGAACAGGATAGGTTTGACAATTGTACTTCTAATTATCTGTGGCTCCTAGGTCTGTTTTTGGTCAGTAGCTAGGTCTGCTTAATCAAGACTGCAATTTTCACTTTGTGGTTTTGATGGCCAAATGTATGATCTTTGTTTTGGGGGGAAAATATCACACTTTGCCAGTTGAGCCTGCAAGAGATGCTTAAGTTACAAGTACATATTGTGAAAAAAGAAAACAAAACAACTTGTATCCACTAATTGGCATGGTGTTTTAATAAGAAGACCAGTACACTATAGCAGTGATAAAAGGGAAATGGTGCAAAGAAGCTGGGGCAATGTGGACAGGGGGAAGGGTAATTAAAAGTCACTCAGGTGTTTTACTTCCTTGTGAACGTCTTCAGTGTCAGCTCTTGCAGCCATAGTTTAATAACATTTTAATAATATAAATAAGTGATCTCATGTTACACTCGTGGGAATCTCATAGTGCAAAATACAGAACTAAAGGATCTGACTCCTCTGAGCTGCCTCTCCTCCCACAGGAGACCTGGGACAGCAAAGGGTACTCAGACCCTTCAGTTCTTCAGCATTTCTTCTTCACCTTTCACCATTCATTCTTGGAGCTTTTGTTATCTACCCTCTCTTTGTCCCATCTCTTGGCACTTCAGGAGAGGATCTGAAACCTTCACAACACAGTTGCCACTATTGGAGACTTCATATTTTCAGCACCCTGTCAGCATAATCTTAATAGCCTGATGCTTATAACGTGGCTGTGGAGGTGCTGTAAATGGTATCACCCAAAAGAGCTCTCTGTGTAGGTGAAACAAAAAGAAAATCTTAATTCTTCAGACCAATAATAATATTTACACTACTTACACTTTCCTCAATGATCTCTCAGAATTCCTTGTACATGCATTGTAAATACTACCAAGCTTGGGAGCACGAAGAATGGCACAGGTAAAGATTCTCAGATGCATTGCATACCTTTGGTTCAGCTGTCAGGCCACCTGAATGAAGATGGTTTGGTGTCAGGCATCCTATCACAGCTTCTTTCATTTGTTCCCTGGGTGAAGCTGATAGGACTCGGTGCAACATGAATGGTCCTGCACCTGGAATCCTGAGCTTTTGCCCAGAAAAGCTGCACAGCACTGCTGTGTTAATAAAATGGCTCAGATCCTGCTTGATTCCTGTCAGTATTGATATCATTAATATTGATTGCAGATTAAGCTTCTGTCTTCAGTGCAAGGTAGTTTTAATTTTGGTTGAGATCCTCCTCTGTACTCTATAATATTTTACTTTGAAGTTATAGTGTTTCTCTGGGTGCCATTTTCACATCTGAATATATTGTCCTGTAAAGCCCACTAAGCTGCTTTATTTATTTATTATTTATTATTTATTTATTGCCCTTAAGAATTGATTCCATCCCCCAGCACTTCCTTAGTTTCTGAATGTGTACCTTTGTAGACTTTGCAAGATGTGTTACCATGTTAATCACTACAAAATTCCAGTATGTGCTTAAGGTCTTTAATGTTTCATCCCAAGAGGCTTCACATGTAATATGTGAATTAAGAGCTCTTTACATGCTGAAAAACGTGCAGAATAAAGACATTCTGTAGAACTTGAAACGCTTTTAGAAGTGGTTTGTGCTTTAAGTGCTGCTCTGCCTCACATTCATCCATTTGTAGCAGTGCTTTTGACACTTTCTTGGTAAACTGGGCTTCCATACTGTGTAATTAATTTGAACATTCCTCTATGCTTGATTGAAAACTTTTGATGGCTTCATCTTTTAATAAATAAATCTGATTGTCCTAAATTCCAAAACAAATAAAACAAAAAGTATTTGAAGGTCTGAACTGCATTTTTCTCCAGTGAGATCTGTACACTCTGGTGCTCTGCTTAAGAACAGAGCAGGACATATCAATCAGAAATGAAGATGCTGATTTACAGAGTATTCAATTAGAGACCTGTTTTAGAGAGGAGAAATGCACTGAGCATTCAGCTGACCACAGTGTGTTCTTTGAGAATTCATTACTTGCTGTGTTGGAAAACTAAGTGCTCAAGGAAACTTACAGTACCTGTCAGGGTTGCTATTTCAGAAAAAACCACTTGCCTCCATCAGCAGGGTTGTTTAGATAAACTGATCACTTCTCTAATCGATTCTGAGTGCTGAAAAGTTGCCATGGATACAAGATCCTGAAGCAATCAAAACAGAAGGTAAGTTTAGAATTGGAAGTGACAGATTTATTCATCACATACTTAACAAGCCTTTGAAGGGAAAAGAGAGAGTTTGTCAGAGTCCTTTGGTTGTGTATAAAAAGGTTACGGAGAAATACTCAGAATTGCCAATAGGCACTTCAGCTGGAGAGGACTGGCTAATATTTGCACTGAGCCATTGCACAGATGTGTTTGCTTGAAACTGTTCTCTGGATGACAAAACCATCAAAGTCTGCAAGCCTGTTGTCATTTATCTTCAGTCTCAGCAAGGAATGGTCAGCTGCAAATTTCTGTCTTGGTGGTGGAGGGTTTCAAACAGTTCCAGGCTCAGCCTGGGAGACAAGGAATGCAGGGCAGCCACTTCTGAAATCAAACCTTTGCATCCTTCTCATTCAAACCAAATTTCAGAAAGTGAGTTTTTAATGTCCCCTGCTAAAAACTGCTAGAATCCTGCAGAAGAATGATGGGATTTCTGTGTGATCCTGCTGAGCTGCCTTCTGCTGCCCTGTTTTCTGGGTTTAGTGCATTTTTCAGCTGGGTGCTGCAGGGATGCCATCCCTCCATCTGCTGATGGTGCCATGCCTTTGGTAAACAGGACTCAGTCCTCAGAAATTCACTCACTTGTATGAGTGAGATGGGAAACAAAACAACAAAATCCACTGTAACTGTGAAAGGAAGACAAATTGAAATCACCAAAAGGGAGAGGGAAGTGTTGCAGTCGTTTCATTCTCCTGGGTAAGCTCCTTGCAGTCTTAGAACTGTGCTGAAATTAATTTTCTCTCTTAATTCTTTCAAACTTCTCAAAAATCACCTCTCCCCCTCCTGCTTCTCTGAACCACATGTATATTTAATAAGAGGACATGCAAAACCAAACTCATTTCCTGGTTTCTCCTATGTATAAACATACAGCGCTAATTGAATTTTTTTTGTAAATCGATGTTCCCAAAAAAATAAAGCATATTTCCTTAGTTCAAAGCATGTCTGGGTTGGAGGGTTTGGGGCTCCAATCAAGAACCCTCTGTGGCATTATATAAACATGCAAAGAAAGTCAGTATAATTGATAGGATTTCTTTTTAACATTATTTTTTTGTTTTTCTTTTCAACCTGAGGCTTTCTAGTAAAACTTGGAGATTAAAATTCACTTGGAAAAAGCCAAGAGAAAGCATTCAGTGAATCTGTGTGCAGCAACCCAGCTGTGTTTAGCTGGGGAGGTGATCTGCCAGAGAGGACCTGAGGCAGGACTTTAAAGCTCACAGTTGGTGTCTAAATGCTGGGTCAAACTGTCTCTGAATCAGTGTGGTGTGGTGCTCAGGCATGGGCTCCCTGGGGATGCTCTCCAAAGTGAAAAGCTTCTTATTTCACTGCATTTAGGGGTGCTCTTGCTTTTCCTTAGCAATTCAACTCCTGTATGTTCTGTGATCACAAAAAATGAATTGGTTTTCCAGAGAATCTTCAGTTTGTGGATCTGAGTACACATCATTCAATGCTTATGTCTTTAAGGTCATATGCACATTGTAAACTTGAACAATGCATTCCATTACTAGACATAAATAATGGAACAAAATTTGGTTTCAATTTAAGTGGATCTGGCTTAATTAGCATAGTATTATGTCTTTCTCTTCAGCATTCTGAGGGTTACAAATTTATTAATAAAGTCCATCTCACAACAAAAAGAAAAGTTTTCATAAAAATTTGAAGTTTTGTTTGCTCCTACATTTGAAGCTAGTGCTATTCACAAAAATTTGACTGCTGAATTTTGCAAATGCTGGGTGCTCCAAAGATATGCAGAGGAGTGTGATTTATGGTGCTCTCCTGCATCCTGTGTGTCTTCTTCGTTTCCAGCACTCACTCACAGAGGAAGAACACCACCTTATGGCCTTCAGAATCATAAAAAAATGAATACCCAGCATGTGGTGGAGGGCTGGGGAGGGATGGAATCCCCAAAACACCTGGAATGCATTTGCCAAAATATTAGTCCTAGGAGTAATTTCTAAGAATTTTGAGAAGGGTAAAAGACTTTTATGCTCCCAAGGCAGTTGCATGGGTGGCTCTTAAGTTAGGCTTTTCTTTTTCTCCTTCTTTTTTTCATTTTGCTTCTATAACTGTGAAGAATTATTGTTGTAGTTGTCACTGCCCCACTGCAAACATTTACCAGCTCCTCTGTGAGCACTCCTGGTCTCTACTGGTGCACAGCCAGCCTTGTTAGTGTAAATGAGTATTTTCTGGAGTGTCAGATGTATGTAAAGAGATGTAGGAGGTTATTTAGGCAGACAGACATAAGGGGTTTTAATCCATTAAAATAGGTCTAAGTTCATATTTTGCTTTGAACCAAACTTGCAGTTTTCTGTGGAATTTTGTTTGTGAGAGTGCAATATTTTAGGCTACTCTGCTAGACCAAATCTATCCATATTCTTCATGTGCAGGGGAAGAGGGACCATTGCAAGGGTTATCTCAATCTTACATCTGAGCTCTCAGTAGTTTACAAGTGATCACTTATTTATAAATAGAATTTGTTGTATTTCCACTTATAATTAACACTCTAAAATCTAATACTACTTAAGGAATGATGTCTTAAAAAATCCATATTCAAGAGGGAAATATGTTGTTTGAATGTCAGTTTTCTTGGATAAGCAAACATGAGAGAATGTTAAACGTCCCTTTGCATGGCATGAAAGGAAAATGCTTTTGGAGTATTTGATACAGGATAATATTTACGTTATCAAAATAAGTAATTTTGCCTCACCACTTAGATCTACAGTAATTTTTCCTCAATTATTGTGTTAGCAAGTACAGCAGGACCTTATTAAAATAGAAATCTTATTAGTCCTTTGTACCAGTCACAAATCACAAAGAGAGTTGCACTAGAATACTCTGGGGTAGACACTCAGATGTGAAAATGGAATTTACCTTACTTTGGCCATCCTATAGGTGTAATGCTTCTTGATGTGTGCACTTATTTTTCTGTGTATATCCTTGGTGGACTTTATAAAAGGTTTAAAATAAGAGGTCTGAGATCAAAATTAATTTTACTCTCTTTATACAACATGCAGTAAATCCATTTTAACAAACATGAAAACTGAAGTCCTATCCTGGGATGTAGTTGTATAGATTACCTAATGCATCAATTACTTCTCTATTTTTTTTTTCCTGGAAACTCCTGATAAGTTTGAATTTAGAATAACTGTTATAGGATAATATTTCTAAATAGAGGAAGGAAACTATTTTATGCTAAGGAATGGGCTATAATTTCTGAGAATGTTATGGAATTGTCTCCTGAAAGCCTCAAGCTGAGATACAATAACCTGCTTCCTGCCTTGGCAGGCTGCTCTAAGAGCAGGGCTTGAGGTGGCCACTGATTTGAACTGCACCCCTGACCATGAGTTCAAACCCTTGGCAAGTTTTGGTTTATAGCCATGCAGGTTTAGGAATAAGCAAAAGGCAGAGAGCTGCTCCATTGACTCCCCTGTGTCTGATTTTGTGCTCTGCCTTCTGAGGAAGGAGGCTGCAAAATGTGGGCACCTCTACAGCTATGCTGCTCTTTCTGTCAGGGCTGTTTCAACAGGGCATTGGAATAGAAATTCATCCTGGCAACGAGTGAGCCACCCATTAATCCTGCTAGGATTAAATGTATTGCTCTCAAACTAGAATCTCTGAAGGTATGAAACTCATTACCTCTTCAAGCTGCCAAGTACAACTAAAGTCTAAATTTTTAAACTTTTTTTTTCCTGACGCTGATTTCCTTTTTGGGGTGAACTTATTTAATGCTCTCTTCAAGGCACTGAACTGAACCTGAGTTTCTGGAGAGTTTCTCAGACTTGCAGGTCCTGCTCAACAGCAGGATGATGTTCATTAGTATGACATAATTTTATTACTAGATAATTAGGCTGATAATGCTAATTCAGATCTTGATCACTTTGATAACAGCAAAGAATGAAGCTGATAATTAGGAACTCTAATTTGTTAAGTGGATATTTGTTCACAGAGCCTTGATTGACTACAAAAAAATTTCAAAAATTATACTTTCACTCTCTTTTCATTTTGGTGGTTCAAAGCCACTAAATGGACATGGGACAGCACATAAATTTGGGAGAGTAAAATATGGTTGGCATATGGAGTCACTAAGTAATTTATTACCTATTAAACTATCAATGACTAATTTTATATTTTTAAGATAATATTGATGGGCTCTTTAACAAAATAGATCAAAGCATTTAATTCTGGGGAAAAAGAAATTGCTAACACAATTGAATATATGTTATGTAAATGTAAATATGAAATTTACATAAACTAACCACTCAATGCTTCAGCCTGTCAAGCTAATTTTTTACTTTAAAAATTGTTTTGCCCAGAACCTCTTCTCTCTAATGAGAAATAGTTTCTTTGAATCTCCTGTTTGAATATATACTGGGGACATGTGAATTATTCAATAGAAGATATTATGATCTGCAAAACTTCCAAGTTGGTTTGTGCCTGGGCATCCAACACAAGTCAGTGCTGGCCACTTTGCTGTGTGGATTTCCCTCTTCACTGACTTTTCCCAGTGCTCAAAACTGGTATGTTAGAGTTTTATTTATTTATTGTTGAGTAAGGAATGGCACATCCTTTAATAATACTTTAATTTCTTCCTGTTACAGGAGGACCATAAGGATTCCTCCTGATGCTAATTTAAAAAATTAGTTCACTTTTATAGATCCTTTGCTGTTTATTCTCTGGACATTTAGCAGCAGAAAATTACTGGCAGGAATTGCTACTGACACAGCAAATTTCAAATTGACACTAGAGAGCATTTGTGGGAAATATGTCTCACAGCTGGAGGAGGAAGATTGAGGAGAAAATCATCACCTTAATACTCTGTGATCTGAATGGGTAAAGAAATCAGCATGCTTTGAATGTCTAAAAAAATTAGTGAAAAACAGGCAGCAGAACAAGTGGCTTTTCCCTGCAAGATAGCTTTTAAACAGCATGTTATTGCAAGTAATGCAATCATCTAAAAGGGAAGTCCTGAAGAGATTTCTCTCTCTCTGAAATTTGGTACTAAAAAAAAGCAGGTGACAATGGAGACTTGGTTGTTGGATGATTATCTATAAATCCAGAGGCATAAAAATATTCCAGTGCTAATGGACATGTAGCTGAGGCACAAAATATATGATTGTGAAGTAAAAAATAGGTCACATGAATGCAAGTATATGATTTAGAGTTTATAGGTTTTCATGTACACTTTCTGTATTTTTTACTCCAAAGACATTGCTAAATCACAAGTGTAACAAAGCATGGAAATCCCTTATTCCATAAGGCATAAGGTTTGCTTTTCCTTTCTCTTCCCCCTTAACAATTAGTAAATACAAATAATAAAATAATCAGAAAAATTACCTTGAGTTAATGGAATTACAGAAATGTTGAACCAGGATAATTAGAAAAACTTGGAAATGTATTGGGTATTTTCACTGTATCTATGATATTGAAGATCATCTTTTTGTTTGTTTGTTTTTCTCCTGCCTGGACATTATCATCTTTATGTCCTTCTAGCAATATAAAGAAGGTCTCAGACAGGTTTGCTCTTGATTTTAAAAAGTTACAGAAATAAAGTGAAATAAAAGGACCTTGGTAAAGAGTTAATAAATCTTTCCTCTCTTCTAGAAAGCCATACTTCAAATATTGAAAGTGATGCTTTGAATGCACTTCTCCAGTGCTTTTGGGTGATGTTTCAGAGAGCACTGCAGTGAACTGGAGATAATATTCAGCCAGCTTCAAAATTTTAGGTCTCCTTGTAAAGCAAATTGTACTGCCTTGATGTGAATTGTCCCACTGAGCTGAACACTTATGTTCCTGATGGAACAGAGTTCCTGTCAAAAGGAGACTCAGCCTGAGCTGGCTGGGCCAGATGAGTGCAGGATGTGTTATTTGCTGCTGCTCACACAGGACAGCTGATTTATAATTAGAAGTCCAAGCCCAACTCCTCATTGTCCAACTGAAAAGAAGAAACAATTCTTGTTTGGCTTTTCAGTCGTGCAGTGAGAGGTTTAATTCCTCTTCTGTCATTACCTGCCAATACAGGGGTTTTCATGAATATGACTTGGTGAGCTTGTCTGCTATAACTCTCCTTCCAGGGCAAACTACACCTCGTCATTATTGAGGCTGCTGGTGGCTGTGTTTACATTGGAAGTACAGAACTACATAAGTATTTCAGGAAAATATTGCCATGCTACTTGTTCTTCTGTTTGTGGAACTGGATTTGTTTTCACTGGGCCCTGGATTTTTTCTCCAGATTTGCTATATAGACCCTGAAATTCATTAATCACATGTTAGCTCTGGGGTCCTAACCCCAACTTCACACGGGGGTGGAAAGTGTGGAGTGAGAGACAGGATAATTTTACTCTTGCTAATAGCTCTTAGGTAAGGCAGTTCTTAAAGCAACAGACTTTTATTCTCTTTCTCTCACCATTCTTAACAAAAGGCTAGTTCTTGGTTTTTGTAGTTAAACTGAGCTGGATGCCAGAGGAGTTTAAAGCTTTCTTCATGCTAACATTGAATAAAATGTGTTAATTTTCTTTGCTAAATAACGTGCTCTGCTATATGTTTCAATCTGTCTTTCATCTGATATATTACACATATATTATTGGTGTTTAATGAATGTACCAAGATATTTCTCTTAGAGATGATAACTATATAAATGATTCAAATACTCTGAAATAAAAGTACTGGGATTTGCCTTGTGCTTTTTCCCCTGGCAATGTGATACCATGGGAATATATGGGTAGGGAATACTGCTCATTACTGATGGACAAAGGATTTCATTTCCTCTACATGAGGATTGTCAAAATATGAAAGAACAGCTAATATACATTCTGATTTGCCAACAGACCCCTAAAACCAACAACAGAGGATGAAAACTGAAGAGAGCAGCAGGCTTGAGCTGTTTGAACCCATGAACTCCTTCACAGTGATGAGGGCTGCCCAGCATCCTGACAGAGCACATTATGGAGACTGATGTGGAAATCACTCTGGAATTGTGATTGCACTGCAGATTGCAGCTGACACATATCACTATCCTCAAGTATGATATCCTTTGTGCGAGATATTTTGTACCATTCCACTAGATGAGAAATCTGCTGTAACACTGACCATCTCCAAAGCTGTAAATTTTCTATTGAACAGTGCACCTCACACTTGTAAAATATCTAGAAGAGCCTTGTCAGTGAGCACTGGCCCCTGAGAAATGCTGCTAACAGGGATAGTCTTACTAGAGGGATTTTTCTGAGGGAAGTGGTATCTAGGCAAAAAATAAATGTTCATCCTGTGTAACTTTTTAATGTCCAAAGTGGCACTAAAAGCCCTATTGCTGGCAGTCTGATGGTCAAGTGCAGGCAAATGCAGCATGTTGAAGGACAGGGGATGGGAAATTGGCCTCTGTGGAATGAGAGGGTTGATGTGAGAAGCAGAGCATTTCAGTGAGGATGTGAGAAATACTTGTAATGACTTTCAAGAAAAATGAATCTAACAAATAAACTTAGAACTGCTGCCAGATCTAACATTGCTGATGGTTTTACAAGACAGAAAAAAAAAGGAAAGGAAAGCAAATGAATATTTTCTGACAGTACTCAGATTGGTATTATAATTCTTGGGACCTATTTGTGCAGCTTTGTTTTTAAATTACGGCACTATGAAATCAATTGTTATTAGTTTTGGTGATTTTCTACATTTTTAGGCCTTTTGATAAAAGGAAGAAAACAATATTTTACTTCTCTTGAAATCTATCCTGCTCCATATTTATACCTTACTGCTTTGTAGTTGGGGTGCAGGAATGTTGCTTTTGGGACACAAGTTAGATACTGAAATATTGCTGCTGATATTGTGTAAGGAAATATACATATATAGGTGTGTGTGTGTGTGTGTATAAAATCTCTCATACATATTGCAGGGCAAATTATTATCCTTTTTCTTTTGTTTTCTGTGGATTGAGAAGATACTGTAAAGAGACTGGTTCTTCTAAGTCTGCTTCAATGAGAGTGTCTCATTTTCTTAAAACTAAAATATCTTCTGGGGAAAGGAAATGCAGCAGATCCTGATGTTTTACCCAGCAATGAATAATTCATATACAATGAATGGAAGCTAAAATACCTCCTTTACAAGTGAAAATACAAACACTTTCCCCTTTGAAAAAAGTGGGTAGCTAAGTAATTTGGGAAACTCTTTGAAACATATAAAATATATTTATATAACAAATAGTTTTGTTTTGCACTTTTTTTTCAACCTTATGTGTTTGTTACTTTTGTGATGTCCACACAAGGTGGATAGAATAATACTGTAACTTTATCACAGCTCAGGTTGGTGTTTTTGTTTCAAAAAAGTCCCCTTGTTGATACCAGTGTGTGAGGTGGGAGGATAACAGACTTCAGAGGAGTCAAATGCCATTTATCTGCATCATGTTGTTATCTGTGCATGCTTTTTGAAAGTGCCCTTTCCTTACTTGCTGATTATGATATAAATCACATTATGAGACATTTGTGTCCTCAGATCTCTTTACTGAGGAAGCTTTTACAGAGGCAACTTTGGTGATTCCTGATGTCCTGTGTTGCTGGGAAATGAAGTAATTTCATGTCCTATGAATACCTGGTGTAGGATATGCTATGAAAAATATCATTTAAAAATCTGCTGAAAATACTTATGAAGTATTTGAAGACCCATAACTCTATAACTGACTACCACAAATTATATTAAAGAAGAAGAATGAAAAAAGTAATTCTTTTGCTGATGGAAGTTGGCAGCTGTATCACTCATTTTCTTAGTGAAATGGATTCAGCAGAATTAATGTGGGACATAAAAATTACTTTGAGAGGCAAAACTGCTTAAATTGCAACCTTATAAATATGATAGGTCTTCCATAGGAATAGGAATGAAGATTTCTAATAAAATACAGGCTTAAATGGAAAAGTGCTTTAAATGTGTGCAGGAGGGGGTACATCCATTTGCAAGAACCAAACTTGGCACTTCTGTGTGTCTTCTGTGTGGGCAGACACATCCTTTGGTCAAACACAGCCTTTCCTGATGTTTTCAGTGGGAAGAACTGATTTTGTTTGGGAGGATTGATTATTTTATTTTAGCTTCAGCTGTTGCAATTCTTCCTGTCAATCTAGAGGTAAATTTTGAGATTTTTAGCCAACAATGCAGCCATACTGCACACCCCAGCACAGGCTCTTTTCCCATGAGCAGGGGATCATTATTCTGCTCTTCTCCAGCCTAAATAACCATCACTCTGATGTAAAGCAGCTGCTTCCATTTTAAAGGTGTTTCTGACCAGATTTTTCTTGCCTCTCTATTAATATTATTATTTCCTTTAATTGTGAAGCAACCACTTGGCCAAAGTATCTTGTTCTCCTTTTTGTTGTGGAATAACTTTATCTCTTTGGAAGTGGGAGTTCTTAGGAGGGCAGGTGTGCTTCACACAGATCATGCAATGATGGTCCACAGCAGCAGTGATATCTTTGTTAAAATAATTGGTCTGAGGAAGCTGCCAGTAGGCAGAGAGAATTCAGAGAATTGTGTGCATCAAGGTTAGATTGCTAGCACTTACATGAGAGTTTGGGCATTTTTTTTTTACCAAAGATTTCTTTTTTCTGAGATAAATTTTATTGTGTTGCTCAGTCAAACATGCTGCTTATAGGCATTGATAGACCTGACAGAATTGTCTTCCTCAAAGGGACCTTTTTGAGTTTGATAAATTCTTTTTTTTTTCTAATTTCTTTTTTTTTGCTTTTTGAAAGTTGTGGGAGGCAGGAACTTAATCAGCCAAACAACAATTTTTGTGTAGGTAATTTATGTATAACTGAATGAAAATTGCAGTTCTCTGCCAGCCTTCAAAGTCTGTGTTGTTATGTCCCAATAATATGGGTTCAATTTTTAAAATTTCAGACTGGCTCTGAATTTTAGTCCTTGACCAATCTGGCTCATATTAAAATTTCCTTCTTCAAGGTGCCTTTCCCATCTTCCCCTTGGTCTGTCACAGCATTAAAGTTGCTGTGCTCTCTCTGCCTTTTCGAAACCTAATGGATCCTTCCTAAATTCAGTGACTCTCACAGCTGGAGAGCCATCCCTGAGGAATTTGTTGATATTTTTAAACCTTTTGCTGCTTTTTTCGCCACTGTAACAGGAATTCCTTGATGAAGCAGTGAATCCAGAAGCCAAGTGGTGTTCCCTCTCTCAGATTATGCTGTGACCTCACTGGGGATTGTCCCCTTGCATTTCTCAAGGGAGCTGAACTCAGTGCCCACAGCAGGGTGAAGTCAAAGTGCTGCAGAGCTGGAAATGTTGGAATCTCTCTCTTTGCTGGAAATGCTGGAAATGAGAATCTCTCTCTCTGTGGCTGTTGCCATGGGGAAGCTGAGAGCCTTGGGCTTCAGTGACTGCCCCTCCTGAGCAGCAGGTGGGGCCAGGGTTTCAAAGCTTCAACAGGTGATGTCAGGTGGGATCCAGAGCTTAAATCTGTGATTGATTCTTTTATTAGGAGCCTGGACTAAATATGTGTCAAGTGTCTATGCCAGTGTTATTTAAACTCCAATGGGGTCTCTTAACCAGCCACTGTTTTGTTTTAATAAAACCAAGCCAGATGTTTCAAACAGTAATGTGTCCTTAGCACCTTTGCTAAAATACATTTACTTTGGTCTTCTTTCAGAGTTCACCAAGTGCCTTTGAGCACAAGCTATCAAAATGATGTGCCTGGCAGGATAAAGAGGTCTGCAGCTGGAAAATGAGGGTACAATAAATGCATCCCACTTGGCTTGGGAGTTAGAAGAAATCTCAGATTTGGGAAAGGAGCAGGACCTCGCTCAGGAAATCAGCATGGGTCTGACAACAACAAGTAAGACACACCAAAGAATTTGTTATTTCTTTCTTGCCTTTTTCAAACATAAAATGTGACCCAAGTAGCATTGTCTATGCTCCCTCAAGGACATGCTCATTATTATTCTGTGTAGGGTCAGGACAGGAGGGAGGTGGGTTATACTGTGCTTAGAAATGGGCCTGAAGAGCTTAACCAAATCAGACCAAGGATAAAAGAATCAATAGTAAGAGACAAATAAAATAAGCAGTGCTGCTCTCTGAATATCACATCAGTGTCACACATTTTCCTTTCTGTTCTGTGAAAGAAAAGCTCTGGGCTTATGGAAAAGTCTATTTTTCAGGTGTGGTGGTGCTCAAAGGCTCTGCCTCTTTAATGACAGATAATTGAAGGAAGACAAAGTTGATTGGGGAAGAAGTAGAACACAAAAATAAGTGGGATAAAGTTAAGAACCCAGGGTTTGGTATGAGCTATGAGGAAGTAAAAAGGGAATCACCAGAATGAAAAATCATCCCCTCCCTGTCTTTCCCAAACAAAAAAATGCCACCAGTAATGACTAAAA
Source organism: Notiomystis cincta (assembly GCA_013398075.1). Lineage (NCBI taxonomy): Eukaryota > Metazoa > Chordata > Aves > Passeriformes > Notiomystidae > Notiomystis > Notiomystis cincta. The sequence continues at coordinate 7,953 of VZRX01008587.1, read as the reverse complement.
ACTCATAGTGGCCCATGAACTCCAGTAGTTTTAGGGCAGGATTAATCTATCCCAATTTAGTATATTTTTGTATCAGACAATTTATATTTTATAATAAAAGAAAACAGCAAGGAAAAATTGACCCTATTGCAAAGATAGAAATGGGCAGAGTGTGTAAGTCCCAGGGCATCAGTAATGTTGAGGTATCATGGCCTAAATGTAAGTGCAGGCACAGCTTCCTATTTAGTCAGGATTTTTGTATATCATTATTCTTACTGCTTTTTCTTTTACTGTGTTTTGGAAACTGAAAAGCTTGTGGTTGCTTTCTGTTTGTTACTCTGATGATTTTACCAGTGAAAACACAGCTCCCTTTTTTTGGCATTTTAATCAAATCATCTAGATTTGCATGCAGTGGTTCACAGTCAGCATGGGAAATTTCAGTTGAGAACAACCCATGCTGAAATGTTAATGTTTTCATTGAATTGTCAAACTTGGTGAATTCATTGGTGTATCACCAAGTGACACTCTGAGAAAATTCATAGGCATGTTTGGTCTAAAAATTCTGGAGAAAATGGATAAATTGTCTATTTTTGCTGTATTTTTGCCTTCATTGCCATGCAAAAGAGCTTCCATACCCCCCTGAAGATCATATTTTCTTAGAGTAAGTCTAAGTTCCAGGAACAGCATTAATTTCTGGGTAAACAGAGAGTGAAATCCTTTGCTCCCATAGTTCAGATGTTTAGTTCTCTCTCCTGGACAGCCACTTTTAATTGCAGAGCTGCCCATCTTTTGTGTTCCTGACCCTGAGTCCTGCATAAGGACATTCATTTGGTGTTGACTTCATACAGATAAGTTTGACACTACTGGCTTGAATTTGCTGTGAGATGGTAAAACCTGTAGTAAGGAAACAAAATAATATACAATAGGTTAAAGGGGGCCAGAAGCCAAATATGCTTGTGCCTAATAAAAAGAGAGGAGATTACTGAAGAAAACAGAATTATCTGGCTTCATGTGGAAGGTCACTCTGCAAGCTGTGTGCTGCAGGAGAGACTGAATTGAGAGCTGTCTGCCAAAGAAGCAGGAAAAATGTGAGGGGAAGCTTCCTGCCTGCCCAGCTGCAAACATCTGAGAAGGAGGAGTGCAGAGCACCCACTTATCCAGAAATGCCTCTCAAGAGTTCTTTTGAAATGGTGCACTTGGGAGAACATTTACCTGAACAACAGCAAGTAATCCCTAATTGAACTGCCAGAGGCTGTTTCTTGACAATGCAAAGCATTTTCCTTTTATCCTTCCCTTTTCTGGTGCTGATTGATAGATAGGTTGGTTCTGCTGTTGCCACTGTAATGGAAAGCATCACAATACTATCAAGTACAGTTAGGAAAGGTTTTATGTGTCATTCTCCCTCTTTTCAGTAACTTTCTCAAGATCAAATCAAACCAATTGGCTTAAAAACGCTTGAACTATTTAGAAACAAATCCTTATGTACATAGTTGTGATTTATGTAAGTCATCCAAAAATTCAAAAAGTGATAAATCTTAAAACAAAAGTTAAATTTTAGTGTGAAGTAAAAGCATCCATATATCATTATTCATTGAAAACTTACTTTGAATTAACTGCCTATCATGGGTCTAGTTATATGTGTGTATGAAATTTAATTAATTCTTGCTATCTCTAAGTTTCTATTTAAAAAAATTCTGCTATATTTTAGTCACTGCTGTGGCTTAACCCATGAGATTTTAAGGATAATATTTCTTCTTTCATGCCTGAGTCTTGAGTATTGTTGTCATTGCAACAGCAAGTTGGGAAAAGAAAATCTGTTTATGAAACAAGAACCATTTATCCACATGCCACACATTCAGAGTCTGGATCAGTTTGCACAGCCTGTTCTCACTGAGCCCAGCCTTGCTCACATGTGCTGCATTTAGTATCAGCTGATGCATTATATATAAATATGTTGTACTTTTCAATTCTTTGTCAGACACCGACAAGTTTACTTTAGTAATTTTAATTTTGTTACAAGAATACTGTGCCTGCACCTTTTGTTGACTTTGTTCATTGCTTTCACAGCAAGACTCTTCATGAAAATCATTAAAGACTCAATGAATCTTACAGATACCATAATGTGAGTATGTTCTCATCTTTCTTCCCAAAGGTGGTGGCCCCTGCTGAGTATGCAAACAGAAATGCAACCAGGTCTTGGCTGTGAGAAATGATGAAATAAATTGTTTAAACAGCACCAGGAGTTTGGGTGAACTAGACTCTTTTCTGGAGCTGCCTGTCTTTTCTGGGTTCTGTAAAAAGAAAACCTTACAGCATTTAGAACAAGAAATCTCTTCAGCCTTCCCCTTTTAATAACTTTAATAATAAGAGTTTACTTATTTTTAAAATTGTTTTTTACTTTGCACTTGAGTACACAGAGCAGGTAGTGACATAGTCACATATGTGGCACTGATGAATTCCTCCATTGTGTTCAGTTCAATCAATGTGTGACAAAAATATATAACTGCAGCTGAAAATGCTGGAATTCCTGCTCCTCTGATGCCTCCTCTTATCTATAAGTACTGGAGGAGGAGTTACATTTCTTCTGTTGTCCATGAAACTGGTAGGGGAATAGAAATGAGAAAAATTCAGCAGCTTGTCCACATAAAGAAAGTCTTGGGAAAATCTGTGATGGGTTTAAAGCTTCTAATGTCCTTCACCCCAGCAATGCTCCTGGTGAATTTGCTGTTCCCAGGGAGATCTGTGGCCATTTCTCTCTGTCATTTGAAAAACTTTTCTCTGAAGTACTAAGTTTTATCCAACAATTATTGCAGGTAAAAAAACCCCACCAAAGTCTCCATTATTTTATGTATTTATCTACTTTAATATTTATTTTCAAAGAAATCCATGAAATATCTCACCTGGAATTCTTCAAAATGCTGATCTACTGCAGCTCTAGAAAGGGGAAGCTGTTGGTATTTTAGGCCACCTCTCTCTTTAATTTGATTGGTGATTTCTGATTTATTTATGAATCACACTCCCTCCCTCCCTATGGGATCAATCTCATCCCAAAATTTGACACAATCCTGGCAATGGTTGAGGTGATTAGTACTAGCCATCAGTTTTACCCTTCAGAATAAAATGTGGCAAGTGAATAAAGCCTGATGGCATGGCTGTGCAAAATTTCATTTAACAGCTCATTGCAGGCAGGCCAAGTTGGATTGCAAAATATATCAAATCACTTTTATAGATCTAAGATGTCTACCTCCTGATTTTCTCAATCGTAAATGGTGTAACAGAGATTGCTATGGTTTTCCCATGCATTGTAAAAGGAAAGTGTTTCAAATGAGGAGCAGAACAAGCTGATTTGTTTAGTTAAATTCACAGGTATAGGTTGTATGTACTCCAGATGTTTGCACACATTCCCAGACTCCTAGGGCCCTTTGTTTCTCTGGAATCCACTCTGAATGCTCCAAACACACCCAGTCAGTAGGCAGTTGTCAATGAGTTACTAAAAGGGCTCATCTGTTATATTTATGTACTTTTCAGCCAAGAATGAATAGGTTTTGCTGTGCTGTTTCCAATTCCAGATACAAGGAAATGTGCCAGAGTACAAGCTGCTTGCTTTTGGTCTGATTTTCAGTACCTGGGATGACAAAATGTATCTACTCCTCTCTTCCTGGCACTGAAGCTTTACCTGGATTTTTCCCCTAGATCTGATCTCTGTATCATAATAATGCACAGATATTTCTGCCTTGCCACATGATCTCTAACACACTTCACACACATGTTCTGGGAGGACATGAGGTGCTATCAGCCCTGTCTGAAAGAGGAGCAGATGAAGCACAGAGAAGGAAAATGGCTCCTTTAAGATCCCACACAAAGCTTAAGGTGAGTTTGGGATAGAACAGAGGCCTGTTGTGAATTCACTTTGATTCTGGCTTTGGATACTTGCACTCAAGAGCTCAAATCTGCCACTCAACTCCTGCTGATGGCAGTGGTTTTATCATCACTCCTGGGGAGGGTGTGGTACATTCAGGAAAAATTTAAAAGCAACCTTACCCAGAGATTTTCAGCATTCCATTGTGTGCTTTGGGTGCCCTGTGGTGTTATTCCTGACCTTGTTCCTCTCTGATTATTTTGGTGCAGGTGGATTAAGGATGTGACCCTGCAGAGCTGTGTTTTCTTCATGGCACACCAATACATTCAGAAATATCAGCACCACAGTAGAGGGCAGTGGTGTGTATCACAATATTGATTTTGACACTTTCATACCTTTGAATAATAAAAATGTGTTCAGAAGGGCTTCCTTAACTGGCTTTATAAATGTGACAGGCTGAGGGCTGTGATATACCTGTGTACTTATATAATGTCTCAATTGCTTAAATACTGGGTTGTTTCTCTTTGTAGCACATGAAATCTCAGCTGGCTAATATAAAGATTAGGACTGATGCAAAGAGCTTTTGCAGAGCATGAACACAAAATAAAGCACCACAGGAGCAATGGCATTAATTTATTATCACAAAGTGATATTTAACCCTGTAGATTTCCAGGATTCTCCTTTCCACCTACTTCTAATGAATGAGATTCTGAATAATCATCAGAAATATCACTTGATACTGAGGAATCAACAGTTCTATGAAGCCCAGATGAAATGTCCATAGTTTGGTCGAGTATCATTTATTGAAATGACTTTTGTTGCTTAGTAGCAGCATGATTTGTCAGCTGTATTAGGAAGTTATACTTTGTGTGAGTTTAATAGAAATGTGTTAGAAATATTAAATCTCAGTATGGGAATGGAAATTAGTGTGGGAAGGTTCACATGGAGGTCAGGACAATTGTCATATAATGCTTAACTAAGCCAAATTAGCTTCTAGCACTTTTTTAGAAGGTTTTTACAGTCAAAGGATTATTCAATATTCTGCAAACTCAAGGCTCCTCAGGGCTAAGATGTAGAACCTAGAATGCATTTGTATGACCAAAAAGGAAAAATTAAAACCAACAGAACCCAGGAACTAGAAATTAGAATTCAAATTCATTTTGGCATTATTTGAGTAGTTCACTGCAAAGGACTTTCTGTGAAAAATTGCCATTATTCAACAACTAAGTTCAGATTTTTAAATAATCTTAAAAATTTTTTTTTCAAATTATTGATGTTGGAGTGGGTAGAATATCTCATACATAAATAGTTTAATTCTGCCAGCAAAAGCTGCTCAGAAAAAGAAATGGAGCATTACTTTTCACATTGATTTGTACTTAGAGGTCTAAACCTAAAGTTTAATTTACATAAGTGACACTCTTTTACATATGATAAATATAAGCACAATTGGTCTTATAGGGTTTTTTTTGTCCACAGAAATGAAGATTTATGACAGTATGCTGTTTGTGAGTGAATATGGAATGAGACGTCTGAGGTATTTTTTTCTTTTCTTAAGAATTATTGTCCCTTTAGCTTAACCCAGACAATCAGGTCTCAGAAATGCACCAAATGTTGTAGAATGAAAACATTTGGTACAGAGGGATGTCTCCAGTGTATCCTGTTTAGGAAAAAGTGAGTGTATGTGTTCAGCCCTTATTAAACTTGAGATAACCTTTACTGATGTCTAAACAATGGGAAAATCCTTTTGGAGCTTTTACTGATTGGTTGCAAATTCAGTCAACCTTCACCTGTTCTGCTTCCTATGAAGCTTCTTACTTCTCTTTGGATGTTATTTGAGCCCAAATATTCCATGTTCCTCTTAAATTCTAAGCAGACCTGTTGGTAGCTGTGTGTATCTCACCCTGGCATTGTGTGTTCAGAAGAAGAAAAATAGGAAGGAATGGTAAGAAAGCACATTCAGTTCTCTGCACAATAATCAATACAGACAGCTTTGATATGAAACAACTGTTAAATAAGAGCTAACATGGGCTTTGATTTTATAAAGAACCTTTGGTCTGCAATGTCAGTTGAATACCAGCTCACAGATGAACACTGAAAAGCACTGAGACTGACCCAAGCTATGAACAAGACCTCCTGAATGCTGCTTAATTTTTGGCCAATCTACAGCAAAGGAAGTTGCATGAGTTGGGTGGTCATTAGGAACCAAGGTATTAATTTTTTCACAGTTAAAATGTGATTGAACCTTGTGGGATATATGGATTTACATTCTTGTAGTAGGGCCTGGAAAGAATAACTACAGGAAGCTGTGAGTAAGGAAGGAGGAATTCTTATTTTAGCAGTCATTTATCTATCAGGCAGCAGCAAATAATGTATTTCCATAAGTGCACATTGAAAGACAGCCTTTGTATAATTGGAATATTTACTCAAAACCTGCAAATAGCAATTGGATCATTTTTTATTTAAAAATAAGCAAAACAAAGTAAGAGCGTATTCTCCTACTTCTTAAATTGTTTTGGGACATCTCCTTGAAGTACAATTAATTCTTTTGAAATTAGATCTTCATCAGAGGATTTTCTGGAGTACTTCCTGCTATGTGCCTTGCAAATTGTTTCTGCCACAAATTATTCCTGAATGCAGCCACCAAAAGACCCCTCTAAGAGAGAGAGAGAGAGAGAGAGAGAGAGAGAGAGAGAGAGAGATGCACCTCATGTTGTTTTTGACTGCACTTAGTATTTCAGAGGCTGTTTGCTCAAACAGAAGGGCATCCCTCAAATACAATTTCACAAAGGGCTTATAGGATTTCCCTTCCTTTCTCATTACAACTGTAGTCTGCAACCATGTAGAAAGCATCACTTGAAGTGTAAAAGCAGGAAATATTGTCTTGAACAAGATGATGCTTTGGGCACACTCTCAAAGCCAGTCCTCCTTAAAATTTGAGTAATCTGACTGAAGAGTTTAGAATTGATTTTCTCCCTCCTTCTTCTCTGCAGCTTTAATTTGCAGTGTTGTAGAGTGCAGTGTGTTCCTCTAAATGGCACAGCAGTTTTGGGCTCCATGCTTTTGTCTCAGACAGTTGCTGGTAAAACAGGTACTTTTTTTGTTAATGGGTCTGCTGAGCTAATCCCTGTGAATTGATCAGTGGGAGACAAAATGGGAGGGAGAGACTGAAGGTGTAGAATGTAGAAAGCAATGAGCTGTCCACAGAGACAAGAGGGAAATGTTTCCAGCTGTTTCCATTGCTAAAGAAGGGATAATCTGTGACAGATGACCTTAGAAACCATTCCTGAGACACCGAAAATTTGGTCTTGCCTTCAGAGCCATCATCTCTGTGGGTGGCAAGGAAGGATGGAGGTGGCTCCTTGTTCTTTGCTGTGTACCAGAGGTCAGTTTGGCAGCAGTCACTGATTTCTTGCAGAACAGCAAATAATGCATTATCATAAGTATCTATTGAAAAACAGCATTTATATAATTGGAAATTTTGCTCAGAGGGCACAAAGTCCAGGATTAGAAGCTCTTAAATCTCTAGCTGCCTTAACAGAGAGAGGCATATTAATGTATTTTCAGATTTTATAAAAATCACTAGATTTTTTTTACTTTCAGGGAGCTTAAAGGAATTTTTCAATACAGATCAAATCATGTTTCAAATATTTTAGAAAATATGAAATGAAAATATTTTCCTTTTATTTTAGCCATATTTTAATAATAAAATATATCAGTATAGTGAATTTTTGTCCATCCTGTGCTCCTTAACTTGTTACAACTAAATTTGACAGCTGTATAATATTTTTAATTAATAGTTCCAATTGAGGGCAAAGAGACAGTAAAGGCTAAAATCTCACTATGATGTGAGTTCAAGTTAGATATTCCTCATGGTCTGCCTGTCCCACAGCAGGAAGAGGGACGAGCAGGAGAGAAGCTGAGGACATGGGGAGGCTTTGGAGGATCAATCAAGATCCTGTTGAAGAAAGGTGGATTCCTAGGTGCAAATGGAAGTTACTGCTAAAGCAGAGAAATGTGGGGATTTCAGTCACAAATTGACAGAAGTGAGGTCTCACAAGTTAAATACAAATACATTCTTGCATAGACACAGAAACAACAGTCCTGTGTTGGAATAG
>VZRX01008586.1:87169-166186 GCA_013398075.1 Notiomystis cincta | reverse complement strand
TCGTGCCGTTCGAATTCCCCCTGAAGCTGAGCTACTGGCCCGCAGCGAGAGCCTGAAATCCACATGGGGTCACGGATCGCTCTGTTTGGTCTCTAGTGCTTATTCCGTTTAAGCCACCCATCAGCAAGGAAAATTATTGTGTTTATCCAGCCAGGGAGCAGGAATAACAGCAAAGACAACAAAGAGATGCTAAGAAACAAACCCCTGAATTTAGGGCATCGAGTGGTCAGAAAAATTTGAAAAAATATTTCAAATACTCTGCCATGGATGGCTATGTGGAAATCAAAAATCCTCGAACAGAAAGGAAGAAAAAATATTCAAATATTTTCAGAGAATAACTCAGTTACTCCTACCTAATAGTATGAGAACAGGGACTGACAATGCATGCTATAGCATATTCTACCATAAGGGAGAATTTGAGTTTTAACTGGTGACCTTGGAGCCTTTTTGGCATAGAGTTTGGATTAACAGAAAAGTCTGAAAAATCTGTCTTTTAAACCCTGAAGTTCCAACGAACTATAACAGATTCTGGGCACAAACTGCATATCATTCATACAGCTGAGCCTTTAGCACTGCTATTATTTTCTGTTGCCTTCTGGCACCACTTAGTAAGTTCCAAATGAATGAATTCTCTATCCACTGATATATAGTGGGGGGAAAAAATGCAGACTCTCTGCATTGAAAAATAGCATGCATGCTTCTCTTACCTTCCCCTCTCAGCTCCTCTGCAACATAAATAGCCCTCAGAAAGATGCACTGATTTCACATTGCTAACAAAAAAACCAAAACCAAACAAATAAACAAACAAAATTTGCTACATTTCTATTGGACATTTGGTTTTCAATCACCATTTTGTCTTATTTTTCAGAACTTGCAAACATTTTTGAAGCCAGAAAGGATCAGTCTTTCCCACTAGGCCAGCACATATCCTACTTTAACTAGACACATTGGACCTCCTGAGCTGCCCAAAGTGCCAGGAGGCAAGCTGAGCATGCATTGGCTGAGGAAAATACTGTGGAAGTCATGAACAAAAATATGTGACCTAGAAGGGCAATTTATACCTCACTTAGAAGAGTTTAAAGAAGGCATAAGATGAGATAGAGCAAGCATCATCCAAAAATTGCCCAGAAGAGGTGAGGTCTCACCAATATAGTCAAAATATTTTTTGTGAATTCATATGAGCTTTGAAAGGTTGTGATCCAGCTCTGAGAGCAGGAAGATCACTTACAACTCCAGTAAGGTTTGTTTGGTGAATATTCTCACAGATGTCTACAAGGAAGAGAGCTGCAGTAGCTATTTTTTTTTTAAGCTAAACCATCAGCATCTTCTCTTAAATAAAATACTTTTATCATCAGTTTTTGATTCTATATTTGGTTCTATCCTTCAAAGTGAGTGGAAGTAGCTACTTTGGAACAAAACAAAACAAAACAAAACCCACCAGAAAACTCCCCAAAAAAGGCAGGAATAAGCACATGAGCAGCAAGGATAACCACACCAGGGCATAGCAGAGGTTTGCACCAGCACAGGATACTGTCTTTGACAGCAGACAGTGGCAGATGCCTAGTAAAGGAGATAAGGACAGGCATGCATATGATGATATCTCCCCAGAATAATTTCCCACCTTCCATTGAAAAGATTTGTACATATGGTGGGTACAAGATGGCAAAACCTCAGTGAACTGATGCAGATGGCAGTGGAAAAGGCTACCATGAGCCCATCTTGCATTCATTGCTCAGGACATCCTTTATATATCCTACTTGAACTTGCAAAAGTTGCAGAGCTAGTGAAGGCTACAGGAATTACATAATGTCTGTATAGAGACTTCTCTTCCTCTTTTAATCTGAGAAGCATATAATAGGTTGAGATTAGGTTTATCCTTACACAATTAATATAGTTCAGTTAAAAATACATAGAATATTACTGATTAACAGGACTGCTATTAAACATACATTTATGTGATCACTGGCTGTTCTCCTTGACCAGTATACCATATAAAAATTATCTTTTAATGGAAGAATACTGTACAGAGACCAAAATAGAAACTGCTAAAACAAACAAGATAATTATCTAAATTTTATAATATCACTCATAAAACGTCTGCCTTTTCCCTTTATGAGCTTGATAGATTAAATTTAGGGCAGATGTTTCATATAATTTACTCAGAAAACAGGAAAATTATTTTAAAAAAACTCATAAAACCTACGAAAACACAAATGAAACTAATCTAAAACATATGCAGTCTGCAGATTTAAAGGAAAAGTTAGTTATTCCTGAAGCTATGGATGGGGTTGCTTAAGAGAGAAAACAATCTCTCCCCCACATTTTATAGTATCAGATATTCTGAACTGCTTTGGACAAACAAATTTAGGGTGCATGAGGTAGCTCTGGCTACTTTCCCAAAGACAAAGAGGAACTTGCAGAAACACAACCCCTGATCCTTGGTGCACAGAAGCCAATCTGTGGTATCTTAATTGAATTAGAGAGGTACCTGCTGCAACGTGAATGATGTGGAAGAATACCAGGTAAAAGAATTACATAATATCTATTTATGTGCTGTAAAAGGAGGAAGAGGAGCAGGTGCAATGTCTTTAATCATTCAAAGAAAAAGAACCTCTTCACTGTCAAGAGGTATTGAAATCAAACACTGTTTTAAATGGAAGAAATTTATGGTCAGACAAAGACATTTAGAGGCAAGTTTCATGAACATTTTTAAAGATTTTGTTTTGAGGGCTCAAAAGTCTCCACACCACAAAACTCAGTTTTAAGAAAGGCTCAGCTACAGAGATCCCAGGGGGAAAAAAACAGTATATTATATGCTGTCTTGTTGCAAATTCTTTTAGTCCAAAGTCATCTGTCAGAACACAGTTTATTATTATCTGGGTTTATATATTACCTGGGTTTTGAGATCCAGTTAAGAGAGCATAAGGTCTGGCAGCGCTTCTGGCAGTGCCGTTAGTGCTGCAAGCAACTTTTTTGGTTCCTCTGTAGACTGGCAGTTAGTTGTTGTGCAAGGTAAAGAGCTCTAATATTTTTGAGTGTGAGACTCTTGTAATGCAGGAGTCAACAGAGATGTATTTTTGAAACAAAATTTTACTAGTCATTCTCCCTATAATGCTGGTTCCTGCACTTGATGAGGGCAGGAAAGGAACTGAAAGACTACACTCAACTGGAGGCTTCTGAGTTACATCCTTGGTTTGCAGTGGTAAACAAATTATAAAAGACAAAAAACATCATAAATGTTTTTTCATAAATCATAAAAATCCCTCTCACAAAATTATCAGAATGTATAAGAATATGGAATCCATCTATATGTTATTATTCACTTATTTGTGAGTAAAAAGCACTGAACCAAAGAACCTCTGTAACACACACAAACCGTGGGAACAAAGTTTAGGCACAAAAGAAATACAGCTACTATGCTGACAGTAGACATGGATTTCAGGATCACAAGAAAAACAATAAATATTCTAAGCCAAACTGCATGCTTTAAAAATACCCAAAACAACAGGTAAAGTACCCATTTCTCACTGCCTGTAGTTCAGAGAGGCAGGGTACCGTGGTGGTTCTGCCTAAATCCTACCCTGCCTTGAAAGCAGATCAGCTAGGGAGAAATCCTCCTGCTGCTGGGTATGGACACTTTCTGTGCAGAAGCAAAGCTTTCCCTTCCAAGACTTTAGCTCATTGCACTTTGTTCCTGCTGGCAACACATCACAGCCTGTTTTGTGAGAGTGATAGAGAGGATCTGGCATTGGAGATACATACTGTGTGTGAGATACCAAATGAAAGTAGCAAAGGAATGGATGAAAGCTACCAAGTGTTGCCCAGCCACCCTGTGCATCATCTGACAAAGACAAGGCAGCTGCAAACAGAGGAGCAAACAAGTCTACCTCAGACTCTTGGGGTAGTAGCCATTAACTCAGTGAACTCAAATGCTCTGTGATTCCCTCCTATGAAGCAGAGTTCCTTCAAAGGCAAACAATTGCCCTCCTAGTATTGAATCAAATGTTTTCAAACGTGTCACTTTAATAAAAGCTGTGGGACCATTCCTCTTTCAGAACACATCAGGTTACAGCAATGCAGGGGGAAAAGTGCAAATGGTTTATGGCGGGTAGCATCAAAGCAGGGCAGGACAATCTAGCTCAAATACCTGATCTGAGGTAGGAAAACCAACAAGTTTGCATTGATGTGGCATAAACACATGATCTTGAATAGATATGGCCAAGGCTCCAGAAAAAGCTGCAAAAATAGTTAGCCTAGTTCACATGTCAGTTCTTCCACAGACCATAAATAAGCTTCAAAGAGTTGTAAAACCAGGCAGTAGACACCAAATGCATGCAATCTTGGGGTAGTGCTAGTAAAAGTACATCAGCACCTCTCTGCTGCACAGAAAAATTAGGTAAATACTTCATTCATACATGCATACACACATTGCATACACACATTCACTTCAGAGCATTTCTATAGTTTATTAGGTACTGGCACTAAATAAAGTTTTGTAAACATTTTCATTTCATGATTGTTAGTGGTAAAGAGAATATTTGTGGTGCATGGTCACTAAGCAAACAGAGTGAAAATACTTTTACAGGGAATATAAACAGTTTTATGGAGTATCAGAGAGCAAGAGGAAGCTGCAAATATAGAGCACCAGCAGCTGTTCTGGGGCAAGGCAGCTGCTCTGGATCCATCTAGTAGCAAACTGTATTTGGGCAAACAAGTGGGTGGGGGACTGTGTAATGGAATATAGCAACTTTTAAAGTGGCATAACTCATCAATGGATGAGAGGACTTCTTTCTCTCTATTTTTTATTATTTTTAATAAGAATTGGGAAAATGGCCCAAAACTGTTCCTGGATCAGTTGAATAAAATACTGGATTTATTTCAGTGTTATTGACACCCTTCCTCAATCTATTTTCCATGAATATTCAGTTTAATGGTAGGAAAGCTTGAAGAAACAGACACCAGAGATGGTGCAAGAATATATGGTATTTCCACATTATATACTTTTATAAGATTCAAATCCTTAGCGATTTATTTATTTTGCTACAAATAAGTAATAAAGACACTAGAAAACTATGCATGCAGGCAAATTTATTAGTAGCATTGAAGATATGTTTGCAGAAAGCTTTCAGCAAATACCTGAGAAAGCAAATATACTGTAGATTAGCCCCGTTGGCTTGTGGGAAATTTACCAACTAAAAAAAAATAGATTATATTTATAAAATTTCTTACTCAGCTCCAGTCTGACAAATATACTTGACTGTTATGCTGCAGCCAGGGCTGCTCATTCAGCAAGCAGTTGTTTCTTCTCTTGAGGTTGCTAGAGTGACAATTGGTTACCAACAGTATATTTTTGGGGTTACTAATGACTACAGGTTTTTTCATCCTCAGAAATGTTTTTGGGTGCAAGCACCAATCCCACTGCCTATGCTGCCATGAGTTGGTATTTCACCCTGCTTGCAGGGCACTGTCTGTGTGCTTCTGTTCAGAGGGCAGGACTTCAGTTGCTGTAAGGTCTGCTCTAAGCCTCTCCTCACCCATGGGTTTCCATAAATGCTTCTGTTTTGCCTAGCAGTAGATTTCTTTCTGTGACAGCCAGAAGTAAATAGGCTATATGTTCTCCAGACAGCTGCTGTAACTTATTGTGGAATACAAACCCAGCAGCATCAAAGCTGCCCTACAAATAATGTAGCTATATTAACTGGAAGGAAAATTAATTTTTAACTTCAGTGAGCTGAAGGAAATGGACACAACAATGACTGGCTCCTGCAACACACCAGCACAGTTCAGCTGGCTCTTTTTGCTTGGGTGAAAGAGAGGCTGCACTCTCAGGCTAGCCTGTCCTAAGCACAGCTGATCCAGAGGATCTCTCATAATGACTGCGAGAGAAAAATATGCCTTTGATCCATCCTCATTGCCAGATCTCTGTGAGCTGAAGCTTTTATCCAGCTGGGAGTCTACCTTATTTTTTGACAAGAAAGAGAGAGGCTGGTGGTTCTAATTCATGGCAGCAGCCACTTTTACAGCAAAACCATCCTCATTTCTTTCCTGTATTTCCATTGTTGGTATGGTTTTAATACACTACATTTGTAATTGTGATAAATTATCTCTATGCATGACATGGCCCTTTGGGAATTCCTTGGAGACAGCTTTGCAAAGAACCCGAGATTCATAACTGTCATCAACAAAAAAACAAATAATCCCTTCCATTGTTTGTTCATATGAATCTTGTGCAACAAATGGCCACCACACTCTGTAGCTGATATCCCTGGTTATCAGCCATATTTCTGCCAAACCTGGTATTGTTGTCCTTGGGCCATTAGCCTAGCAGTACTAAGCTCAAGCATTTCAGCACAGCTCCTGCTGTATTCCAGTTGGAGAACAGTGATTCCTTCTACCATTTCTCTCAGGAAGAACAGATCAGCTGTGGGCATCATTTACAAAACCTAATGAACTGCAGGCCAGGCTTCTTAGACTAAAATATTGATTACTTCCTTTTAATCACCTGTTTCTCAGTAATCAACAGGTTTCTTGACAATAGTTGTGGAGTAGCACCAAGCACAGACTTATGTAGAACTCTAATGCTGTACAGAATCTGCACCATAAAAGCATCCTTGTGCTGTACTTTCATAGCTGTCTTCCACTCTTGTTTAAAAGAGCATAACTATCAATAATGCTTTGTTCAGTACGTGTGTATATAATAATGTATACGAGGCCATCATTATGGTGTTCACTGTGGAAATAATGCAGTCATACAAAAGACACATTGCTCAAAATAAAACCTAAGATAAATAAAGGAAGCTATAAAATGCTCTGTTGGGCCCGCTTCTGGACCTATTTAAAGTCAATGGCAAAGTTCCCACTGACCTCAAGCAGGAACTAGCTCCTTTTTCTCTTTCTAGATCTATTTAGAAAGAAATGTAATGACAGACTTGAAAGGTAAGATGAAATATTTGGGGAGAGGGAGAGAAAGAAGGAAAAAAAACCAAAAGAAATCAAAAGGGGACAAGGGAAAAGAAAAATCTGTATTTTTAACATTCTGTATAGGATGTAGCAAGAATTGCTTAGGGTGGATTTTTTCAGATTTTCCATGTTCTGGTTTTGCCAGAATACTTTAATATTTTACTGCTTGCATTTCTCTCCCAGCTCTTTCCACCCTCTTCTCCGTGGGCACTTCTACTGGCCCCAAAAAGCATGTGGTGCTTCACAAAACTAAAAATGTGTTTGCCATTAAATATAATGTGTAAAATCTTACAATGCTTTCAGAGAAATAACGCTCACGTATCCAAAATGAGGGGAAAATGGTACCTAATCATACATATAATTCACAACATTTATTTCACCGGTAATGAATGCTGTCAGGTTTTTCCTACGTTGAGCAGTCGTACCTGAGGGGCACAGCGTTAAAGGGCACATTCACTGCTGACATAAATGGTAACTACGGCCACTTCAGTGAAGTTATCTCCAATTAAGCCAGCCATTACATTCACTTCAAGGTATGCAATACATTTTAAATGATAGAAACAAGTCCAGGAAATGCTGAGTACTTCTACGAACCCTCTTTGGTGTGTGACTCCCCCTGGACTGAGGCTCCTTGCCTAAATCCAGCGGGTTTGTGGTAAGTGCCGCCCGAGCAGAGCCCGGTGATGGTCAGCGCTGTGTCCTGTTTACCGTCGCAATTAACAAAGCGGCATTCAGCGAGAGACACCAAAGAGCCTGCTGCACTTAAAGGGCTAAGGAGAGGTGATAACAGCCTTCGCTTCGTTAAGGCTCGCTGCCCAACTTTACTGAAAATGTAGTGACAGATAAAACATAAATCAACATCCTTATCGTCCTGGCTTCCTTGCCTGCCAAATGGGGGTTTAGTTTATCAGCGACCCGCAGGCCCACTGGCGGCCTTTACACTTACAGCTGGTCAGCGGGGTGGGACAGGGTGGAAGCTAAATGGCTGCTCTAAAACGCCTTGGTGTAAACAACCCGGCAGAGGACTTCCTTGAACTGCCAGTTACCTGAGTGCGATCCATCTCACTAAAGCGTCTGCCCCAAGAGGGCTAGTATCGCCAGCAAGGAAAACAAATAAAAGACACCCAGCATGGCACAGCGAGCGCAGGCACAGGCTGGGGAATGCTGTCCCCTTGAGGAAGCCTCAACAAGGTAAGCACCTTATGGCACTGCTTAGGAGGCAGGCAAGTATTTGGGAGAAAAAGGGACTTCATCAGCACTGCCTGCTTCCTCTGTTTTGTGACCAGAATGTACAGCCTTTACCTATATATATGTGTGTACATAAGGTACAGAGCTTGCTTAGACTCCCTGTGAGCCTCATCATGGAGCAAGTCTTTCAAAGCCACCAGTATCCCCCAGGGCTCAGGAGAAGGCCGTATCAAGGGCATATTCATCCTTCCTTGCACGCCAGCAGACTTCTTTCCCTGTGTTACACATAGGTTGCTATATGTGTAGGGATTTTAAAAGTATTTTTCCCTATTCATTGTGCCACAGTTATATTTGCATTAAGTTCAGCTCATAAAACAAAACCCATTTAAACTGGGCCTTGCTTATGTGGAGAGTATGAGTCTGGAAAGGGGAGCCGCCAGTTTTTTCTAGTTATGGGAATACACTGACATAATCAGCCTCATGCAAACACTTGGTGAGGATGAAATTAACATTTAGATCAGTGATTTATTTGTCCCTTGAGATCTACTGCAGTAAATGATTTCTTAGGAGTTTAAAGTGAGGCAACTCTAATGGTGGGTTTATGTCACTATCAAAAGAAATGCCAAATGCAGGTAGGTTTGACAGACATTAGTGCAAGACTTCTGGGATTTTTGGAACTAAACTTGAATTTATTTTTAAAATGTTCCTTTTTTGCTGTCCTTTAGCAGTAGGGAGTCAAGCTACAGCATTTCATTTAGACAGCAAAATATTCCATATTTCTTTGGGTTTTGAAAGCCCCATCTTCTGGCAACAACTCCATGGAAAATGATGTGTTGAACACAAGCAAATCACAGGTGGAAAGTGAAGACACAATGTTGCACCCATACTGTTGTGCAAAAAATATGCAAATGTACGCTCTGAACAGTGTTATATACATTGGAGCCAAACCTCCTGGCAAAAAAATGTGCATTTTATAACTAAAGTTTTGCTTATGAACCCTTCTTTTACAAAGAAATATTTTCTAAATGTGTTTGAAATATCTGGGATATAAAGATTCTTTTCTTTGTGTACTTGGTTTTTTAGCAGCGTACTTTGACAGGGTTACCAAAGCAACAGCAACGTACTTGCACCTATATTTAACCAAAAGTCTCCACAAAAGCTCCTATTGCACGTGCTCAGAGTGTACATACAAGAATTAGTTAGTCCCCAAAAAGTCTGTCAGAAGAGCATGCTTCAATCTAGAGCTACAAGGAGCTGAACAAGGAGTTTTTGGAGGAAGAGATAGCATGAGAGTGGTCTCTGGGAAGGACAGAGATGAGAGCAAAGCCCTTCCACTCTCAGTGCTCTCCAGGCAGAGAGGCAATGGAATAAAGAAGTGGCCTGCACAGCCAGGACAAGTAGAAGGCATATTTGGAAATGCAACAAATTTATAGGAGATATAAAGATGAGAGAGAGCAGGTAAGAGAGTGAGAAGGGAACAAAGGCAGAAATCAAAGCTGAAGTCAAAGAAAAAGAGAAGGGCCAAAGCCAGAGTGTATGAAAGGATGAATGCAAGACACAGGCAGAGGTAGAGGGAGAGTGCCATTGTAGGGTGCCGAAGAAAGAAAAGCAAACAGAACAAAACCAGAACAGAAAGTTGGAAATGATGGTGAATGTTCTACTTTAGTTAAAAGTTTCCAAACTACCTCTGCTGTAAGCTGTGAACTGTATTTATGAAAATGACTGGCTTTCCTCTAGCTGCTGAAAATAGCCTAAAAAAGGCAAATCACCTACTACTACAGCTACCAATTGCTATGTGTGGCTAACTGTGTTTGTTCAACCACAGAATAAACTAGGTTTGGAAAAAAACCCTGCCCATGATATCTGTTGGTGTCTTAGACCATTCCACATGATAGAACTGATTCTAAGATGAGTCTTTTTAGTTGTTCTCAATTAAAAAAAAAAGAGGTAAAAATACATTTTAGATGTGACCACCCAAAGTCATAAATCCCTAGTGTCCAGATCGTCCAGGTGACTTGAATTCCTCTCACTTAATCACATTTCATGACAACATGTCCCTATCATTTTTTCCTCTGCAGCTTATTCATTCATGCAAAAAGTCTAACATAGGACCCTGTTGTGTTCCAGGGGCTACGGATCACATGGTTTGGAAGAGGCTGTGACACTGGCCAGAAGATGTTCTTCCAAATGGAGGCCCAGCTAACCACAGGATCTGCTGCAGACCACAGACCAGCCAAGCACTACTAAAGACAGCCCACTGGGTTGGAATGTAGACCACACCTTGGAAACCACTGGGTTATGAAATAAACAAGATAATATTTTAACCTATACTGTCAAATATGCTTTTCTTGGAGGACTGTCAGGGCTGTGTCTATAGGATTATCTATAGGATTGTCGTGGAAGCTCAGTGGAAATACAGTGAACTGTGTTCTTCCAGAAATCAGCACAAACATAGACAACAGAAAGAGTTACCATCAGAACTCTGGAATTTTGCATCATCAAATCTTTCATTATAAAATAAAATGTACATCAGTGTATGATAACCAGCAGTGCAACTGTGATTTCACTTCACACATGAAGACGTCTCTCTGGATGTGTCACAGCCATGACCAGTACCAACTCAATATTTATTACGTGTCTAAGTACGAAAAATTAGTGCCAAATATTTCAATATTGTGAGTTTGAGCATTCATAGCTGAACTTTTTGACACTAAAGGTAAGGAAATAAAAGGTTATAGAAAATGAAGACATTTCCTGAAAAAGTCAGAATTACACAATTTTGAAAGATAATATTTAACCTTTGGAAAGGCCAAAATTCTTTGGACTGACGCAGAAGTTATAAAGACAGATCTTGCCAAATGTAGAGTAATTTTTGAAGAATTACTCTTTTTCACAATGCTCATACAAAAATCCTTGGACATAAAACTGAGAACTCTGGAACAGGAAGGAGAAATGATAGATGCATTAAAAAACAAGTCTATTTGGAAACCATTTGTCTGAATTTTGTAACGTCCGCTGACAAAAACGTATTTTCATCTTTGACTGTATTTTACAAGCTCATTTCTTTATGCACAGAAACCAGTATATTTAGCCTCTCAAAATACATGTCTTAAAAGTGGATAGTGATTGATTGCTTCTATATTTTATAAAAGAGAAGAAAAGAAAAAGGACACTGAGAAATAATGAAACATATACACATAGGGACACATGTATAAATCTGTTCCTACACTTATATTGAAATTGATTAACCCAACTTTAAAAAAGTTTTTTAACAATCAAGTTTTTCCTTTTCTGCAATATCCCACTTTTAGTATAAGGAACTCCACTCATATTTGCTTCTGCAGATGGCAAATATGCTTCCTCTGAAACAGAGCTTCCTATGTACAGTTTCTGTTTATAGAAACACTGAACTCAAATAATCCTCTTATTTTACTGAATAACGTGGGTTTGGTTTTGTTGTTGTTGAATGATTAAACCACGACAAAAGATAAAGCACTTCAGAGTAGTAATTTGAAATCAAATTCTGCATTGTAAACTCCAAAGGCTTAAGACTTTCTAGGGTACTTGTGTTCGGGATATGTTGAGGAAAATTCCACACAAAAAAGAATGTCGTTATAGCAAAGAAAAAATGAGAGAAACAGGGAGGAAGGAGAGAGCCAATACTGAGAACACAACATCTGTAAAATGCACCAACAATTCCAAGCTTGCAATGGGCTGTCACTGCACACGCAATGAGGAAATTTCATTTAAAAGTTACAAAAATGACCTTGCTTTGAACCAAGTGAATGTGATTATTTCTGAACTGAACGGAAAGTAAAGAAGTTTGGATTAAGTGTTTTACCAGTGCCAATGTCCCAGAACTTTCTTTGGCTCTATATTCTCTTTTCCTATGTTTGTCAGCTGAATTTAATGTTCTCTTCTTTTTGTCTTCTGGTCTCTTTGACCTTAATGTGACATTTTAGTTGGGTGATTAATTACTATTAAATGGCACTGCATTTATTAAATGGAGTCCTTGTCTGTGTAAGAGCACAGTCACAATGCAACGATTGAGTTTGATAAGCTTAAATATACACAGTTAGATGTGGTAATATCTAATTTGTCAAGGATCTTGTGGCTAGCTTTTCTGCCACACAGCTAGAGAGGACATGTGATTGCACAAAAAGCTTAATATTCTGAGCTTAAATGTTCTCAGTAAATTGATCTTCTCCATCATGTAATCTTATTTCAGAGTGTGCAGGAGACAGCAAAGTTCCACACAAGCCTAAGTTGCCTTAATAATAGGCCTGAGGGTTCCTGACCATAGAAATAAAAGCTATGTGACAAGATTTGTATGTCTCTTTTCAGCAGACAACAGCTGACTCGCCTTGCCAGAAGCTTTCTTTCTGGGTTAATTGAATAAAAGGAAGAACTAATGTCAGTAAAAGGATGAAAAGTTCATTGAGAAAGAAAAGATGCATCTATAGTTTGGACACCTAAGTGAAAAAGAGATTGTGAATATTTAGCTTAGAAGGTGAAACACCAGCGCCTAACCTTGTAATCAGCCAGGTTACTATTCTGTCAGTTATATTCTCTGAGCATTGCTTCACTCTGAACACTGCTTTACTCTTTGCTTATCTAACAGCTGATTCAGAACTTTTTTCAGACTATAATGAATCACCAAAGCAAAATTTCTTGCAAACAAAAGCTTGGTTTTAACATCTCTTGGGAAAAAGAATTCAGGCTGGGCAAAATGAAAATGTGAGGGAGACTTTCACAAAAAGCTCAGGAGCTTTAGGTACTCATGGGAAAAACACAGCAGCTGGGGCTAGTTCCTGCCTGTTTCTTATATCAATTCTTTTCCCCTTTGATTAAACACAGCTAGACCAGCAAGAAGAATAACAGAAATTTTTCTCAGATTTCACTGTCTATCTTCATGTCTTCCACTTCCAAAACATTCATTCTTGCTGCTACATCTGCAGAGTCACTGCTTGTCTTTATAATTCTTTCCTACTCCACAGAAAACAACCACAAATTAAAATAAAAAGATTAAACAGAGGAGGTTATTATAAGAAATAAGAAGCCTTCAGCCTTATCTCAAATCTGTAGGTACTTTCTCACTATGCAAATTATAAATACTGTAAGAGAGGAGTCACACCTCTCATCTGAATTTAGGGGTTTACAGAGACCTTGTAGAGATACTGTGGAGTTGTGGGTAATGTTTGGGCATGCATCTTCAGACCTTCTTTACACCTGAGATGAATACTTCATGTCAACCACAGTGGGAATCCAGATGCAGACCTTCACCAGAGACACATTCACATGATCAGGAAACAGCTCCCACCTTTCTGCTGGAAATGAGAATCATGAAACTATAATATAGAGGCATCCTCTTTGCATGATGAAGAGTCAAGCTGACCTCCATGCACGAGGAGATGCTTGAGCTTGCATGTTTTGCAGGTTGGCAGACACTGTGCCATCTGGAGATATCGAAATAACCCTGCCTTCAGGCCAAACATCAGTAGTGAAGTGAATCTAAATGAGCCAAGAAGGGCCATAATCTTGACTACCTCTAACAGGATTATATTGTTGTCTTGACTACTGATGACAGTCTAATGATAAGACTGCACAAGAAAAACATTCTTAAAATTAGCATTAAAGATTAATGCAGCATATTCCCAGTTACTCCTGCATAGATTTGTCCATCTCCATCTTCCATTAACAGCAGCAGGGAAAATAGGCACATTCATATTGCTCAGAACCCTATGGGCTCAGGATTACAGGAAGATGCACCAGGAGTGTGCTTCAGCAGACTCAAAATATTAATCTCTTCAACATTCTAGATGCTAGAGATATGTCAGGCATTTCTTCCTGAAAACATTATAGAAATTATATCCAACTACAAAAAATGTCATTTTAGTCTGAGTATAGAATCTACTTAAAAAGCACTCGATTCCTACGTTCCTTGGAGAAATATATTTTTATTGGTCTAATTTGCTGGGTTTAGGGATCAAAAGTAAGGCAATTAGCAGTTTGTCTCCATGATCTTCAGAACAAATTTCTAGCAAACATTGAGCAACTTTGCAAATTCTATTATTAATCTCAAAAATAATGTAACTATTTTCAAGTGACAGATTGCTCTACTTCTAAAGTCAACTTAAACTTGCTTTATATGATTAATAAAAACTGGTTAATAGCAACATGATAAACATTTCATGTTTATCTAAATGGAATTTTTTAATTTATTGATCCAAAGGAAAATTTTACTTCAAGGAAGTATCAAAAATATTCTTAAAGATTTTACAAGTCACAAAATTCATTTTCAAACAATGTCTAAAATTTCATTTTGGCAGATGATGAAATATTATATTATCTCCGCTAGAGCATTTATGGGATTTCAAACTATTGATAAAACATATGCAGAGAATTTAACTTCTGTGAAAGAAGTGGTAAGCTAAGGTTTTTAATCACTTAAAATATAAGAACAAGCTTCTGCTGTTCCAATCACAAGACGTATTACTTAGGAGAGATTAAACTAAAAGCACAATCTAACATACACTTCTTTCTATATGCAAAGAATAAACCCCCGCAGATTCATAGTATAAACTGCTGATCAGCATGCTAATTTTCAAGTCATAGTTTAATGATCTCCTCTGTGCAGGCAAGCAATCAGGGAAATAACTGTAAAGAGTCTGTAAAATGGAGGAATATAATATTGTATGACAACACACCAGTAATGGTTTCAAATTACAAGCAAATCTGAGCAGGGGAAAAAAGTCTTCTCCCCTTTTTCCCAAACACATGCACAATTTCCTTTAGAAGAAAAACAAGAGAAATAAATGCATTGCTTGCTCTTTCTCAAAGGTATATCAAATGCTGATTAATTCTAAATCTTCTGAATTGTAATGTGACCATCAGAGCAAAATGTGGCCTTACAATGCTTTCCTGTAACTCCAAGGGCAGTACAAAAGTGACTGTGTTGAAAGAATTATAGCCAAGGACATAACTGTAATGAAGTATTATCACAGACATATAATATTATCAAAATATCAAACTCTACACATGTCAACAGTCACCCAACATGATTAGAGGCAGATCTGGTTTTCAGTTTAGGTGAAAGTAGGCAGTTGTTTACGTTGGCAGATCGCGGGGGAAAGGGAGGAAATGAAATGCCCCCATACAGGGTGCCATGGCCTCACCGCCTGTTTTGAGGACCCTGAGAGAAAGACAGGCAGGGACAGGAGCTGTGAGCCCCACCACCATCAGATCAGCTCGGAGAGGGAGCAGAAGGTTAATGCTTCCCTGCCCACCAGTTCCTAGTAAATCTGCTCCCTCATAATAAATCCCTGCTTTATTTCTCCAATCCTTCACATTTACCTCCGGGGATGGGGCAGGAAACAAAACAACCCCTCTGCCGACCACCACCTCCAGATTGGTGGTGGCTCCCTGGAGGCTCCAGCCAGTTCCTTTCAATCCCCTTCCCTGACAGCTGCCACCATTCCAGACAAGGTTTGTGGCAGGTCCCCAAGCCTGGTGACCCGCTCCCAAAACTGTCTCTTCTCTCAAAACTGCCATAGTGCTGCCAGACTTTGCCCAAAAATTATTTTTTCATCCTTTGCCCTGTGGTTTCCATTGCAAGGCCTTGCCTACAAGCTTGGGTGTCAATTCCCCAAGCGGGCAGTGTTAAATTGAAACACACCAACCATTAAGCATGGCTAAAGGTGAGCATGTCAAGGAAAGGCAGTGTCTGCTGTCAGATTACAACCCTTTTGAACTGCAGCCTTATACAACTGTCCTCTATGCCTATTATTTATGAGGTGAACTGAGGATATGACAGCCTCGTCTGCGGATGTGACAGGAAACGCACATTGTTCGCTTTGAACCTTGCAGAAACGTGGAAAGCTTCCTTGCACTGCTTTCAGCATAGCCCCACTCCAAGAGCCATATTGACTTGTAATAGCTTCTGTTTATGCAGTGCAATGAGCTGAGGTCAGTGGGAAAGTGTCAGCTGCAGTGTATGACTTTGCTTTCACTGCATCATGGAACTTGGCACGGCCTCGCAGTGACAGATAACAAACTGCATTCTATAGCTTTCAGAACCCTCAAAGGATATGTGGCTGGGAAAGGCTTGCAAATGCCTCCTCTTGATTAATAGTCACAAAACTGAAGTGATCATAATTTAGTCCTAGCAAGGAGATGTACTTCTTTCCAGCAGCAATAAAGAAAGACACAAAAGCCCACAAACCTACACAATATAAAGAAATTGTCTTTAAAGAAATTCGCAGTCATCATGCCAGACACTAAATGAATTATTTCTCTCATTTCTTGTTTCACCACAGTTTCCTCCCACTTGGACACACATGTTAGGCATTCAGTTAACCTCAAGCATAGCTCTCCTGGCCCTATCACTGTATCTGCACTCCCCATCAGGAGGGTATGCTAGCCTACATTTTTGCAATGTAGAAAGAGTGACATCATTTTTCTTCTTAAAGTAGCTTGTCTGTAGGAACCCTTCAGCTGTACTCAGCTCGGCTCAGTCCCAGCGTACGCTCGTTCCTGTGCGCTTTCCCGTCCTGCGCGCAGCACAGTGCTCGGAGCTGCTCTGACTCACAGCTCTGTGCTGTGTACCCCATTCTGAACCTCTCAGCTGCATTTGCTTCCCCATCTATAACTTTCATCGACCTCCTGCTCTCGCACTGCACTTCCTGGGAAGTGTTTTGTTCACGGACCCAGCGGAGGAATATGTTATGACAATGGAGTTTTAAGGAAAGCTTTTTGTTTTGTTGTGTCATGCACTTTATCCATCCCATTTTGTCATCTGGTGGTTTTCCTTTCTTGTTCTAGCACATATTTCATTGCTAAAGCTATTTCACAAGCAGCCTTGGAAGTCAATCCTTTTTCAGATAACAATTTTTTTCAGCTGATCCACCTTCCTATGTACTTCCAAATCCATCAGAGAGTACTTTATTTGGCTACAGTCCTGCATTGTATACTGGAATATTTATAGAATAAGTTACAGTGCCATGATACTCTGAGTGAATCACAGAATTTTAAAATCTTTTTTTACATTCTTTCCAATCAGAAAATTCTTGGGATACTAACACTGAATTTCACTGACTGTGTAGAAACGAAAAGCAAAAAAACCCTCACGTTACACAGGACCTTCATTTGGGAGAGTTACCTTTTTTCATCAGAAAAAATTGAATATTAAATTGGTGATGGCTTTTTAGATCTAATAAGTGGCTGTTTCTGATGTTTAATACATTCAAGAGAATATGTTATGAAAATAAAAAATGGATTAACTTCTCCTTACAGAGCCCCTGGTCGCTTTTTGGAATCTCATGCTACAAAGTGCTACCATTCAGATTTCTCTGAAAGAATTTCACCTGCATTTCACAGCCTTCCTCACTTATTGTTTGGTCTCCTTCTCTTAACTGAACTGCCTTGAATATTGGGTTAACAAGCCTCAGTGAAATTTCTCTTCTTTCCTGTATCCTGATAATATATACAAGTAACATGTGGCTTAAGGTCTAGAAAAAGTTTTTAATTAAAACCAAGTGCTAGAATTATACTGTCTTCAGGTTTCCTCATGTTTCCTGACTTTTTTGTGTCCAGTTCACAGCAGGAAAATTTGTTGAGAGCACAAACTTTATTGTTAATGGTATCTTGTAAATACCTTGATACACAAACTATTTGTTTTGTTGCTTATTGCGAGAGTACTGCTATGGATGTGCAGTTTTATGATATTAATATAGGAATGGGATATTTTTATACTTTTAAATACACCTCTGATTATGAAATTATTGTTGGAGTACAGTAAAGTAAATACTGTGTTTATTGCTTTTTTTCTTCTTTTACAACATGGATTTTGTTTTAAACAGGAAAACACAGCAAAATCCTGAAAGTAGATTGCATAATCTAATGTGCTGTATTTGTCTCTGCTAAACTTTGCCAACATCTAAAAGTAGTCATTTTACTTCTAATGACAGCCACTGTTCATGTTATATCTACAAATTTCCTCCTTGAAAGAGCTGGCCCTCCTACCATTGAGATACCACTGCTTCTGCATTTGCAAGGATAGAGGGGCTGTAGTTGGCCCTGGTTCAGTCCTTACATAGTGTCTGCAAGGATTTAAACACATCAAAGTGTCAGCTAGATAGAACAAATCAGAATCTATTCTAGAGTAATTGAAAGTTTGATTTCCATTTACCCAAAGTCTCCATTTATTTTGACTTCACTAAAATTTCCTCAGCATTATAAAATTAATTACAGTCTTGTTATCTTTCCCTCTTTGCACCCTCTCAATGACAGCAGACTCTGAAACATTTCTTGCAAAAATCTCAGCCCTAAATACCTGGTTTTTGCAATAAAACAGGGGCACCATCTTGTATGGAATTTCCTGATTTTCCATGTTCAAATGGATAAATTCCTGTTTATTTCTCAACTTTCAGGAGTAATAGCAAAATCAGGAGAATATCTCTCACAGAAGCCTTTGAACTAATTAAAAAACAAATCACATTTACTTTGAAGTAATTTAAGAAAACCTTAATTGTGCTTTTTTGATCCTACCATATGTTTTCAGGCCCATGGCATCACCTGAAGAGCTTTCTTTCATTAAAAGTCTTATCACATTTTTTGAAATGAGATTTACATCTGCCCAGATTTAGAGAACACAAGGCTGATCCAGATTCTCTGTGCATTCTTTTCTACCAGAAAAGTAGATAAAGACCAAAGGGTTACTTTAGTAGCACCTTGGCATTTTACATCACACTGCTCAGATGCTGGTCTTCTTCACCCATTGCTTCCTACACTGTATTACCACCTCTTTAAGAGCACATGCACCCAACAGGATGTTTCTGCAAAATCCTTTGAAAGTCAATGCTAAAATCTCTTGATTGCTATGAAAAAGAGAGAAAAGAAATGGATCTTTATTCAATTATTCTTATTTTAGGGAGTGTATAGAAATAGACTCTAGTAACTAGGGGACTGGCTGAAGGCAGGCCTCTATGTGAAGTCTGAAATTGTCTTAATCTCACATATAAATTGGTAACATTTTTAGCAGTCCACTTAACAAGTATAATATTCAGGAGGAGCTATATTT
Source organism: Notiomystis cincta (assembly GCA_013398075.1). NCBI lineage: Eukaryota > Metazoa > Chordata > Aves > Passeriformes > Notiomystidae > Notiomystis > Notiomystis cincta. The sequence goes on along the minus strand of VZRX01008586.1, from coordinate 146,961 downwards.
GTATTTATTTTGAAAATATTTATCTGTATTTCAATATCAAGCTTCTGCTTTGCCTGTATTCAAGGTCCCTGAGGCTCACAAGAGCATACAACCTTCCTGTCTCCTTCAACCCTCTCAGCAAGAGAAGTTTTAGAAATACTACATCCATGGTTCAAATTCTAAATTTTTGTGTATAAATTCATACACAAGAGGGGAAGACATGATATACAGTCCCCAAAATCCACCAACTACTTAATAAGTCCTTCCCCACCAAACAAAAAGGCAAAAAAACTCCAAACCACAAAAAAGTCCAAGAATGAGAAAAAGCAGTAAAAAGTCTGCATCTGCGCTAAAAGTCTTCTCTTATTCCAGAAGGTTGAGAACTATGCTTTTTACACTAGCTTGAGGATATTTACATGCCAGCCACAATTCTGTCCCATTAAAGTCATTAAAGTGCTTTAATATGTTATCAAGGCATAGGCAAATATGTTCAAAAATAGCCATTGCCTCTGAAAAACTTACCTGCTTCTCTACCATGGTCTTCAAGGTCAAGAATGTACCCATAATAGGAATTTTGTATTAATGGCAGCCCAAATTTTAATTCATCTAATGGAAGATTATGAGGAAAAAAGAGGATTATTTAACCTCTAGTCTGCGTCTTTTTCTTGCCTTTTAAAACCCCCTTCAGAAAAAAAAACAAAAACAAGAACCTTGCTACTCATATAGTAGACAATGTCCCCTTCTACGTCTGCTTCTAATAACATGAAAAATATTATTATTCTCTCCTACAAGCTGTGCTAAGAATCTCTTTTGGGAAGTAATGACATCTTTGCATTATTAATAGCTGATTCAATCTGATTTGCTGTAGTAGCAGCTTTTACCAGTGTGAGATTAGGTTCAACTAACAGCCTTACAAATTTCAGCATGTCTTTATCTGGAAGGATATTATAACACAGCGTCCTTCTCTGCCCAAGAAAAGTAGCCAAACAGAAACCGTGCCTGCCTTGTATCATCAATCATGAGTAAGCAATTCTCAACTACACTTATCCCCCTTTTTAAGGAATTATTTTTTGAATCTCAAAGAGAAAGACTAAAATAAGAAGGCAAACACTTTCATGATTCTTCCTCATTTTATTCTTTTCTATTTCTTCAAATATCTCAAAGTCTCTCTCCCTGCTTCTTGCTAAAGAGTACCTATTTCTCACTGACTTCCTTGCTGTGTATTTTTCAACCTTTCTCCAATTTTGTTTCATTTCTCCTTTGAGAATATATCTTTGCTGTGCATACTTCCACCCACTCTTAATTTGCCATCCATGCTATAAGGATGCCTGTAATACTGTTGAGTAGATATTAGCACTTCTTTCGTGGGTTTCTAACGCCACAAGGGGCAGGACTGGAGAGAGTGACATTTTGACCTCTGGTTTACTGCCAGATGAGCTATTGGGTGTTCTGGATACATTGGTTCTCCTTTTCCTGTCAGAGCACACCATTCTTTTGCAGGTATTATCTAATCAGTCTTTCAGACAATTGTGCACACTAAGCTGGTTCATGAATGATCATTTGTTTTCCACTTTTGTTCATCCTCTTCATTAAATAAGTTTATATGATACGCAAGGAGGATTGAAGTACTTGAGTCTACAAAATATTATATTATAAAAATATAGTATAGTACTATATGATACTATACAAAATAAGGAGAACTTCTAGAGAAGATTTAGGACACAATTTGAAAGAAACTGAGAAATAAAAGTAGCAGACAAAAAGAAATAGAAAGAACAAGAGCTTTTGGAATTGTCTTTTTCTACTCTAAGTCTTAATGGTTTTATTACTGACACTTTATTTAATCTTAGATAGACATAAAATTTTTAATTTTATTTTCTTTTCTTTAAGGCGAATTTTTCCTGGTTTAGAAAAAATAATGAGTGCTTGCCCTTAAAGCAGGAAAATAATTTCCTGAAAAGTTAAAGAGAAGGAAATATGTCCAAAACAGGATGATAGTATAGGATGAGTACTAAATTGATTAAATAAAATGTCACAAAATCATTCTATTCCTCAGAGAATCTGATCAGGATACAAATTATGGTTGGCAAGACAAACAAGGAGCATCTGCTGAGCAGCAAAGCCAAAATCAGCCAAGCTAAATTCAGATCAACAACATAAAATTGAAAATGTTTCCATCACTCCCCAAATCTCAACCACGCATTTACATTTGTGTGTTTTTTGGTTCTAAGTGTTTGTAGCTGATATGTTGATCTAATTTTTGCAATACTAAGAGTTTGTGTTTTAAAAAGCAGAAACTGACAGGAAATTTCCCAAGACATAGTATCTTTTCCCCCTTTTTCAGATTATCTTAACAACCAAGATTATTATGAAGAATGTTTTTGGTTTTGCTCAGCAGTATTGATAAACAATTAGCCATGTGTACCCCACAGGAAAATACGTGGAAACATTGAAAAGTTGTTTAAAAGATCAGGAGAGATTACACTACAGAATAATATTTAGAATTTTCACATTCCCCTACATAATCAGAAAATTATTATGGCCGTGTTTCAGGTTTCATAGTAAAGCTCTTTTTTGGGAGAAATGAATTATTGCAGGCCTAAGAGCTCTGTGGCTGCTGAAAGACTACCAACCTATGATGGTCCCTCCATTCAGATGAGTGCTATCAAAACCACGGTAAAACCTTAATATCGAGCTGTAAAACTCAAGGGAAAATATATTCACATGAAGTGATTATCTCTTATGTTTCTGGACATTCTAAAGATACGTTACATTCTCCTAATAATACTTGCCTTCTTTTGGATATGATATTGTAGAAGAACAGCTTGCACTTATAATCAGTACAATTTATCACCTATCCCCAAAGTACCCTGCCGTTGAAATGCCTGACATATATATTAGGTGTTGTGGATTTAGCAAAAATTGAATTATAAATTGCCTTGCCAGCTTTTGCCTCTGGAAATAATGAAAAAGTGAGCTAAAGAAATGTTCCCCTGAAGGATTTATTTTTAGTGGCAATAGAGAAAGAAACAACAAACATGGATTGACCAGACTTTATCATTTTAAGGACTGAATATCTTTGTCTCAAGAAAAGTTTTCATTCTTTTTCTTTTAAGAAAAAAAAAAAAAAGACTGCACTGAGATTGCTTGAATGTCTCTGAAAATAACCCATTGAGAAAGGAAGAAAAAAATAAATAAAACCCTAACAAAACATTGATTTGTATTCAGTAAGCCCGTATGAGAATTTCAAGGTCTCGTGCCCAAATGAAGTCAAGTTAAATGTCATCCAAAATACTTTCTTTTCTCTTCTCTTTTCTGTTAAGTGCTGTTTCTCAGTGAATGAAATTATTGGCAATGGCCTTTTAGAGTTTAACATTATCCAATTTCCCAAAATAATAGCGCCTTTAATAAGTTATCTAAATTGGCATAGTGATCTAGAATCCATTTCTAGCAACATTTCAGCATCAGATGTGCTTAGTTAACTTAAAGTATTATAAAGGTAGTCATAAACACAGAAAGCTTTAGTACTTCAATTTTAAACCAACATCTAACATTTCTTTATGTAGTCTGTGTTATCTCTTAACAAGTTCCTGCCCAAAGAAAAAAGGAACTTGAGTTCATCTACAGCTACAATTAAAAGAAGAAACAATCTGTATGAGCACACACACAAATGTATAGTCTGCACTCTGTATTTCAGTGAATCTGAGAATAGGCTTTCCACTTCCTAAGCTAAGTTGAAATTTTAGCTCAATTTGTTTTACTTTTAAAGAACTTCTGTTTTTACCATCTTTGTAAGATTAAATAACACCCAGCATTTTTGTTATAAGTGATACAAGAATATTAAACCATGGAGCTGTGGATGGCTGGGTGGGTGGAGATATTTGTTAAAAGTAAATACTTATCAGTCAAATATTGTCCTTTCTTATATTAACTATCCACTTACAAAATGAGCTGATCATAAAGTTTCAATGTCTCTTTGGTAGTATTGGGCAAAACCTGTGTGAATTTTCTTTTTATCTTTGATGCATTCTACAATATGGCTTTCAAATAACAGCCACATGAAATTCACTCAGCACAGATTAATAAAATTTAACTGTCTATGCCCTGTTGAGAGGAGGGCAGGCAAATAGAATCAGATGAATTTGTGCCTAAATCTGGTTGAGAATATAAATTATATAAAAGTTCACTCAGTTAATCTTACAAAGTTACTGCTATTCCTTAGGAAATGATGCAAAGAAACTACCAAAACAAAAGGAAGAAGAGCTGTAACTTCTGAGAAGGTAGATCTTTGATAAACACCATGACTAGGATCCTTACTATCAAGTAAGAAGGTAAGAATGTTCAACATTTTGAAGGACCAAGTGAATAAGTTTAGCAAAATAAAAAACAATCACATTAGAGAAAGGTGTAAAAGAAGTTATTTATCATGAAAATAAACTCTCCATGGAAGGCAGGGAAAAAGATTACAGGAGACCCACAAAAATACTTACAGAAGTGAAGTGCACAAATCTTCATCCTCTTCAAATTTGTAAGTAGTAACAGTATTTGGGGGCGAAAAAAATCAAAACACACACACACACACAAAAGTCAAAACAAACAAACAAAAAACAGTTTAAAGAAAGGACAAAAAATAGGAGAAAGAGTGAGTTTTTCTAGTAGCTGTATTTATTTTTTGCTACATCCTTGTTAGAGGGTAAGCTTTTAATACCTTGCCATTTATTTTTTTCTTTTATACAGCTATGCACTTGGTTTCATTGGTCACTGTAGGTGACTGAGGTTGAGGAAAGAATTAAAAAATATATGCAAGAGGTCATAATTTACTTGCATTTTATAAAATACATATATAAAAGGTTTACAAGTCAGGAAACATGCTGAAGAAATGTGTTGTCATCATATAGCCACAAAATACCCTGCAGATTAATCCTGTGGTGGCCCTGCATGACACCTGTAGTACATGTGGGCATTAGGTCAAAATATTAGCTGGAGCTAATGATGGGCCCATTATAACCCTCCTTAGTGCTCATTACTTAGGGGACCTTTTGAAGGTGCTCTGTATCACTCTCTGGCTGACAGGCCAGTCAGTGAAGGTTAGCAACTCCCTCTGAAGTCCTGTGTCTCTGTTAGGCTAACAACCGACTTGGGGTCATGGAAGGCACACATGGATTCTTCACCTAAATGACAGAAATCCTATAGGAAATAATTAACATCTGCATGTGGTACAAAGATTTCGAAGGAAAATAAATTTAGTGTTTTGCAAGGTTAATTTTTTTCTTTTTTTCTGAATTGAGCATTATCAGCACAACAATGAATCAACATTGTTAGCTTTGCACTCAGATCAGGGGCGACATGAGTGAGCCTGATGTGTTCAGAAACCCAGTGAAGGAATTCTACACAGATGTTCATGGTGAAGGCAAGGGGTTAAAATAATATTCCCCTAATTGTAGATTACAACATTGATGAACAATGAGTTTCTTCACCAATAGTCACGATGCTTCAGAGCATCTTTACCTTAGAATGGTTTTCCACCTTCTTTTATAAGCCTCCATTGTAACATCCTACAGTTCATTTTTATTCTGCTTTTCAGCTTTAATAATCTACATTTGATCCACAATCAACTTGGTTTATTACAAGCATGGAGTATTCCTGTTCAGTTTTAAAAATGCATAATGTGGAAGAAGAATTGAGTTTTTCCAACTTACTTTCTATTTCTTGCATATCTTACTAGATAAAAAATAATAAATAACTACTGAAATCTTCTTTCTTATCTTCCTGCCCCTGCAATGATTCTAATGTCAAAAAACCCCAACACAGGCAGGGCTATAGGCCTGTTAGTTCAGTCTTTTTCTACTCTCTAGTTTTGAATCTGACCTTGCCTTTCCCCAGCTTACATACCAATTCCTATCAGGTGTCAAAATTAATTTTAAAGCTGTCATATTTACTTTCCTTTAGACCTTGTTTCCACACTGATTTTTCACTCAGATTTCTGAGTGATTATTTGGTGAATTTGCATACATATTTATTCCATTAACTTTTTCAGTTCTTTTGCAAAATACAGATATAAAATTATATTTACTTGCAATAGGTGCTCTCCCTCCATAAATAAAAGACAATTTGGTGAAATTTATGCTTGTATATTTTCCTCCAGGAAAAAAAAATCTATTAGCATGTGCATCTTTTTTCCTGGCTAACACCTACAAGAAGACAGCAAGACACATAAGCATGTTGAATAAGACACAGTGTAGCTGTGAACAAGAAAGCATGAGTAATAGTGCTGTGGAAATATTGTACCTCAGGACCTGAATACTTTCCAGCAAAAAAAAAATGCATCACAAACTATGGAGCTGAAGATAACCATATGGAACTGCTGAATACTCAACTATTTCTTACAGTGCAGATCTACAGATTTCTCAAAAATATGCATTGAAATCTCCAAAAACTAATCATTTTATGTGTGCTTGTGCACAATGTGAGGAAAGACAGAAAGACAGAAAGACAGACAGACAGACAGAAAGGAAGAAAGAAAGAAAGAAAGAGAAAAAGGAAAAGAAAAAGCATATTAAAAACCTTTGAATATTTGAAGCTGTCATTTGCCCAGCTGGAGAACAATATAACACATAGCATCAAGGAAGACACGAATTTCATTCATGAAATATTCAGGTAACTCAAACTGAAAAAAGTCAACAAAATTTAACAAAGTTTAAGACATTGTAGTCTAGGTACATTTATTGTTCAAGGAAAATTTTGAAAGATAAAAAACTAAAGGAAAGAAACACCTTCCAGTGTATCAATGGTAAAATGAAAGTCATTCTTTCATAAAACAGTCCACCATTGAAAGCTCTGAGTTGTGTTCTGGAGAAATAAAATATTCTTTCAATATAGATCAGTAGCAAAGAAAAGCATAAGAAAGCAACTATTTTCTGAAAAGCAAGAGGAAATTCCCCAAAAAAACAGTGCTTCAATCTGAGAATTCTGAGTGCCATTCACAGCACTGAGCTGAGATCTTGGAACAGCTCTCACATCCTCAGCATCTGACCAGACCACAGGGATTGGTAGGCAGCAGAGGAAACCATTTCTGATGGGACAATGAGACCCAAGTTTGTCTATAATATTACAGGTCTGAGGCTACAAAAATATTGATGGACAGCTAAGAATCAAACCCAAGTCACCTCAGTCACTAGGTTAAATAAACAAAATTTTAAAGGTGAATGTAAAGAAGTAAATTGAAGTATCAAAACACCAAAAAGCTTCAGCCAAAGATTCAACAATATTTTGCAAAAGCTAGAAAAATTTGTCAATGTGTATTGTTACCACTACAGAATCCCCTGCAAAGCTACAAAAAAACAACTTTTATGTTCATTTTTTTCACTGTATTACCCCTTCATTACCCCAAAGTCCCAGAATCCTCCTCACTTACATTATTTTACATACAGTAGAGTATGGTAGTGGGGAAACATTTCAGGCAGCTCTTCTAGCGTTCAAAATATTTAAAAACTAATTTATGCCACACTTCAGTTAAGCAGTCTCCAATAAAGGAAATAATCTCTTTCTAACCTGTGATGACATTTGGCAAGTTTCAGAAAAAATATTCAGGACAAAGTCATAAGCCTTTGTTAATAGAGCTTTCCACTGGAAATGCTGACAGCTCCTTAAGCACAGTGGTGTGAACAGCACCTCTGTAATAAGCAGTAATTTAAAGGCTGTGCACTAGTTAACTATTAGTGCTAGTAAACAAGTGACCCTGATGGGATTTCAAATTAGAGCTTCAAGCAACTCATTTGATATTTAACCCTCCTGCTTTCCCACCTCATGGCAATGGAAACATTATTTATCACAACATTATTTAGCTCCCTCACTCACTCGATGGAAATAGAAATCAAATAAAAGCAGATAAAATATTTGTGACAATAAGAAACACCCTATTCCAACAAATTCAGCCATTTAACATTATTTTGGTGGTAATTACATCTACAGCTTTACACTGGCCTGTGTTGGCCATGACACCTAGCAATGAGAAAATAGTGTGCTATCCTATTCTGACAAGCAGCAATAATGCATCAAGACCAACTTTAAAATAATCATGTCTCCTTTTGACAGGAGACTTGTGTCATGAAACACACCAGAGTCTTACCACCTCCCTGCTCTGTGCCCTTTGGCTAGACCAGAATCAATCATACTGCCCTCCAAAAAATTGCTGCTTCTTCCTAACCTGAAACCAAGCCACAACTGACTGTCCAAGGAATGCCAATGACATGCTTGGAGTATGGAAGAGAATTTGATTTATAGTCTTTAAATCAAGAACTCTTCGAGTCCCTAAGCAAAATAAAACATTTGAACACACATTTATATTATCCCAGAAGATCAGGGAGGTCTTGTGTCATATCCTCAGTCACACATGCTGTGGTGTTGTACCACGTGAGCTGTAAACAGCCCTGAAAATTCAAGGAGAGAATTTCATCACTGTCACTTACATCAACCTCCTGCAGGTATATAAAGAAACCACAGCCCCTCCTCCTCCTGGTTCTCATGGTCAAATGCAGTAAGTTTTCACAGAGAGGTAACTCCTATATGCTTTTGACTGAGAGGCCAGGAAGTGACAGGATATATATTCATTTGATCATAATGCTGTCCAGCTCTCTTAAGCCCTTTAACCTCTGATAAATTGTAAAACAGAACGATTTTCACAGCAACCTTTCCCCATCTAGCTACTCCTTCAATATTATGTCCATCACTGCTGCCTTTGAATTCCAAGACAATACAGAAGCCTTTATTTTTCTTATATTTCAACACAACTTACAGTCAAGAGTTTTTCTGCCCATGGTACAAATGCAGTTCACATAGTTCTACATGTAAAAATTGTGTTATCAGAGAGAAAAATCCTATAAAATGTAGGACACAAAATGCACATCATTAACTGAAGAACGGCTATGAAAAAAATACTAAAGAGACAATGAAAGTTTTTTAAACAAAATATTTCTGCTCCAAATTGCTAATATTAATCAGATGCTTAAGTACCATTAGTATGTTAAAGAAAACTTTTACAATGTATTTTGGTCTCTACAGATAGTTTTGCAATGGCATTTCTGAAAAACGTAATTATTGTTCCAGCGAGATACCATGAAAATATGCATAGTTATCTGTTATAAGAGTAATTTTCAGTTGTAAGCAGATTTATTATGACTACAGAAGGAAAAATCAATGATACAAATAATCTCTAAAAAGCAGTAATGTTATATTCTTCCCACTAATTAAAAAAAAAAATAAAAAAAGGAAGAGGAAAGAAACAGAATTCCTTTGCCTGCTCAATGTGTGTTTACATTTTCCAAGTAGGCACTAATATGTCTTCATAATCAAACCCCAAAAAGTACTACTGTGTGTCTCCCAAATCTCATACCACAGACATAATGAGGCCATGACAGGTCCTTTAATTGTTAGCCAGCAGGAACTTGTACACTAGAATCTTGTCAGAGTTTACTATGATATTTTTATTTTGCATTTGATTTGACCTTACTGTGCTGTTTATAGCCCTTTATTCTGTTTTTAATAGGTTTACTATTAGAGAGAGGTAGTGACATCCAGAGGTAGTGTGCCCTTCTTCAAGGTGATATTCTTACAAGCATTACTACAAATTTGGCATTTTCAATATATTTTATTTAACTCTTTGCAATTAAGTACAATGCATAGTACATTTAAGTACTCCTGAGGCTGCATTATATTGCAATGTGGAAGAACTCATCCTCCTACATTTCCTTGCAACACCAATTATTTCTGCAAGAATTTTAGAACACTGCCCCCAGTTCTTTCTCAACGTCCCTTCCAGCTAAAAAGAAAACATTCAGAAACCTTCTTACTCTACCTATTTCTATGAAATCATTTTTCATGTTACGATGTAACAATAAAATGACAGAAAAATGCCAGCACATCAAACAAAAAATTAAACATGTTTCCATGTCAATTCACCAAAAGGCAAAATAACATTTCTCAGAAACTGACTCAAGCACTTTCTCAGAAAGTCAGGTACTTTGTTTTCTTTTTTCTCACACAGTTTTCCCTGTAACAAGATGAAGTGCCAATCATTCTAAAATGGATAAATGCTAGCTGAAATATCGAATCGTTACAGCACCAAGTCAGCATCATTGATTGTAATTTGATACAATTCCACTGACTTCATCCCTGTAGCACATGCAACTCTGAATTTGCTTCAGAAAGTTTAGGCATGCACTTCTACAGACCAGGGAGATACATTCTTAGTCCTGCACTGAGCTGCTGAATTGGTCACAGACATACACAGCCAGAGGTGTCTGCCTGCCTGCAGGAAAGCTGCTTCCAGCACAACCGAGCCAGACCAGCTGTACATTTGTACTGGTCAGGAGGGTTGGATTTGAGCTAGGGGCAGCATAGTTCAACAGGCAGCACAAATTATTTCTCTGATGTGTGCCATAGCATCACTCATTTGATGAGGCACAGGGATCAGCCTTGGGCACTGTGGCTGTCCCCAGCAAGACCCCGATACCTGTGCATACCCACCTCTGCAGAGTGTTCTGTCAGATACAGTGCAAAAACAGCACATGCTCCACTTCCTGTGATTTAATCGCTATCTGTGATTGCTTTCTTTAACATGCATTTTAAATTTGAGAGGGCAGAATGGTTTGCCTGTCTTTTGCTTTTTCCTGGTCCTGTCAGACCTAGTTCTGTTCATCCTCCTGCTGGTTCCAGATATCTGCTGTGTGAACCTATGCCCTCTGTTCTGGCATGCCATTTCTGTCTTGTGTCTCCAGAAACTCCTAGTCTCATTACCAAATGAATACACTTAGCAAAATTAGTCATGCAGCCCAGCTGAATATTTTTTTTTATTTTAAAAGTGCATTTGAGTCAGTTTACAGCTGTAGTCAGGTGCATTAGATCAGGACACAGCAAAAGATTTGGCACTCTAGCATATTTCTTTCACTGTGTTGTCTGACTAGCCTGAAAGTAAAGTATTTGCCATTTAAAATGTCTTAGAACAATAAGCCAAAATGAACTTTCATAACCTATAAAAACTGGCTTTGTTTCTCATTCTTCAGTTTCTTCTGTCTTTGTTTTGATTTGGGTTTTTTTTTCCATTAAGGTAAAGGTCTAATCCCATGAGGTACTAAGCAGGCCTGAATGTCATTAGTACAACAATCATTAAAAATATTCAGGCTCTCGTTCTGTCATTGGATATGGTCTTTTCTGGACAAAAATTAAAAATTAAAAAAAAAATTTTAAAAAGGAAACAGCACCAAACCATCCCTGATTATTTTACACCACTGTTGGACATCTTTAATTCTTTTAGCTAAAACTGAATTTATTTTTTTTTGCCCTGCAATGTTTATTCTAAAACCTCCATTTCCTTCTCCACATTTCCCTAGGCTTTCATAGGTTTTCTCAGACTCTGTTGTAAAATGCAAAGGACTGTATCTTTCATCAAAGCACACTTTGCAGAATGAGATGCTACTTTACAGGATAAAGCTAGTCACTGTCTCTGGTTTATAAAGCTAAAAAAAATAAGCCTCTTCTCATTTGAAAGTACCATAATAAACCCGAGCTATCATGACACATGACACATCATGTTCCTGGCTTATTCTGTTTGTGGGCTATTTACCCTTCTGTCAGACAAGTTTGTCTTCAACATGTGCTTTCTATATAGCCTACTGGTGTAAAAAATAATTATAATGTTTATTAAATTAAAATAATGAGGTTTATATGAACTTTCAATAATGCAGACAGGCAGACTATAACTGTAAACCACATGCTATATACTTTGGACTTTTACGGCTTTTAATTTATCAAAGGAAATAATTAGCACACTTTGTGGCAGCCAGTGATGGAATTTATTCATTTGGAAGCCATGGGTTTCCTGTCATTAAAACTACATCATGTCCTTCCTTTTCTATTAAACTTCAACTGAGGGCAGTAAGAAGTCACTAAAAGGAAATGAAGAGTTTTTTTGGCAACATTCACATGCAATGATTTAATACTGCTAAAAGATAGCAAGCCATAATCTATGCCAATAAGGGATAAGGGTTCCAATTACCACATTATTTCCTTTATTTGCTGCTTTGTTTGTGGCTCAATTAACTGTGATTTGCAAACTCACTTCAATAAATTTATTTTCTCTTCATTGACTTACTGCATTTTTCATTCCTAATTGCAAGTGCTTTTTTCTTTTTTTGTGGCAAATAAAATGATTTAGATCTTTTAAAAATACACATAGATCTATATGTAATAGGATATTACTTTTTTTTTCCTTTCATAGTGATCAATCACATCTCATTAACCAAAAATTCATTTTGTTATTATTAATGCTTTTATTTTCTTTTAATATTTCTTTCAAATATAAGTGCCAAAAGCTCTGGGGTTTCTTGAAGTCAAAAAGGAAACAAAAGTACAAATCAAGGTTTCCTTTCTCACCTACACACACAAAATACCCTCTGCCTTATGCCCACAGCTCTGAATGGCTCCTGAAGACCTAAACTTGCACCACAGAAGTAGCTCAGCCCAGAGCAAAGCTGACTCAAGGACACACATACTTTTTCTTCAAAGGAGGTCTAAAATCGAATTAGCATAGGGACAGACTTACCCTCTCTGTTACAGGAGTGGGTGGTCCTTGCAGGTCATGACCAAGGTACACCAGCAGCATGCTGCAGCTACAGGAATTTTATTAAGTGATGCCAGGAAATACTAAGGAATAGGGGATGCACAGAACTGTAAGGTTTCTGGGGTTTAAATCATAGAGAGATTAGTCAAAAATTATTCAAAATACATAAAACAGCCTGAGCTAGTCCTCAGTAAATCATGATGAAAAAGAATCTTCAACTGCTTCACAGCTCTATAATTTCTGGTGCTTTATGTTTGCTGTGCTCAATTCAGAAAAATTTCAGCACGACTTACAGTTTGAATCTTCCAGATCCATATTTGATTTCTGTATCTAGGATCTACCAGACAGCTTAACTGAGACAGACATTAGATATCCAGAATATTTATTATCAGAACCTATAAAACTGGGGGAGAGGAAGTTTTTAAAGCAATGTGCAGACAATTGTAAAAAGGGCCTTTACTGCAGGTCAATGGGAAATTGTTTAAATTCAAAAATATTTCCTTATATCCCCTAAAGTTGGGCAGTGATATTGCTGCTGAGTTTTCAAATTAAGATGTAAGATCAGAGCTAGCTAAGATTGTCATATTGTCTCCTCTAATTTGGAAAAGTAGAAGTAGGCTAGAGAGAAACCCATAAAAGAGACTTTATGACTCTCTTCAAGGCTGACATAGAAGCCAACGCTCCAGTCCTTTCTCCCAGCCTCTTGCAATTACATTTCCGCAGGAAGAAAGAAAAGGAATTAGAAACAGGATAATGTAGCTTTAAATCATCTCTCCTAGTCTTTGCCTTCTCCTGAGCTTTTTTAACATGCTCCTCATATTGTTTAGTGTGACAGAACAAAAAGCACAACTTGTTTGACCCTTTGTCAATAAAAAATCATTTTGTTCTGACATCCTATAAAAATCTGTGCATGAGCCTACTAAGCTGCAGTGTCTCCTCTAATTGGCAAGGAGCAAGCACTGTAAACACATACAGTAAAGTTCCCTTACAGACACATTTGAGGCAATTTGACAAAAAAATACTTATCATTGATACACCACAGTAACAGACAAGCATGTGCCACTGTGGAAAACAGTGAGGGTTACAAAATTGAGAGTTATTTCCTCATCAGATTTTAAAGTTCCTGGGTCAGCAGGGCTATCTTGCTTGGGTTATGTCACTTGTGTACATGAGCAGGTATGACATTGCCCAAAACCTCCTGCAGTCACTGCAATCCAAACATGAGAGTGCATCAGCACGGGCAGATCAGTATCCTAAAGAAGAGAAGTGTGTTAATACATTTCACCTGACAGCACTCAAAAAGGCTGAAACTTTAGCTGATTAATTATTCCTCCCCACCACTACCTTTGAAAAAGTGAAATCCAGGTATAAACTTGCTAAAGATCACAGTAGTTTTTAGCAAATACTTTAGCACTGTATACGTGAAGAGCAATTGCATTCTGAACAAGCATGTAGAAAACTTTATGTTTACTGAAAAGACAACTCCTGAATAAAGATGCTGTAAAATATTTTCAGCAGTAGTACTTGTGATGCTCTTACTGCAGCATTTCAAAATCCTTATGTCTGTAGCAATAAATTTAAATTTTCCTGAATTGAATACCTAGATAAATCACAACCAAAATCCTCTTTCGTTCTAGAATTATGATTCTTCAGCAATCTTATTTGAACATATTTCTACTTTTGTAACAATTTTTCAAACAATTTTTACTCTAGTACCATATGCTTTAATATTACTTAAATTTTGCAAGTCTTCTTAATGGAGATGTTCTATTATTGTGTCTATTGTTAAGACCAGTTAAATTGCAAAAGTAGGAAAAATACCTAAATTCATTTTGGATGTCCAGTGTGAGATAGCTAGGACCATTTTCAGACTGCATAGCACTAAAGCTATTTAAGGAAATTAAACAGTGGAAAATTTCAACTTCAAAAGTAAACAAAATCTGAAATAACTTGGCTCACAATTAAAATACTTCAGTAATGAAATACTACCATAATACCTCAGGCAGCTGTAGTCCATAATCTTACTCTTCCCATCTTCCTCTGCAGCACAGGCTTTCTGAGCAAGACAAGAGAAGAGGTTGCTTTATTATACAGCCCCTGGTTGTAATGTGGAAGGACACAGCCTTGTGGGAGACTTCATCCCAGGGAAGTGGAAAGAAAAGGGGGAAAGTATTCAAAGAGGAACAAGGAGGGGAAATTGAAAATAATAAAATGCTCCTTAAAGATTTTGTGGATGGCTGTCTAAATTGAAATATTTTGGTTCTCAGGTATTTAATTTTAGGGAGTATATAAACAGCTCCCACACATAAGACCAGCCTAGCTGACATTTTCCACTTTTCCTAAAATAGGAAAAGTAACATCCCCCGAAGTTTTACCTTCAAAGACAAACTCCCAGCAGCTTCAGAAACGTGGAGGCACTTACCATTTCAGCAAAGACAACCTTAGAGACTCAAGACAGGTGTCTTGAAAATAAGAGCATATGGTGAAAGCTGGGATGAGGCAGAGTAAGGAGCCACTTTCCCAGCACAAAGCTCAGTCCCTCAGAGCTTTCTTCAGTGATTGCACTGCTTCCCATGCTGCCTGTCTTCAATTAACACCTCTATTCCCAAAGTTCTGTCTCTTGAGGAGTGAAAAGAGCATTTTCTGCTCCCTTTTTGACTCAAGGTTCAAGAGAAATGTCAGGCTTCTTGGCACGGAGATGACTGAGAGGACACAGGAATGGGGTGCTCTCTTCAGTTGAAGCACTGTTAATGTTTCAAGGGCATTTTTTGCTTACAAACACAGAGGGTTTTAACATGGCACAAGCCATTATAGTGGATGAAGGGAAGTGTCTGTGCTTCCTCAAAGGAGATGTTCCCAACTCTTCCAGGGCTCTCCTTGCTTCCTGAATTAGACCCAGTCTGAAGAGAACATGCACCAACAGTGTATGTGTTAAATACCCCACTCCTCAGCTCTGCTCCCATTTGATCCTACTACTTGCTAACATGAACACAGCCTGAGAGGACCAAGCATCCCCACAAAATTTCATAGAAGAGTGACTGTGCCTTTGCCTTGAGTAATTTTTAGGAGATGAGTGAATTGAGAAAAACCATCTGTTTGGCAAAGAATTTAAAATTGTTATCCAGGTCTGTCTGTAGAACTGATGGAAAATCTTCAGGGGGATCAAAAACTACTGAAGATCACCAAAAGCAAGCTTACCAAAGATTTCCCAAATCTGGGAGGGTAGAGTTTGTTTCTCTGGCATCACTTTAAAGATTTAAAGAAAAACAGGAGGGGAAGAAATTCAGACAAATACAATTGATGCTTGTATGTAATTTGTCACTTCATTTAGTAGACACTGCAAAACTCTGAAGAACAGAAAAGTATGAGAAATTATAAGATTCAACTGTAGAAAAACATGTACTTTACATATTCCTAATATATCTGTAATAAAGCATAAATACACATTACAATGATGGAGATAAAATTCCTGGTTTTCTTTTTCATCTTCGTCAAAATCCCTTTAATAGTGTTATTTTTGAAAAAGAAAAAAAAAGATAATGCAGCTTAATCCCATTGGGCATCTTTAGGCCAAAATACTGTGGTTGACTTATATGCCATTACCCAGTAATTCTTTTTTTATTAACCAGTATTTTTCTCCAGTAACTGTCAAGTGCTAAATGCTCTACCAGTCTGGAACTGAGGATGGTTTTGTCACAGGGCTTTTTAGACTGCCTGTACAGCTGCATAGCTGCTCCAAAGGTTTAGGTGATCACTACTAGGTGGAAATGTTAACCTCCCTCAAGCCAGATCAACCACATGACTGATCAGAAGAATCAGCACACATCCCATGTATGAATGGTTTTAACTAAATCCACACCAAAAGTAACTTTTGAATTCATGATACATTCCTTAGCTCCACCATCTCCAAGGAACAGGAGGCTTTTTGCCCTGCTGCAATAATACTTCACAAGAAGGTGGTACAGTATTAGATACTGTTCACATAGAAGGAAAGATAATCTATATGGAGGAGAGGAATTTGATACTGCTATTATTCATGTAGATCTTTAGCAGTTCTCTATATTGCAACCAGGTAATTAATGTTAGGGATGAACAAACCTCTAGGAATAAAATTAAACCTAGACTAACTACCCTGGAAAATACTTAAAAACTCACAAGGTTACACAAGGTGAACTTTTTTTCCCTTTCCAGGTGCTATGTGCCTTTGTACTTTCAAACTCTGTGAAAAGAAATGTCAAAACATTTGAAAACTGAATTTTGAGCTATCTCCAAACTGTTCAAATCCACTTTTTAATCTAACTAAACTTCATCTAACAAAAACTTTTCTCAACCATAAGTAATGAAGTTTAGAAAACTCCATGTATAGATTATAAAAATGTAGAAAATCCTATGTATAGATTATAAAAGTACACAGTATTTTATTCTTAATATAAATTAACCTTGCATTGCTGACTATTATCTTTTTGTCTTTATAGCAAAATTAAACATGGATGATTACACAAAAAGGGCCCTAAAAGTCACTTTTTATAAAAATATGGAAAAATTTGCATGGAATACTGGATAATTTTTGAGTCAAAAATCTTAGATTTCCCATTTATTACAAATTTTAAATCTTTTGAACTGAGCTGCTTGGTGAGCTATAAATACCATCTAGACCTGCCATTTTCATACTCTTTCCAGGGTGTAGTTTGGCCACAGTTGGAAGCAGAATACAGCTTTACATGGCTCTTTTTTTGATCTAGCATGACTGGATTTTACAGTGTTAGATATTGTACTGCTTGGTAATTCTAATACAGTGTGGTCTTTTTCAGTTTTAATGTGGATGGATATTTCCTAGCATTGAAAAAATAGGAACAATAGAATTTAATTTTTTTTTTTTTAACAGATGTGTTCACTCAATAGAAATCCAAAAGGAATGTGCATGGAAAGGGTATTCATTCCTATAAATCATGTCCCTTCAGTCTAGTCTTGTTAATATGTTTTATGCTGTTAAAATAATGGCAGAGAAAGTAAAAATATAGATCTGAAATGTTAGAACAATGCCAGTAAGAAAATAAAACCAATTAAACCAGAAAGAAAAAAACAATGCAATAAATTTAAAGGAAGTTTGCATTCCTTGAATTACACAAAATGCTACAATGGCACAATGACAGTAAGACAGGAAAACATCTCTACTGAACAGCAGAAGAAACAATGGAAATTGCTACAAAAACTAAATAGAGTTCATGATACTGATACCAGGAGGAACATAAAGAAGGAAGAAGAAAACTTCCAAGGAAACACAATTCAGATGCATTTGGATTAGCAAACCACAAATCAGAAAAACTCAAATATTAATAAAATTCAACCTATCCAAACTTAATTTGGTAGAGAGGGAAGATAACAGTCCTATTTTCAGGCTGTATTATGTATTTCTGCACAAAAAGCATAATGCCAATGGTATTACAATGTGACTGGGCAGCACCTCTTCAGGCAGATGCAGATGTTTAAGCAGGGTGTTACACCGTGAGTTGGGGAGCTTCTTCAAATTCTTCTGATAAAAAACAGCATCAGAAATGAACAGTTGCTTATCAGCCAGGGTGTTCTCAGATGCAAATTACCAAATCACACCACTGCAATAATGTGATACTGCATAAAAAATATACTGCAATTGCTCCACAAGTGCATGCTGATGCAGCTTTGCATTTGAAGTAAAATCACATTTCATGGAATGTTACAGAATGATGAAGCAGCATATATGAGATTATGCATTAGCTTAAAGACTTTGTCAAAATCATACTGCCATGAGAACCATGTAGATAATATTCACATGAGCAGTTCATTTGAATTTTGTATCTTGGTTAATCCTTACAGAAAATCTCTCCAGTTAGTCTTGGAAGAGCGTGTGAGTAAAATTCAACTTCAAATTATAACAGAGGCTAAGCTATTTCAGAGAAACCTAAATCCTTGTGACATTTTAAATTGTTCTCAGAGTCTGAATAACCACTTCCCATAAAGGAAAAACTCTTGGGAAATTCTTTTTTCTTCTGTCTTCATATGATTCCATTCAGTACATGATGCTAGCCTTTCAGCTCTGAGTCCCATGTTCACTACCCAAAGAGGGCCTCAGCACAGGAGAATATAAATGGGCAGGTAAATCCATTTTTGCCATACAGATTAAAATAAACATTCCCAATAGAATCTGTAGTTCAGGTCTTTTATTGAATCTGAGAACCTTAAGGGTGTAGTCTTCATCTGGAGTCAAATTCAGTGCCTGACATACATATTTAATCTTAGTTCAGATCTAGTTATTTTTGTTGGCAGAAGAATTGGTGCTAAAATCATAACACATTCCAGTTTTCTCATTCTATTCCACTTTAGTATATGGATTATATAAAAGGATGTCCATATACAGTTCAATGAAAGTTAATGGGTCAAGCTACAATGTGTCTGAAACTTTACTATTCAGAACTCAAAACTCTTTCAAACTAACTTTAGAGAATGCCTGAGGTACTGAGACACTAGTTTATTTGTTTAGGCAATAATTGTCCTCTGCCTCCAGAGAAGCCCTAAAATTGCTTCTATGTTTAGAATCAAGATTGCTCTGTTAAGGCTGCTTGTCACAAAGTTTCACCTCTTTTTAGAACTGTTTATTCCCACTACCCTATTTTCCAATTTAGTCCATTACGGAGTTTGATTGATGTATCTGCCTGACACAATATAGCAAGAACACTAGAATCCTTTATCAGATGCCTTAGGCAGTACAATTACTATTTAAGGGTTACAGTGACATTGATTGTTAAAGGTTTATTGCCCGCCTTTCAGAACAAACATTATTATTTGTAGCTATTGAGGGGTTTAGTGTCTCAATTTGGAGGGAAAAGACTGTGTGAAAATACATCAATGTAAGAAATAGGTAGAGACTCAGTCTCTCGTCCCTTGGCAGACCCATGACATTCTGCTGGAAGTTACTGCTGTTAGTGACATGCTTGTATAGAGGAGAAACAGAAAAATAGTTTCTGGTCTTGTTCCATTGACTAGAATAAGGGATGATCAGCCTCTTCAGTGATGGAAAATTGGGTATTACTGCTTAATAGCCAGCACTACAACAGATACTGTCTGTACAAGAGGTGAGTCAGAGCAGCTACAGCCACAGAAAAACAGACTGGGAAGGGGACTTGAAAAGTCATCTGGTCTATCTCTTGCCCCAGGATATGATCAGCTCTTGAAAATGTTTGTTTGGCTTGTACCTAAAGACCCTCCAGAGCTGGGATGCCCCAAATTTCCCTACATAATCTCTTTTTGTGATTAACTCCTCCAAACTCAGAAAGATTAATCTTTCTGGCCGAATTTCAGCTCTGCTCGCTCTTGCCACAGCCAGCACAGACTCAGGTTATTACTCTCTTTCTTGCAGATCTTCATTCAGAAGCAGTGACAGGGTAGCTCCTTTGGGGAAACAGGGTTCTGCTCCTGCTCCTTTGTGCCTGCAACTTCCTGCAAGGGGCTGCTGCACATTTAGGAAGCATAGATTAGGGATAGCCATGATGGAATGGGAGAGGAGCAGGAGAGGAGATAAAATCTCCTTTATGACTGAACACAGTCCTTTAGTTCTCTTCATCCTGCTCATTCTATCCCTTTGAAGTTTAAAGTTACAATGACTTAATGACTTATTCCTGTAGATAACTTCATACCTAAAGATCTAGCTAAAAGAGCTGCAGGAACATTTAACTCTCAGTTAAACTAAAATCACAGCCTTTGCAAATATTAAAATAGCCAAAATAATAAATAAATTCATAGGTGTATGCATACATAGCATGAAGCTGGTTTAATTAGCATTTTTCTTTTCCTAGACGCTGTTTAAACAGCTGCAAATCTCCATTGATGTTCATTATTTTAATAGTTTCTGTGAGTGACAGCATTTTTATTATACATAAAACTATGGGTAAACAATCACATTCCATCAGTCCATTTGTCATATAACAGTTATAATTGACAGACTTCATGGCTGTCTTCACAGCATTTACCAGCAGCCACCAGGAAACATGTAAGTCTGTGTTCCAATGTGAATGATTTAAACTCATAGTCATTAAACTGTGGCCCATTCTCAAGCAATATCCTTGCCATTATAGTAAAAGAAAATACATTCTGCTTTGTTTTAGAAAAGCCCTAGAAAGGCTTTCTTAAAAAGTACAATAGGTTAGGAAAGAAAAATTGTTTTTCAAGGTAGCCAAAATCTATACCAGCTCCTATACCATTGTCCAGTGCTGTCCTGTTGGTTTGCTCTGGGTTTTGGTGATTGTGACAGAACAGTGTTCTCATTGTGGCTTTCCATTTTAAATTAACATAGTTTCCTTCCTACTACTGGGGTTTTTTAGGTGCTATATGAATTTCCTTTATTAACATTTCTCTTTTTTTATTAAAATTTCTCTTATTCTTCCTTTTCTCACTACTTTTAGAAACTGTTTTTCAGTGCCTGATTCCTCTCCCTGCCTCTCTCCCTAAGCAGCACCTTCCCAGAGATGCTCTCCTCAGTCTCTTATTTCCATGATAATGTGGCCCTTTGGCCTTAGACTGAACCCCCATCTTCTGCACGTTCATTCTTTATCCTCTCCATCAGAAGTGTTCCACTTGTGCATGGGGGGCACACAGTTCCTGACATTTGTGTCCTACAATTTCATAATAGGTTTCTTGCCAAAATAACTGAGAAGATATTAAAACATCAAATTGTTTAGACTCAGATATTAAACTTTCAGTCCACATTTCTTGAGATTTTCAGTTTGCTGGGACTTGTGCCAACATTTCATATGGAACTTCTTCATTTGCTTGTGTTTCCACACTTTGTGCCTTTTGTAGTCAAGCAATCCAAGAGAGGCCTGATTCATTTGATATCTCATCTGGTGTGGCCATCACAAATAGATGTAAGAACTCTGCTCAGAAAAAGAAATTTAATTTGGCCCTTGTCAAAACCTCTCCAGATTTCCTCTCTTCCCCCACTAGAATTAAACACTGAACATAAAGAAAAGTATGAACCTTCTCCATCTGCACAATTTGCAGAAATAAAAGTGATGGTGGGTTCTGTCAGCTGATGTAAATCAGCATGGTTTGCTCAGAGGTATTAGAGCCTCACTAGGGTGGCATCAGTAGCAGCTAAAGAGTTGGTCCCTGCATTTGCAAGACAGTTTTCAGATTATATCCACTGGGTATAAAAATCTGCAGTGTCTTTTCTGTTCTTGCCTTAATCTTTGTCCTGCCATCTGACCATTCCTCCATGGTCAATGTGGAAACCTCCCTGCTGGAAACACTGAGATCAAAGAATGTGCTACTGCCAAAAGCTGTCTGTTAGCAGAACATCAAGATGTTCTTTTCTACAGTTCCAGCTCTAGGTGGCTGAAACTTTTAAGTCTTTCCAAGAACCCTAAGTTTCTACTTCATTAATGGAAACAGCTGACATGTACCTGAGCTCTCATAGGTAGCTTAGTATGTCTGTTCATAGCTAAAACAAAAGACATGTTTTGAAGAGGTCCTTGATTGTTGGTTACTAACACTGGGAATTGTAGAAAATGTCACTGTTGCTGAGGGAGGTTAGTCAGAATTTCCTTTTCTTTCCAGATTCAACCCCTACAAGGAAAGCTGCTAGAAACAACAGTAGCAGGGAAACTATGCAAAAGATTTATGTATCTTTTAACTGTAATAAATTTATGCAAATTCATTTATCTTTATGGATTTATTTCTGGAACACTATGCCAAATATTTCAAGTCAAATTTTTATGAGGAAACTCCTTCAGATTAAATCTACTCACTTCATAAGGATTCTCAGCTGACTTAATTTTGGGTTCTATCTAAAAAAACCCTAACTTGTTAGGGATGTATAAAAGCACCCATGAATTGATTCATGCATCAAAGGTAAAATGGAAATTCTGCCTAATTTACAATCATAGAATCCAAGCATATCCTGAGTTAAAAAGGACATGTCAGGATCATCAAAGTCCAGCTCCTGGCCCTGCACAGGAGTGCCCCAAGAAGCAAACCATGTGCCTGAGAGTGCTGTCCAAATGCTTCTTAGTGCTGTGGCCACTTCCCTGGGAATAGGATATTTCTGTGAAAATTCCAAAATTACAGCAGATCCAATGCGCTCAAATCCCATTTTAGGTAAAACTTCCTTTTATGTGTAGTTCCTTATTCTAACATGGTTTCAATTTCTGATATTGCAAGACTTTCTATGTATAGGTCACATGAAAATTACATGCCATGAAAATATTTTCTTTTAACCTTGGAGTAAAGCTAATAAAGCTAATGTATAGTCTTATGCATTCCACAAGCATTTGTATTCTAGTTCAGATTAATTTGTTGTAGGTGCTGAACATATGCAAATGTATTATTCATTTAAATTTTTGTAATTATAACACTGCATAAAATTTTAAACTGGTAAAAAAACATGTCAAACATGATCTGGACAAACATCCTTGAGAAATCAAAATAGATTTCTTTTCTACTGGCAAGCAAAGCCTAGCAACACCACATTTAAGACAGCTACAGGAGATATGAGATGGGTAGTTTTTTCGATCAAGACTTTGATGTTTTTTAGATTTCCAGTAAAATCTAGTGGACTTCTGCCTGTAATTATATAAACTTCTGAAAGATATCACATTAGATAACTGCAGAGTTTAGATTCCTCATGTGCCATTTAGATCCTTTATGGATTCAGTTTGTGATCCCTAAGCTCATCTTCAACTGTCCATCCCTTCATAAACACCAATCTTCAAAGGACTCTGTTTTGAAATGAGGATTATTTGAATTTGGGTTCTGCTTCTGTTCAAGTCATCCTTCAACCTTGCCCACATTTTAGTGAGACTAATTTTCTGGTCCTTCTAAAGAGATAATAATCACATCCTGCTAAGAACAGCTCAGTTTCTTAGCTTGAAGTAAAGAACATGATAATATTGTTTCACTTGGTACAGTCTTCTCTTTCTTTCATTTCAACTGCCATTTATCGATGTCTCAAAGCACTACAATTCAGTTTATTTGTGTTATTAGGACTCCTTCCATGTAGATTAGAATAATAAATTTTAGATTATCTGTTTTCAGAAGCAGACATATTGCTGCCTAAATCTAACAAGGAGAAACTCTTGTTTTAAAAGGTCCTTTGTTTTAAGTGCTGGCATAGTTATTTAAAAAGTTGAATTTATGTTCTTCACATTTCCTTAGATATATTAAAAATTTATAAATTAAGTTCAGCATGTTTCCAGCCATCCTTCTATTTGTTTATTGAGACTGTTTTATACCATTCAGCAAAGAAAACATCATTTCTTGTTTAGCTGTTAATATGCTTCTGCTTTCAGAGTCCACAGATTTGAAACCAGTTTGCTTTTACTTTTTTTATTATCGTTTTAGGTAAGATTAATGTGTGTGCATGCTAGAATAATATTAATTCTATTAATTGTATTCATTCTATAGTCGTTGAAACTCTTATTATCTAGTAGGATATTAGAGTACACAATACAGATACAGGCACTGTGAGATTTGGGGTTGCTTTTTAATTATTATTGTTAAACCTTTAAATAAATCAAGCCTTGTGCCCTTGAAAAATTATCCTGCAACAGATTTCTTGGCAAAAAGTCTTGACATGGAAAAAGAATGTACAAAGGTGATTATCTGTTCTCTTAACTAATCATCACTTTTCTAAAGAGAAAAACAGTATCCTCAGCAGAATTTTGAGGAGTGGGAAACAGTTTCTGACCTTTCTCTGACTCTCTTTTAGGTCCAAGGGAAATCTGCTCCTCTGCCATGGTGGATAAAATGAAGGTAAAGGAACCCAAATTTGCCCACTAGTTCTCAGCAAGAAAATTGAAGGTGTGATGCTCCTGATGGTGGGACTAAGTGTATGAGGTACACGTAGTACATATATACATAGTATAGAGAGTCTTCAACTTTCCCTGTCTTCTGGGATAGTTTATCCCTACTGATTCCTTTTCCTTTCCAAGGAGCAAAGGCAAGTGGTTGTTCCTATGGAATATAAGATCCAAATACATTCTTTAACCAGAATGTTTTCTCAGCCTTTGGAAATCAAGAAGCCTAATCCAGTTTTAAAATAATTTTCATGAAGTAGCTCTCATATAAAAACTTTTCTTTAGATTTACGTTAGTGCATTTGCATTCATTGTGATTGATATTAAAAAGAAATCAGAAGGGCTTTTATCAAGCTTCACACACGCCAAGCATATATACATATTGAATTTCCTCTTTAAGGACCTCTTTTCCTTATCTGTACTCTTTCCCTGCCATCTTTATAGTCGATTAGAAATGAAAGGATTACCTTGACAACAGCCACCTGAACTGGCAAGCTTTTCCTTGTAATTTGTTCTTTTTTGGTTCAGAATTACAGGTTAGGGTCAAGCCATTCTGAGACCAGAGTAGACTGTAAAGAACACCCCCAATGGATTAGTCCTAATTTATTTGACCCAGGTGTTCCTGTAATTGTGACACACTGAAAAATTTCACAGTGCTTTAATGGCCCTTAAACTTACATTTCCACCTGCTCTTTCTGGCACTGTGGTATTGCTCACGTTCCTTATGTTCCTTTGTTTATTTAGGTGTGTTTCTTTGTTTCTGTATCTAATTTAGCACATTTTAAAAAAGAGGGAATAGTAAAATTTAAAAGGCTGGTAGTGAGAGTTTCTCACATTACCACCACATGCACTACTAACACACAGGTGTTCACCAGAGGAACAGGTAAAGTACAGTGTGAATGATATTCATAATGAATGTTTCCCCAGATGCAATTAAACATCTGTTATATACACTATGTAGCTCATTTCTTTCTTGCATCTCTATCAGAATAGGTTAAAATAGAACCCCACAGGGAGTTCCCTGAAACTTGCATGCATCCACCCATGTCTCTTTTGGTGGGGGGAAAGACAACCTCATTTCACTAAACAGCCTCATGTCTGAGAACTTCTGCAGTAAGATCTTTTAATATCTGATGCTAGAACCTGCTTATTCTGTACTCTGTGCTCCAGAAGACACCAATTCTGCCACATTTTGAAGATTGTTCAAGTAGTTCATAATGTGGTTGATGCAATCAATGACACTTCTGCCAGGAAACCAGATGAAGAAACCAGGCATGAGGAAAATTCAGGAACAGAAGAGGTAAGTGTAGCGAACTGAAGTCTAAAACACCCACATTAGAATGCTTTTCCATAATAACAAGGACCAAAGGGCCTGGAAGAATCTGCTGGTCAGTAAGACACACAAGAATAATGTTGCAAAAAATAAGTGTCTGTATAGTCTAACAAGTGCTTGTAGCTCACACATGCTAGAATCTGCTTATTTGTAGTGCTCTGTACCTGTAGTTTCCCCAAAATAGTAAAAAACCTGCAAGAATCAGGGTTATCTTCTTACAGAGTTACAAATATACAACAACTTATCTATTAATTTAGTTATATCTTTTAATCTTCTGTCAGGTCTTTGTGGTGTCTTTTGCTGGTCATTCTCATTGAGGACAATTTCTTCCACTAAGCCCAACTTTGATAGTATATAATAAACCCTGATCTAACTAGTGCTTGATTCTTGCTTCAAACTGACCTTGGCTGTACTTACATGTGCTCTTCTTTTGCATTTTATCCTCTCTGTTTTCAGCAGTAAATACTGCCCATGCCATTCTTTTCAGGTGTAACCAGTACTAAAGATTGACTTTTAAATCCTGTTCCCATTGTACAATCCCAAATCATCGCATTTTTCATGTCTCATTTTTCAGAAAACTGCCTGCCTTCCTTCTTCCTTCGACTGTCTCCAGCTCAGCTGCTCACAGTTCAGGAGGAGTCGTTGGCACTTGATGTTGCAAAATGTATGTAAGTCTTGCTCACATCCTCACCACAGCTGCATTTCAACACTGTAGCAATTTATTGCTTCACTGAATTTCATCTGCTTTGTCATCTTGGCGTTTATGAGTCTGAATTGACCGATGTCCAGCGTAGTAAAAGTACCAAGCATGGGTCAAGCATGTCTGACACTTGCACGTTGTTATCAGGGGGCTAAGCAGTTCAGCTCTCGATCATCCAAAGTCATGTCTTCCAATTCATCTAAACTGCTTAGTACTCAGTTCAAGAAAGTGTTGAAAAGTGACCATGATTGCCTTCTTACTTCATGCTAAACACTGACCTGAAGCTTTTGTTTAATTTCTGTCACTGTTTGCCATATAGTACATGTATCTTCTATAGAGGTTATTGTTTCCTGAGTGTTATTGCTGTGTGTTTTTTCCTGTTATCCATCATGGGTTCCTCCTAAAGGAATCTTTCTAAAATTAATGAAAATGTCTTCTAGCTCTATTTTCTTTCTTCCATCTCTTCCCCTCCCCTCAGTATTTGTTGAAGTTGACATTCTGGCTTGTGGCCAGAAATTATATGTTCTTTTCCAACAAACTCATTCCAGTTTGGTCTTTTGATCTTGTAGCTTTCTGAAAGATGTAGTGGAAAAAACACTAAATGAGATGAAACACATGTTTAGATATGCAAGTAAAAATGCTACAAATTTATTTTGGAATTTCTTGCTTATGGTTACTTACTATGAACATAACCTCTGCCATCACCTGCGTTTTCATAAATGGAAGTGCAGTAGAGCAGAATCTATCTACCTGTCTGAAGGATAAAATACCAACAGCAGCTGGGCACACCACAGCACAAGGTACAGGCCCAAACTTCCCTTAGCACTAGGACTGGGTTGAGGTTTTTTCTCTGGTTTTGCAGTGAGCCAACACAGACCTATGTGATAGACAATAAAAGACACTAAGATAGTCATCACACAGCAGGAAGCATGTTGTGCCTTCAAATTACACACCTGCCAAACATCCCACAGATTTTTATGGAAAATATGCTGGCTGGAGGGAAGTCTGTGAAAACTACAAGACTGCCTTAAGTACCAGTTCCATTCTCTGCTTCAGAGGACGACTTTAGATTATAGTGCTGAGCAGAGAGAGGAGTTTAATTCAGGACATACCACCTAGTTAGGAGTTATTGTCCCCTTTTAAGAGATTGCATCTGGGTAACACAGAAAGTAACACAGCATTGTTGGAGCAAACCTGTAGAGTACAAGAGTTGCTACTGAGGGTTTAATGCAAGTAGCATATGCATTTCAGGATTTTCTATTTCTTTATGAGGCTCAGAGCTGATCTCCTTCTCTGCCTACCCAGTTGAAGCTAGTTCATCTATAAGAATTCATTTTACCTGAAAGGAACCTAGCTCATGCTGGTCTGAGACCCTTGCAGAGCTTCTGGAAAGCTTTGCTGAAATGTCCCCTTAATTCACTTTATTACATCAGTATGGACACCTCCAGGGAAAAGTGAAAGCTAAAAACCCATGCTAGAAATCAAAAGAGAAGAGCAAAATTTAAAGACTTTAAAGATGGATGAAGGGAAGACTGGGTTGACCATGGGGCTAGGAATTTATGTACTTCAGATAGTCCAAATTCACAGGGGTCTTTGGTTCACTGGTTGTTCTTTTTTTAGAGGAAATAATTAGATGTCTTGCAAAAGCTTCTTATCTCCTTCTATTTTTATAAGAGAATACATAAACATGCAACAGACATGGAAGTGAAAAATCATTATTAACAGTGATGATTTCCCCTTTTGTTAGAACCTTTCTGTATTTCCTCTTGTGAGCCTATTTTTTTGGGGAAAATGGGAAAGAGGGAGAAAAAAATAGAAGGCAGAAAAATAAAGACACAAATTCATTTTGTTTTGGGGAAAAATGTGAGCAAAACAAATTTCTGTAGACTGAAAGAAAGATTTTTCCCTTTAAAATTGTTAGCTACTGTCCATATGTTGAAAAAACTGTTTTCATTTTTACCAATTTGGACACCTCAAGCAAACTTTTAGACTGTGTGTTTGCTTGCAGGTGGGTGATGAAAGAGGGAGAGATTATATTTTATTGTCATTCTTTCCCACATTAATACATATTTTTAATGCCCATAAGATAGTACTCAGAGAGCTTACTTTCTATTAAGCAGAAAATATTTTGTATTAGTAAATTACATGTTGGAAACATTAATTAATTTCAATTATAGTTTCAGCAGTGCTTCAGTAGTATTGGGTATTTTCATTTTTTTGTGTAAATATTTTATATCTCTCTTATATTTTCACATTCAGGATTGCAAATATTACTATGCTTAATGCCTCAGATTTTTTCCCTTTACACAATACCATCTTCTCTGACATATCCTGTCCCATTATTTAAAAGTGTAGGAACCATTTGGTGGCTTATAGTTTCAAGGGGCAGAGTCAAACAATTTTAGTGTTGAATTCATAAAGTTCTGTGTGTTTAACACTATAATCACCCTGACAATCCATTTGCTTTTGCTTTAGAATAGCTACATATTCTCACATGTAAATAAGTAGGTATCAGTTTGTATTATATGTGCAAAATGGTGTGCTCACTTTGTTTATCTTCTATTTCTGCTGTATTTGCCACTTGTCTGTTAAAATATCACTTTGGGGGATGAAGGGATTGAAAAATTTCAAAAAATCTTTTTTACCCCCTTGAAAATTTGAATTTTATCTACTTATCTGTGATTTTCTACTCTCAAAATTATGCTGTCTTAATGTTCAGGTAGCCAACATTCAGTCCCAGGCTAGAACGCCATTAAATTCAGATATCTTGTAATACTATTGAATTGGAAATCAAGATTTCATGAGGAAAATAAACCTCATTCTCACAGCTCCCAAGGATCACTAGCTCTCCTAGAGTTTTAAATAATTATGTTCTTAAGCACAAACAAGTTATCTAAGGTCACTTTTGCAATGTGTCAAAAGTTCTCCCTGCATTATCCTCATGCATGCTGCTGAACAAGTCTGACTGTAAGAGTGAGGCAGTATGGAAAAGAGTTCCTATTAAAAAAAAGGAATTAATCTTCCACAGTTTCTAAAATTTTGGTATTGTTGCTCAAGATTCTCTTATATATCCCATGCACTTGTAAGATATAGTTTTAGCATCACTGATGATTTAGACCAAAGAACTTCATCCCCTCACAAATTATTATCCATATCTATAATTTGCTTGTATCTGGGGGAGCTCTTATGATATGTGCTTTTCACTGTACAGCTCGAAGGAAGAAAAGAGGAGCTCACAGTCCATGCATACACACAGTTACAGAGCTTGGCAGAGATTGCCATTATCCTGCACCATGCATAAAGCTTTCACTAAGAGCTCCCTTCATCCACTAAATGAAGATGAATGCTTATTAGGAAAAAAAGGGCTTGCTGTGATCAACTTCCCAAAAATAATCAGAGTGAGGCACGCAACCTGAACATTAGGGCCCTTAATGGCTGCTTTGGAGTGAACTGAGGAAGGCTAAGGATCCTTGGCTGCTTGCACTGAGTCATAACTTTTTAAACAAGGCCCTAAGTCAGAGCTATCAGTCCTGTGGTGCTGTTTTCCTGGCTCAAGATAAGCCTGTCTCTTTCTATCCCAGGCTAGGGCCTGTGATTTAACATAGCAATGACAGCAATTGCTAGCCCCAAAAACATCCTTAGCAACTCTCATCTAACACAAATCACTTATTCTTTGTGAGAGATGAGTGAGTCATGCAAGTAACAGACGGCACATTAAGAGTACATTGTTAAAGTGTGCTTTAATTAGTTATGTGGCATATAATGATGTGGGGTCAAATAATAATTTAATTTTTGTGCACTATCCTTTTTTTGTACATTACCAGTGGACCACCCTCTATGATGAAGGAACTCTCAATAATATACAGGATACTTAACAGGATACTTACTAGAGAACATGAGGAAATTCTTTATTCTTTTGCCACAATAGCTCTTTACGTGTTTTTAAAGTGCTTTTTGTGTTATATAAGTGACTTTGAAAGCTGTGGCACAAAACTTTGTAAAATATCATTGGAAAAAAGAAAACAGATGCAAACCCCATGCCATAAAATTAAATGAGCTTTTTAGACAAAGTATAACATACCACTTAGCTATTAATTTTTACTTCTACATCATAAAAGCCTAAGGCTAACCCTTTATATATCTCTAAGCATACTGAAGTTGGTTTCTGGAAGAAAAATCTTTGGTTTGGTTTATTTTTCTTTTATCAAATAGTGTAATACCACACTGATTAAAAAATAAACCACACCAAAAACAACAAAAAACCACTTTGAAGTGACTCCATGTATGAGATGGATTTACATTAAATAGTACAGAAGCACATAAGAAAAAGTATTTTTCAAAAAATGAAAATAACTCACTCATGAAATAAACCTGAGAGCAGAAAAGTAAGCAAGAATCTCTAAAGCTTAGTTCTTCAGATTTTGAGCTGAAGTCCTCTCCATGAACATGGGATTATTATCTTATAATCAGATCAGAATTATGGATCAGCCCACTGAAATCAGGAGATTCTATCTTTGATGTAAGCAAGATTAGAAATTTTATACTTCATTTATATTGCTGTTCACATTCACTTTATTCACAGCATTTTAACATTTACTGAAGAGCAATGACACAAGAACTTGAAGATAAATCTGAAAATGTGTTGATTTCAGCTTCCATATTAGACAAATTTAAAGGTACAAGCAGATGTATACACACTTATACATTTTGCAGAGCACTGCTTCAGCCCTTACTAGGCAGCCATAAAGGTGACAACACTGAGACCCTGCAGAGAACTTGAGGCTCAAGCAGAACCCTGCAGAGATGCAAGTAGTCACTCTGTGTAGCACCAAATACAGGAACTGGGTCCTGGGAAAAAAGGACAAATCATCATTATTATTTCTCCTTAGGAAATGAAGCCTCACTTTGGTTGTTCTTATCAGTGACCACCAGTGGCAGTGGTGGGACCATGCAGAGATTGACAAGGTGTCCTCACAAGGGTTCTAATAGATGGAAATTCAGAAATTACAACTATTCCACGATATGGGGAGCTCTCTTCCCCCAAAGAATGTGGCTCCTTTCCCATGCAGTTTTTATGAAGCACATTTCTTTTTCATCTCATTTAATCCTTGAGCTGTCTCTTTGACCGATGACCATATTTGAAACTCTCTCCAACATTCAGACCCAGCACAGTCACAGTGAAAAGATGGATACTGACACTGTCAACATGGAAATCCAA
This sequence comes from Notiomystis cincta, assembly GCA_013398075.1. Lineage (NCBI taxonomy): Eukaryota > Metazoa > Chordata > Aves > Passeriformes > Notiomystidae > Notiomystis > Notiomystis cincta. Next base: position 115,291 of record VZRX01008586.1, on the reverse strand, counting down.
CTCCTGCCAGAGTAACCTCACATGTATTTCTCTCATGTACAAAGCTTGCCATTGTCTTCTACCCTCTTATCATCCTACTGGACTGGCAGTATAGAGTTGAATTTCTTTACAAATGATCTCGGACCTTCAAACTGTCACCCTATGTATTTTATTATGTGGAAGAAATAAAGAAGCTTCTTACCTCCTACATGCTATTCTGTAATTGTTGCCACTCTGCCAACAGATCCATTTTAGGGTATTAGTCTTGACACATAGACCACTTCATAATCTAAAATGAAATTATTTGATTGATTGCTCCTTATGTTTCTGCCTAAATGTGATTCTATCAGGATCTGGTGATAAGAATTTTCTCTTGATAAGAACTATGAACTTGGGACCAAGACTTTCACATGCTGAACTTTTTCTCTCTGTCCTTTGGGTAATTCCTGCAGCAGTCACTGAGGCAGTTGGTTCTCTTTCAAAGACCCAGAGACAGGATTAGCACATATCTACCTGGTACCAGCTTAACAAAACTGATTTTTTTTTATTAAAAACTAAGAATGATAATATCATGAAGGTTTCTGAAAACATTACTTGACATATAGATCTCCATCCCAGCTAGACATCATCTACAGCTCGGGTTTGAGGGTCAACAAGGCTATTTTGTATTATGCACAATACTTGAGTTAGAACCTTAAAAGTTCAGCGTTCCAGCATCATCATTAATGTTTTTTATCATTGCTGACATGAACTAATGAAGTACTAAACTAGACTTGTACTAATTCATATTAATCAAATTGTCAGTTTGGACTGCTTATCCTCTCTCCCATTTGATTTATAGATCTCATAATTTTCTTCATTCACAAATTAAGACGTATCAGTAGCATATTAAAACAGAGTTAAAAGTCAGCTGGATAAATTCTTTAAAGTACTCCTAGTCATGATGTATTTTGCAACTTTAGTTAAACAAAAGACATCTTGAAAGTCTCACTCTGAGCAGTCAAAACTGAGAAATCAGTTTAAATGTAAAGATGGCATTAAGGAGGTTCAGTCCATCCTTCATCCAGGTATTCCCTTGCTGGTAATAGGAAAAAAAATAACAACCTGTCTATCCCTAGCAGCTTGTAATATGGTCATGCAGGCCCATTAATGGAAAGTAAATATAATGTAAATCTTCTGAATATTTTATATAAAATACATAACAAATAACAAGACCATTGTAAAGATTAAGGTTGATATTCATACCTGTAACTAAAACTGGCAATTAAGCCTCCATTTTATTTAAAGATGGGCATGGTATTTTTCCAGACAGTCATTCAAAGCAGAAATCTAATTTATTTATCCACAGTTAAATTTGGAAAGAGGATGATTTTTTCCACTGAGGTTAAGGGAGGCTGGGATCTTAAATCAGACCTCTAAAGACAGAATATCTGTTATGTGAAACACTATATAGAGAAGGATCATATCATAGAGAATAAGAGCACTGGTAAATGGTAGGGGTATTCTCATGTAAAACTCCTATGAAGTTTGAATTCACGGATGAATGTGGACTCTGGTTTCTCAGCTGAGCATTTTGTAGCTTTGCTATTAATAAAAATTTCATTAGTATGTTGCAAAACCAGTATTGGTTCTCAACAAGACTGTTCTGAATACATTTCCAAAGCATGCGGTTAGGCCAGTGGCACAATTTCAAGTCAATATATCACTCAGGAGTACTGAAAGAGACCTCTTATTCTATTATTACTCTCAAATTACACTACTCCAAAAGTTAGTTAATTAGCAGCCAAGTATGACAGTTTCATCCTGTGATGGTTTCCTGTCTGTGAAAGGATATCAGTCTAAGTATGGTTGCTAAGATTTAGTATTGTATATCACAGTAGTGGGCTTCACGGCACTTGCAGATTGTCTTCTTGAGAACTCTTAAGTGTTTTGCTGAATATGTTCCAAAGAGCCTGACTTTTCAAAAAATGTGAATACTTAACACACTTGGCCTTAACACACGCAGTAGTTTTTGTAGCTTCATGATAATTATTTATACTGGTAAGAGAAGAGATGGATTACTAAACTCAATATAAAATAAAACTGACACAAACACAAGACAAAAGCAAAATCCAAGGTAGTCTGCTTTTTGGGCTGGGAATTCCATCTGTATGGTATTGAAGGAGAAAGAGAAAAAGATTGTAGAATGAAAGAAGATTTTAAAGAAACATACAGAAAAATAGATTATTTTAAAGAAAGTAGTAGCTGTGTGAGAGAAGTGGAAATTAGGTGGCAAGAGATACAGACTAGAGAAGACAGTGGTAAGAGAAGGTAAATATTTCAGGAAGCTTCTAAATAGTAGTACAGATTACCTTTTCCTACCTGGCTTTGTTGTAAAGATGACTGCACTGTCATTTGATAGTGAGCAGTAGGGTTTGCACACTGTTAACAATGTAAACAAATACATATGTATTTGTAACAATGTAAACAAATATATTTTACGTTAATCACTGCCTGATAGAGCAGATCACTAAAAGTAAACTGATTTCACTTTGAATAAAGCCTACATCAAATAGCAGCATTAGTTTAGATTGAGTTTAAGAAAAATCATCAAGTTTTTCTTGCCACTAAATTTGGAAATTGGAATTAACTTTTAGACAAAGAGTAGCTGAACATAAATTATAGTTCTTCTCTGTGGTCATCACATTATCAGAGGTGATGAACCCTTTATTTCATTTATGTAATTATGCAATTTACATTTGCAGAAAATTTCATCCAAAATTTGTCCACTGTATAATAAATTAGTTTTTATAAGAGTGATTTAGGCATGATAATTGTTTATTGCATATTTTACAATATGCAGATTATAAAGTGTTCTATTACATTTTTTCAAAAAGTTCAAAAAAAGTTAACTTAATGAATAAATAGAGTTGAAGATGTCTCTTATATCAGGTATGTGAATCCTTGTAGCTTGGGTTTTATGGACATTCCTGGAAAAATATTTTCTTTTTATTTGACTTATTTTGGTTTCTAAACTGGCTTAGAGCCAAAAGTGCAGCTTTGCCAGGGTTATCAATTTCCTTCCAACTTTGAGTCAAAGCCACTAAACACACAGTTTCCTATAATCTCATGGCTTTTTCTAGATTTAGTTTATTTTTCTGGTAATCTTGATTTATATTTTAACTTTACTAAACTTACTATCATATAACAGATAAAAGAGACTCTATGAGTCAGTCCAATTAGAAGTGGCTTAAACCACAAGATTTTGAAATCTTTGTATAGTCTTCTTGTGTTTTATCACTTGTTTTGCAACAGTCCATCCTCAATTTAACATCAGTGGCCATAAAACAGAAAATATAAAAGGCAGACATGAATATGATACTAAAAAATGGAGCTTTCCCTGTTGTTTATTGGAGAATACTAAAAAAACCTAACTTACTAACAACTTACTGACCTGTTTACTTTAGCTTTTTTTTATGGGTAATGCTAATCTTTGGGCTCCTTACTTGGTAGATATCAGAGCTGGAAACTGTTTATGTCCATTTTATCATCTGCTCATACTAAAAGTTGTTGCTGTTTTTCTAATGATTTCCCTCAAAACTTAATTTTAATAAAGCTGATTAGGTATGTGATTTCCTAATAACTATCATTTAATACAATGGCATATCTAGCATATATCTTACCTCTGGTGTCCATTAAGGCAGGTTTTCCATAAACCATGTCTCTGCTAGGAAGATGAGGCTTCACAAACAGAGGTTGCCCGAGACCCTTTGAGTAGGTTTACCTGTGGTCAAATCTCCAGGTACAATTATTTTCAATGTAAGCAGGTGGGAGCTGAACTGTCCAACTCAAGTGAGTGGGACTGAGTACTGGTCTCCTGTTGTGCAGCCAGACCTGATGGCAAGGGTTGACTCAAAACCCATAAGCCTGATGTGCCCAGGTGGCACACAGCTGTTTCTCACATTGCACATACAGATTAATTCTGCAGCTTCCTCCGCCTTTACCTAGAACTATTGAATGTCTGAAAGCCCATCCAACTCAGCTTGTACAGTTTTTTCTGTCTAATGAAGATTGCCTAATTTATATTCTTTACCTTTATAACCTTTGGCCTTTATTCAAAATAGTATTTAAGCCTGCTTGAGTCTAGTAGGAGCCAGCTGACATACTGACTGAGAACAGTTTTTCCCTGTCTGAAGTTTTAGGCTACTTTGAGACTACAGTGCAATAATAAATATAAGTAATAAAATATCATTATTATTTCATCAATCAGTAGCAGCCTGAAGAGTAAACCAATAAAATCTGTTATTCCTGACACCTCTAATTTTTTGCTTCAGTTACCATTTTTAAAATATGTCATTCATCAAGCTACTGGATATTTCCAATTCAAGAAGCAGTCAAATAAGCTAAAAAGCTTGTTAGCTAATGTCTGACAATCAGCCATACACAAAGCCTTACCAAAAGCAAGTGGCTTTCATTATTTCCAGTAGAGACTGAAAGTTACAGGATTAAAGAAATTGATTCCAATTATTTAGGATCCCATTCCAAGCACATATAATAAATCAAGCCATAAGTGGCATCAGTCTCACTAAAATATAGCAATCACACCTTTACCACTGAAGAATATGTGCTTAGCCATTGGCCATTTCTTTTTTCAGGGGGAATTTCAGGTATGTGATGGAATTCCAGCTACTTGTAGAAAGTCCAGCCACATGGTCATAAATAGAATTTTGTGGCGTGTAAACTTCGGATGACTAAGATTTGGTTTTAAAATAACAAAACACTCCATATTGGGAAATCTTTTTTAAAGTTGAGTGGTTCCTTTTATTCTCTATATATCAGCTTCCTAATGGCTTTTCAACAGTTTGAGCCATTTTCTAAAATTACCACAGCTGCTTCACATTAGTTATGGGGTTTTGTTGCTAAGAGACCTTCTGCTTGCTAAGTCTCACTAGATCCTTAAACTAGATTTTTTTGTTGATTGCATATTCACAGCAAACACTATCATGAAAAGAGAGTTGGTATAACTTTTCGTTCTAAATTGGTTCAAAGGGTGCAGAGAGTTTCAAATTAATAGCAGAGCTGTCTTAGGTAATACTGCCTCTGCCTCTTGACTAAGCAAGTCGCTGTTCTGAAGACTTCAGAATGTCTCGTACTGTCCTCTTCTTTGTTTTTCATTGCATGTTTCACAGAGCTGAATTTTGTATTTGTTTTACTGTTTTGACAATAATCATGTTTCCATCAACAAATGTATTTAAAAACAGAATTCATGAATTTCACCAGTTCACAAGGAATGGGAAGTAACTTTTACAAGAAGGAAGCAGGACATACCAGAAAGCAGAAAGGGCTGGTGGACTCAGTTCACCAATGTTCTGTTCACTGAGCAGTCACTTCCATCCAAGTGCTAAATACAACACATTTTGTGCTACCATTTAGATCTGACCACTAGTTTCATTGTTTGAACCATGAGGAAACAAGGTAAAAATCAACAGCAACTGGGTCCCGGAATTAAACAGTAGTCCCTGTCTAGAATAAACATCATGGAAAGTGAAGAGAGAGAAGTCTGTGATGGCAGGAGTTAAGGACAGACAGGAATACTTGCATCAGAAATGCAACCAGGACAGAAATATAAACTGGAGTAGACCAGTCCTGAAAGAGGGAGTGATTCACAGTATGTACCTGAGAAACACCCAACCAGTCTTTTCTTTCATGACAACTCAGATCTCCACCTCAACTGGACAGGGATGGTGACTTTCAGCTGAAAAATTGAATGGTGTGTGACAAAGAGATTCTGGGCTGCCAGCTCTCAGTTCTGGTGATGGAGAGTAGATAAAGGTCATCCATGGGGATATCTTCAGAATTGCTCTCAGGACAGGAAAAGAAACAACACATGGGACTTCTCTGGATAACACTTCCCAGAATTAGGAATGGGTTGACAAAATTAGTAATGTTGGAGAGTTTTTTTTTAGTTCTGGTTTTTATATCACATCACTGAAGGCTTGGGTTTGTGGTTCCAGAGTCACAGCACAAAATCCATTTCCTTTCCATCTTCCCTTCCTCCTTGTCTAAATGACTGGCAACAAGTTCATCGTCAGGTAGTGGGGGAGCAGGAACACCAATAGGGTACTTGAGAGTAATGTCTACAGCTGGTACCTGTAGATAAAGTAGAACAAAAAAAGTATTGTATGTAATTCAGAATAATTTTGTATAGGAATAATTTGAGGTAATATTTTGATTAGGAAATAAGACGTTTAGAAATTAAGTAGAAAAAAGTACAAATATCAGCGGTTATTGTGATGAGGAAATTGAGCAGGTTGAATCCTCATACCCATGTTTTCAGTTCTGTTCCACAAAGTATATCAAAGGATGAGAGATAAAACATGTTTGATATGCAGTTTTAAGGTTCCCGAGAGTTGAATCACCTAGCATTTAACTGGTTTATTGTTAGCTGCTGAAGCCTTGTTCTTGGGTAAAAAATTTCAAAGGTTTGGTATGACTGGAAAAGGCAACAAGATAGAGTGTGAAAATAGAATATAATTACTAACATTTAAAAACAAAGGAAATAATTTGGTTAGACATGGAAGAAGACTCTCTGGTGATGAAGACTGTGAAGCATATTCCACAGGGCTGGAGCCATGTCTATTTGACTATTTGAGTTTTCTCAGAATAAGTTTGACAAATATCTGTTGATGAGAGTCGTGTAGCAGATTCTGTCTTACAGGAGAGGAATAGTCTTCTTCAATAATACATGATATTCTTTCAATCCCCTGACAGAATTTGTTACAGTCCAGGAAGATAAACACTTAAAAGAGACCTCAGGGATTTTCATGTCTCACTTACCTGGAAGAGGTGTCACTGCTGGGCTGATCTCAAGTGTTACTGTAGAGGTAACCTGTGCAAGTAAACATAAGAACATGCATGGCAATTAACTCCAAGTGCTGTGAGCAACTGAATACAGTGGAGTAGGAATTATCAATGTAAAACTGGGTCAGAGCATATCACAGCCCTTATAAAAATGAAAGGCAATATTTGACATTAGATAGAGCTTCTCTGTTTTAATGCTATATTCACTATTTTTATGGGAAGGAAATTATATAATCTGAATTCTTTTCTTGAAAAGAAAAAAACCTATGCTGGTTTCAATGGTAAATAGGAATTCATGGATTCCTGGATGAATTACGCAGTATTTGGTTATGCTATATGTAATGTTGAAATACAAACTCAAGATTGGTCTATCCTGGAATAATGTTTCAACCACTAGGGAACATGACACTTTTATAAAAATAGGCCTGCAATTGAGATAATGATATTTCCACTGTATTATTTATTTGTTATGTCTGACAGTGAGCTTGGCCCTTTAGAAGAAAAGCTAAAAACTTTTTCTGCCCTGGGACTACACAGCCTTAGGCCCCAGTCTTAGAAAGATTTATGTTTGAATAACTTGAGCAATCGCATTGGGATTTAAACATAATACTGAATTTACAAAATTGGTGCAGGTGGCCAATGAGTGGGATTACAGTCCAGAACATAGAAAGAAGAATGTAACATGGCATTTGTAGTTTGACCCACATCCTAAGTGTCTCATGGAGCAAAATGAAAAGTTTGCATCTCCTCTGCAAGGAACTTATTTTCAAGACAAGATAGCCTGGAAGACTGAAAAACAGGGATCAGAGTGGAATGACGACTAAAAGAAACCTTGATTTTAACCTTACCAATCATCAGTTAAAATCTCTTCAAACATTGAATGCTGTTATTTACAATCATGTGCCACTCAAGTGGCATGCATTACTTAGCTGACTGTTGAGCTCATCAGTCTGGATGATGTGAAACTAACTTCTTTGAAGGTTTCTAAGAATTCATTTCCTATTCTTTTGCCACAGATTGCCTAAACTGGAATATTACCTATCTAAATTTATCTATAGAAAAAATTTCTAAACTTTCTTTGAACACTGTCAGCATAATAGTGAAATGTTCAACTATACCATGCGCATCCAAAAGAGACAGTACAAAATACCAGAAATTGTACTTTATTTTTTAACTTTTATTACTCTTGTCTTTCTGAACTTGAAAACTTCTTCCTCTTCATTGATTCTTATGGAAAAAGACTTAAAAATAACTGCATAATATTGCTCAAAATATTAGTAACCAGTGTAACAATTTAAAAACTATAAATGAAAAATAATGGTATCAACCATATATTTGAATTCTGAAGATGTCCTTCATGATACACAACACACACAACTAAAATGTAATATAAAAGTGCTGAAAAGACTTTTTCCACAGACTGTTTTATCTCTCCTTTTGCTATGTTGGTACGCAGCAGTTGACTGCAAAGACACAGCCTTGAAATACTTAGCAGTTAAGATCTGAATTCCCTCTTTTGCAGAACCTGGGTCTCTCTACTACCAGTCAGATCTACACAAAACATAAATAGAAAATTTTTGCCTCTCATATTTAACAAATTTGTCCAGCAATAAATATTAATATGTTTTCCCAGAAAAACTCAGGCACACAAGTTGATTCTACAAGCAGTATTTTCAACCATGACAGGGGATTTTATTATTTTCTGCTACACAAATTTTAAATCATCACTAACACTATTACTCTACACAGAAAAAAATATAAAATTTCCACAATAAAAATTTCTTAGTAACTGTATTATTGATAAACAGATAAACTGTATTATTGATAAACAACTGTATTGTTGATAAACAGATAAACTATGTTATTTCTGCATTTCTCTATGGTATAAATCTCTAATTGCAAAATAAATTTTAAAATGTTTTAAGCTCTTTGTTCCTTTTATTACAGGAATTACTGTGAGGCTTTCAAAGTAAGAGAATCTATTGCCATCTCATAATTTGTAACATTTTTGCACTTGAGAAAGTGAAGGTTTATAAAGTGAAACTTTTGCTCCTCTTTTTCAGACGATAGTAAGTACGGTGATGGGAACGGGAAAGATGGCAAATGATCATAGTGGACTTCCTTATGTGTCACTCTGTGGCTTCCTAAAGACAGGACACAGATTTCACTGTCCTAGGTGCTGTCAGCAGGGGCAGAATGGGTTCACCTCTTTCTCCAAGGGAGATCTGGGGAGCATCACAATGATATTTTCACTGTTATGCAACGGTAAAAAGCTTCATTCCTTCTTAGGTCCTAAAGAAAGAAAGTAATCACATGAAATAAGTAAAGCAAGGACTGAAATGGTGAATTATTTGGCAGTAGTTGTCTTGAAGTTGGAAATCAGGCTAAAAATGTAAGTCAAAATACGTGAGAAGATATCTTGTCGTATTTTCATTACATTCTTATTCATTTGTCCCTATAAAGAGAAAAACTTTCGGTTTTGCCAGTGGCATGAAGGGAAAAATTAAAAACAGAGGTTTAAAAGCTAAAATTACTGCCAGATATTTTTAATAGTACCCTTACTGTTGTTGTTTACATTGTTTAAGAACTTTCAGCTATTTACATTCTATTTTAATTGGAGAGAAATCAGAGCAAATCCTGTTTGAGCAGCTTTTCAGTCTGCATAGAAAATAACAAGTTAGAAATTTTTTCTAATATTTCATATTACAAAAACATATTTAAGCTCATACGATATTACAACTGAACAACAAGAAAAAGAAAACTGTGGATCATATACCTTTAGGTTCTTCAGTTTTAAAAACCCACAACATTTCCCTGAGGTTTTGTTGGTTTTTTTTATTTTGAAATTTAAGTGTCTGAAGCAGTATTTCTTTATGGAAATTACTTCTAACCATCACAAAGTTAGAGTTTCCAGACTTTGTGCATTGGTATTCGATAGCAGTACCCAAATCCTTTTAGAAAGCATGCCTTCCCAGGGAAGTACTTCCACTATCCAGAAAAATGTTTGCTCTTTGCAGTCTAGGTTAATGGACATTAGAGGAGATGTATTTTATGCAGAAGGAAAACAGTACATTAACACTGTGTTCTTGCTCTTCTGAGCTGAGCACAGCACCAGGATAGATCACAACTTGCACACGGGATTAACAGGTCTGAAAATAATCTTACCAACTTTCTCCCTATTCTCCATGTCAAATGTTGATTGGCTTGTAAAAGGGTGCTTCATAGGCTAAAAGCAGGAAAACTCCCACTTTTCTCCATTTGGCTGGTGAAACTGCTACAAGTGCAAGCACAAGTTTCTTATTTCGAGGACACTGGGAGTTACTGAGGTTCTCAAGTAAGTCTAGTTTGCTACAGCTGGGTTCAGATGAAGGAAAATTACTAAATGGCTCACCCTGAGTTATCAGTACTGAAAAATATTTTTACCCCAAAACAAAACCTCAGGAAAAGGTCTTTATCTTATCATAAAACACAAACAGTTTATTGTTCTAATTTGTGTTGTATCTGTAGCAAGACAAGTCTGTGGAAAACTAGAACCTTGTTTGTACAATGTGAACCCAGTGTAAAGCTGGAATAGAGAAGAGATATAGCAATTATTTGAGATTTTTTTTCTTCTCTAAATATTATTTTGAGATGATTTTTAAATTATTGTCTGTACATGGCAAAAAATTATAAGTAAATATTTACACAGTATTTAATGACGAAGATGAGCTACGTAAGTAAAATAACTAAGACTGTAAAACTACCAAGGCACTCCTCAGAAATATTCTCAAGAGCTGGTAGTGGAGGACACTCACCTCACAACAAATTAACTAAGTTTTTTTGACACGTAAAAGAAAGAAGAACTTGCATAATAATCCTTCTACACCTATAACCATGATTCAGAGATCATATTTAAAATTAAATCAAATAAATAATAAAACCAATATAGAGTCTTAAAGCACTTTCCTTCCCAGGCCATTCAAAGATGTGAACTGAAAGTTTTTGGGAAATATTCACATGATGGAGCCTTCTGAAAGTGGAAATTAAAAAATGGTAGAGAGGAAAATAGTACAAAATCTGAGAAAATAAATTTTAAATAATTTCTGGTAAAGACAAGGTAATAAAAATCTTCATTGAATGGTCATTCTACTTCTTCATGACTGCCTTTAAATAAACTTTGTAATGCAAAGGTGTTAAAGGTCAAAAGTAGAAGATCCTTTAGAGGACCCTGAGAAAGTGTTTTCTGTGAGAGATGCAAATTGATTACCTGAAAATCTAGCCTACTTGAAACCATTTTCTTTCATACATAAACAGTCTCATATTTTGATTTACAGGATTTTAAAGTTATTGGATCTTGAAATATTAAATTTTTCCCCTTTACAATGATCATATCAGTGCACAGTATTTTTTTGTGCTTATTATTGGTATTTTGCTACATTAAAGACATCATACAAGCACTAATGAGTTTTTGCACAGATTTAGAAGTGGTTTTTTAACTTCTCATGACTCTTGTACTCCTGAAACACTTAAATCCCTTTTAAAGTGTTACTTAGACTCCAAAGAAGTCTGGAGCACAGCATCCTTGCTGATAGATTATAGGGGAAAATTATACCTTTTCTGTGATAGAAATGTTTGCAAAACACCAGAAATAATAAAATTATGATCAATCCCTTGTATTTCTTGTTTCATACAGTATTAAAATTTAATTATCTTTTTACTTATATTATGATTTGCCAGAGGAAACCGGGAACCTTTTTCTTTAACTTCCAGGTCATATTGTGACTCCACTAATGTTAATAGGATGATCTCCCCTGAATGCACTGCATCAGGGCTGAAATGACTGAAGGCATTTATGACTCACAATGGCAGAAAAAATAAGGTACATGGCTGTGACCCCACAGTCCTCAATCTGTCCTGGACCTGTCTGAAATCAGAGCAATCTGTCAGTAGAACTCTCACTAGACCACAGAGGGTAGCCAAAGCTTAAATACTTATTTTTTTAGTTCTTTGAGATCAATTCAAAATAAAATTAAATCCTTTGAATTATTTTGATAATTACTGTGGAGCTTTTAGGTGCTTGTTATCAGCCAAAAATAAACTGTATTTTCAAACTCTGTAGTAGCTAGTGTCATTAGATGACCTAAGGGAATCAATAACACTATTTGGTTGGTGGTAAAATGTTTGATTGAATGACCATGACAATTTTTTGTCACTGAGTATTTTAATGGAACACTAAATTCAGTCACATAGCACATGAAATTACAAGTTGGAATTCAACTGTGATGAGTAAAGTGTGTTTCATAAATGAATAAGCATGGTGAGAAATATATCATAATTGGGTAATAATCATATTTCACTGGTAAAAAATCCCATACTATATTTCTTAATAGTCTGGTAACAGCTCCAAGTTAACCACCTATTCTTAAAGGCATTTCTTTAAAAAAAAAAAAACATAAAGGCTGATCTGTCTCCTCAGAGTTGCTCATGGGTAAGATAATAGGTGATGTCAAATATTTTTAGAAACGTGACTAATGGATAACTCAAATCCTTGCCCTCAAAACAGTCTGATAGTCTCAAAAAAGTGTTGAGTACCTACATACTAAAAATCAAGTTTCTCTGATAATTCTAGTTTATCCTTATCTTTTTTCTTTTGAAATTTTAGAATAGTAGAGGGAAAATAAGTGTGGTATCTTTGAGATAAGACTACCAGTCTCCCCTCTAGTTCAAGGGTCCAAATGCTGATACACCAATAGCAATCTACAGAAGCCAGAAGCGCAAACAATTATATGATTTGTTAAATACTTGCCTTACCCTAAGTTATGTTACTGTGCACATCTGCCTCTTGACTGCAGCAAGTAAAATTTTTCCATAGCTCTCCTTGCAAATAAAATTGGCAGATGTGCCAGAATGTCATGATTTCCCTAATAATACATTACCCTAGGATTTAGCTTGAAGTCACGTACAAAATCTTCAATTTCTCCTGTTGAGTGCAGACATAAATGTTTAAGAGTCCCCAAGGATGGTGAGAGACACTGGAAGGAAACAAAATCACTATGAAGATGATGAAAATATTGAAGATCAGCCAACATAGATAATAAATAACATAAAAGAAAGACCCTGTTCTCTAATGTTCCCTGAGAGCTATTCTAAGCACTACTTATGTCAGCCAATTGGCTGGGTAGTGGAAAGAGGATTCACATTGTCTGGATGCATCAAGTAAATAAAAATTTTCATCCAGGATGACTATCTTTTCATTGTTGTGTTCTGTAGGGAAATTTTATTCCATAACATTCTGATCTCCTCACATTTGGCTTTGTTGCATTAATAAATGTAAATTAAGCTTTTTTTTTTCACTTTCCCTAACAGCTGCTCTAGTACAAAGTACAGGTGGATCTGACATCTTCAGCTTTAACATTCTGCTGGCTGGTGTAGGGCAGGGCATTAAAAAGCCTTCAGAGGCAGGCTGTGGCCGTGCTCAGTGGCAGGCAGCTGAGCTCCCAGGCTTCTCTCACCACATTAGACAGGACAGGATTCAGCAGCAAGAAAATCGAGTAACTTCCAAAAATCACTAGGGATTATTGTGAATTCTTTCACCTCATGTATACTGTAGCAAAATATTTCTCTTTCTATCAATAAGAAAATTCTAATTGAAAGAACATTTTGGCATCAGTTTTACTGATTTGGAAATTTCTTGAGTTCTGTTTCTGGTTTATTACAGCATATGGGAAGACTTCTACTGTCAAAATGAAAGAGTATGGAAAGAAAAAAATAAAATTAAGAAAATACCTAAAAGCCACCTAAGTTTAAATAAGTCTTCATTGCTTGTGGAAACTGCATTCCTAGTTCTTATATTAATAAAGCAAGGATATGCAAAATTCAAGGTTTTTCTTACAAAATTATCTTCTCTGCAGTGCAGAATCATGAACAAAAGACATTTTAATAATCTAAGTAACAGAATCATCTGATACTTATTTAACTGACTTTTTCAACAGATCTCTTTAATGATCAAGTTAAAACTTTGCTTTCCTTGGAAAGCCTACCTTATTTAAGGCTTAACAAATTGCATTTATTTTCATATTATTAGATTTAGAAATTAAAACCTTAGCTTTGTCTTGACTAGCTGACATGACTGAGCCTGCAACAATCTTCTCTCCAGTAGGACTTCATTGTTGCTTAATCAGCATAGGCTCCCTAAACCAGGATTAAGATAATCTTTTCTTCCCCTCTGGTAGTTTACAGGTTTCTGGCTGAGAAAGGAAGCTGAGAGATGCTTAGACCAGGAATAAATCTGCTGCAACAGAAGAACTTTAATGGTCATTCCATAGAGAGGCAATAGATGAACATTAATGCTTGACTAAAGGGGATAATACATATTAGAGGAAAAATTGAACCCTTACTACTTTGAGAGGGTACAAACTGGGGACAAACTGAAGTCCTAGATTTTGAGAAAAGGTGAAAGATACCACATATGAGTCATTTCTCTCAAATTTCTTGCTCCCTGAACATCTCTTAATACTGGATTGCAAGGTCTCATCTGACTCGAACTCACATCTACAAAAACTTCCTTTTGAAGGGACAGTTTGACTCTCTGAATCTCTGCATGAATGTGGAGATGTGACCCCAAGGAATGGTTTGTAGTGTTGGGGTTTCAATGTCCGCTCTTGCTCAGTGTCATACAATAAATCACACAAAGATAAAGCACACACAGTCTCTACAGAGATGGTTGGAATCAGGGCTGCATAGGCTGGAAACCTTCTCATTTGAATTGGAAACAGAATCTGTTAGCTTCCTAAAAGGAAATACTGTGTGTAGACTTGCCCATTGAATGACTTCACTAAAATGTTAAACTAATATAATCAGAAACATTTAGCTATAATTTTTGCAGAGACCATTGATAGTACAGGCTTCCCAACCCTAAATGTGTTTTGCATTTGTTTAAGGTTTGAAATAATTGGGCCTGGTCTTAATTGTGCCAGTGCAACAACGAGTTGCAGAGTTGTTTTACTGCCTTAAAATACTTTTAAAGAAACTTAATTGTCTGATTGAGTTACTGTATATTCTTTAAACATACAAAGGGAAAGAGAATTAATGAAATTACTCTCTTACAAATAAGGAGAAAAACTTGCTCATGGAAACTTTGTAATTGTTCTGGAGAAGCTTTTTTGAATGAGGTGCAAGGATTCACATTTGCTGTGCACTGACCTGCTGTCCCTCTGCTGAGTGCCAGGTGGGGAAAGAGCAGGTCTTCTGCAGTCACTGATATCTACAGCTCAAGTCCCAATCTTTCACAAAGTCACAAGAAAGACATCCATTAATGCTGGTTCTGTGTTTGTTTCTGGTATTTATAACTTGAGAAAAAGTGCACTATAATTAAAGGTGTTAGGCAGAAGGGCAACAAAAGAAGGGCTAGGAAGATGGGAACCTTGGAGGCAAGACTATCAATAGCTAGCAACCTACAATGTAGAGGAAAAAAGCCTGAAGGGGAATACGATTTGGGCTCACAAAGTCATTTATGTATTGTGAGCTAAGCAGAGAACTCTTATTCAGCTGCTCATTCTGGATAAGAATCAACAAAGTCCATGAAACTAGTATAAAGTTGGTTTAAAACAGGTAAAAAAGTGATTATTTTCTCAGCAGGTCAGGACATTTTGGAGCCTATTGTCCAAGGATGTTGTGGAGGAAAGCAGTAAAATATGTTCAAAAAATTTATTAGAAAAAAACAGGTCCATAAATGGATTCCAAAATGACTGGGAAGGACATTCTCTCTAATACTCCAAATTCATCAATCATGAATGCTGGAGGAGCATGAGCTTAAAGAACTGCATGAAGTAGTCAGCCTTGTAATCTCTTCTTAAATACCTCATATTGCTACTTTGTGAGGCAGAATGCAATGCTGGGTGGAGCACTAGCCTAACCCAGTGCTTACTACATTCAATGGTCTTTGGACATGACTGAAAGGGAGCATGTGGTGTGACAAGGGTTTTAAAACTAAACTGAAAGAGAAAAGTGTTTCAGTTTCACAAATAATGCAAAAATCATTACTTCCAACAGTGACACTTAACTGTTTCTGGAACTGCTTGCCCCATGGTCATGGTGTGATTCTTGGGGTATCTGCACAGGGCCAGGATTTGGACTCAATGATCCTTCACAGATTGTCCACTAAATGTTACTTGTAAAATTTAGTAAAATTTTAATACATGCATGTCTTCAAAAATGGATAAAAGTGTTCAAGAACTTTGCATCCTGAGGATTTAAAAACACTAAAAAAACCCCAACAAAAAACCAAAAACAAAACCCTGAAAACAAACAAACAAAAAAACTCCAAGCCCACTTTGGGATCACTATGTGATGGTGAAGCAAGCCTAAAGTTGGTCAGAAGATTTCATTTCCTGGAGATATTTCAGTTTAGGTTTTCACAGAAAACTTCCTGAGACTGTCTGAAAAAATGGAAAGAATGTTTTTCCATTTGAAGTAATCTTTTTCAGAGAGCTATCTAAGCAAAAAATATGATAAAGCTTGTCTGTAGGTGGGATTAGACTGAAGGACTTTCCCAGTCCCAGACCCACATCCATTTCACAAATCTCTGTGTACAGTTTCATACTACAGGGAGCAAAAACTGTTTGCCCCTCCAGCATACTTGTGTGGTGAAAATAGCAGAGAAGGATTTTGAATCCCTTTCAAGTTTTAAATGTGCATGTTTCCAAGATAAGGAACGTAAGGTTCCCAAGTTGCATAAGACTTTCCAGGCAGGGGCCCTGAGTGTTGGAGCAGAGCAGGATCCTGCCAGGGAGCACAGCTGTGCCCCAGAGCTCCCCTGGTGCTGGATGCTTTGCTTGCCCTGAGTATGAAACATGGAAACTAACAGCACCTCTGAGCTTGCAGTTGCACCTGGGCTTGGATGCCAGCACGCATCTGTCACTGAGGGCTGCAAAACTGTGGCAGACGCAGCAACAATACAAATTATTGCACAGAACAAACTGTCTAAATGGAGTAATAAGACTATGGGATTTTCATGAGCACAGAGGGTTGTTAGTCTCTATAAAATACCACCATTCCAGGAAACAGATTCAGATCTTGCCCGAACTCTACCACTCTAAGTGATTTTCTATGTCTCTGAGCCTTCCTCTCAAAACATTTATTTAAATGTTAGTGGTTCCATTGGATTCCTTGTTCTTTTTATTTTACATTCATCGTAACATCAGTCAATCAAAGAAACTTAGATAACTTTATCACCAATTCAAAATCCCCTTTCCATTCTCCTTTGTGGAACCATCTAGCCTGTGTCTGGTATTGTTTCTCTCTGTTCAGCCAGCTTATCCAATCTTGGCTGTTTCCTCTGGTATAATCTTCCATGTTTGTGACTCTTGGGGGACCCGCCTTTCATTTTATTGCCCCACCCACTGGAAAATTCTTTGCTCGTTATTTTATTTTAAAGCTTTCAAATTTTCAATAGTCTGACTTATTTCCTCTCCATCTCTCAAGTGTTGTGAAAGCAAAAAAACAGATAAATGTATGAAAGAAATGGTAGTGTATTGATACTGATACTCCTGAATTTAGGTATGCATGGCAAAGAGATCTGAGCTCCATAACGTACAAAATAAAAGTCTATGGAAAAAGAAATCCACTCCTTTCTTCATCATGGAAATACCAAGTCACTGTGCATTCACAAGTGGGTTTTACTTCAAAGTTGCATGTCATGCAAAATAATGAGTTGTTAGTCATGACATTTAAGAAAAGGATTACTGTGAACTTATTTTAAAAGGTAATCTTATTTCTCTTACTCACGTTGACTCATTGGTTATGACATTTGAGTTAGAAACATACCATATAGAGATAACAGCTCAGGGTGTTATTCGTAATCAGTGTCTGACAAACACTCAGTAGCAGGAAACCAAGACAACGGGAGTTGTCGGCTACGCTTGGTTTGGGGGCACAGGACAAGAGTGCTTAGTTTTAATCTTTGACCTTTCAGTAGAGGATTATGGAACAGGCAACCAGATAAATATTATTTTGGAACAAGCAAAGTGAACGAAAAGAAAATAAGGCTTGGTCTTCCATCAATAAAGAAATGTTAATCCTTAAACTTATGTAAATTATAGGTTCATTTTGTTTCGCGGCACAAAAATAATGAGACTTAAAATTTCATGGAAGTCTATCAGGGATTTAGTATCTAGAAGCGGAATGACCTTTTTTTAATACTGTCAACTTCTAAAATAAATATGGAGGAGGAAAGAAGTAGTCAGTACCTGAAGATTAATGTCTTGAGATATGATTTGGGGGACAGAGAACAGTGCATAACTACATAAAAATGCAACAGCTACTAAATGCAAATTGATTGTGATATGTCAATGGACATGATCCTGATCAACATCCCATAATGTTATATGAAGCCTGCATGTGACTGCTGCAGCAATGGTGTTAAACCCTCAAGGAACAGGGTTATAACAGCAATGACTCGTCAAATGTTTGGGGGTTTTTTAATTAATAGGTGCATTGTGTTTTCCCACAGAGATATTATCAAAATTTTTGAGCCCAACGAAGCCTGGCTTGACTAGCCAGATCTCTCTGAATCTTCTCATGAAGGTTTTCCCATTTCAGATTGAAGTACTGGGAGAAATTGGTCAATCAATTTAAAATACAGATGTGTATGTGTAGTTAGCACATCTCTGCACTAGGAAAATTCTTCCTGCAGCATGAGAGAGCTTCACTGTGAAAAAGCAACAGGCAACAGTTTCTGTTCAACTTTCTGGAAATATATGATTCCTTTTCTCAAAGTTGACCTTTTAGAGATAAAATTATTTTGACTCAGAATAGTCCAGCAAACTGTTTATTGTAGATACTTAGACTCAGGAGGAAGGGATGAGGAGGAGGGGAAGAAATGTTCCAGATTCTATTAAAACAAAGCAAATGTCTGAGTAAAAAATTGAAGCTCAAGTTTATCATAACAGTGAGAATGCAAAAGCCCTTCCCTTGGACACCAGATATTACAACTAAAGCATGTGAAACACATGACCAAACAACCATTTCTTCCCTATCTGTGTTAATGCAAATGGAATAAACATTTCTCTTAATAGTTTTCTAACACCATTTAATTAGAATATGTCTTAACCGAAACTACATATTGTTGTATATGTAAAGAAAAAAAAGCAATGAATATCAAAATGATCAACAAGGTGCAGTTTTCACTTCCAAATGCCTTCCCTTCTTGGTATCACACTGACTTATTTGGCTTATAAAATCTTGAATGCATGTCAAAATTTGACAAGTCAGACTGATGAAATTTTAAAAGACACTGTTTATATGCATTCTAGTTGGAAGATATATTTCACTTTTGCTGTCAATTTTCCTTCTTAAGTACTTTCCTAGAATGCTTAACTAAAGCATAGAGGAACAGTATGTTCCATCCATATGTGCCTGTAACATCCACTTGAGGTAAAGCACTGTTTATTTTAGGATCCATTTGCCATTGAACTGTGGAGGGAATGTGATACATTTCTAGATTCAGTTGTAGAGTGAGAAGGGCAGGTGATAATCAACTCTTTATCATCCTTCTTTAATATTTTAGCAAAAAGAAAAATAGAATTTGGAGGTTTCTCATGTGAAATGTTCCTACCAAATATGAGATTAGATGCTATCTGTCTCTTATGATAGTATTGCTTTCTGGAGCCTCTTTTCAGACAGGCAGCAGCAGTACTTTGGCTAAATAATTAACAAAACATTTCACTAAAGATAGCAACTTATTTACCAGACATTTGTTATGCTATTTAACATAATAAAAGAGAGACAGAGAAGACCTACTGGTGGCCCGGTGGGTTGACCCTGAAAGGAGAGTAACCTCGTCCTTCAAGTACCCTGAAATAGCATTACATGTTGCAAAGTTTTCTGACCAAATTGCTTGAGCACGATAATAGAAGGAAACAAGTTTGTGGTAGCCAAGAGAATGTGTCTTGACTGACCACTGGGCCAGCCAGCAAGCACTTTCTCCTCTTGGCCTGCCAGTTTGGGCTAGCAGGTTTTTTATGGCTATTCAGACACATATGAGTAGGTATATATAGACCTTATTAGCCTCTAGAGAAGCCAGCCCTGAGTCAGTCCATAGTTGTCATCACAAGCATACTCTGCTCCCTTACAGATAATGAGCCCTTCTGTATTTGGAGAGATAAGGAACAGACCACAGATATACATGGATGTCTTTGCCAGAGAAAGCTGTGGCCCAGCACAAATAGTACCAAGTAGGACCTGATAACCCCAGAGGACCTGACTCCCCGTGATCAGTCATAGCAATCCCCATAATGTCAAATACTGCCTCTGCTGCTTGCTTTTTTTGCCTATATTGGCCTGGGTAATGAAGAATTAATATTATAATTATCCTCTCATATTAGGCTAATTACCAACAGAAAATGTCCTGATGGTTACAACATTTTAAGGACACAAAGAGTAGGTACAATGACTTTGAAGATTTTCAGTAGAGTGTAAAGCTGTATTAAATAAACTAAAAAAGCTTCATACAGCTTCAACAAGAACATCTGAGCTTGTGCTACAGCTTTATTGGCCAACATGCCAAGATGACACCTGTACTGTGGAAATGAATAATGCAGAAACCATAAGGGAGACTTGTATTTGCAAGACCTATCATGCAATTGGTAATATACTTTCTAATTAATATTTTCTGATTCTATATTCCCCCTGGAGAAAATAATTCCAAAATTTGTTTAACTTTATTTTACAGAAAATTTTGTGCTTTCTTATATTCTGTACCTCCTACAAATGTAATTTTGTGGAGATTATCAATACGGGCTAACATGTGGAAAAGCCTTTCAGTGGAGCAACTTTTAAAAATGAATCATCTCATTTCCAGAAGACAAATCAAGCAGTGCTGGCCATGTGGTGGAAAATATAGGCAATCTGGCTGGATGTATTATGTCTATTTAAAGACACAACTGGAAAATAAATGGGAAGTTTGACACTTCCATGCGTCACAAGTGAAAAGGCATAATACAGCCCTTGTACATAGAAATTGGGGGCATGGTGCTTAGAACTATGGGCAGTGTTCTCTTATTACTTGTGCCCATTACAGGTATGAGTTGCCTCATGCAATTCAACAGATTAACTGTTCCCTCCTTCCCCTGTGTGCTCAGGAAGCTGGCATACATTTCATTAATATTTCTAGCCTCTAAACATAACAAGAGGATTCAAGTAAAATGCGTTATTTATGTGGTTGTGTTTTTTACTTAAGTAACAAAGTTATGAAAGGATGAAATATTTTGTTGTCCCAGTGTTTGCACTATTCTTCACTTTCTGCTAGATGAAAAGTTTCAATATACTACATGTGGTACCTTTCAAAAAAAACAGCAATTAAAAATAACTGAGTGGAACATAGAGAAATTCATGTTCCATGGAACAGCAAATTGTTTCAAATTGGTGGTACAGAGCTACATTGGCAGCATTGCAGTTATTAACATTGCTTTCTCAGTTAATCAGGAGAAAACTCCTTCTGGCAGCTCTCTGTGTGTATTTTCATTGCTTTCTGTGGCACATATATACAACACAGAATATAAATTGGATATAACATGGATATGAAGCAAAGGCGTGAAAACATGTACTTTTTGTGAACCACAACAAGTACTTTCTAAATGCTGAGATTCATTGTGGTCTACAATAATTCCTGTTCTTAATTTGTATTGTAATTTGTTCTTTTCTTCTTGTACTTCTAGTATTATGATGTTTTTCCCTTTCTAAGTGGTATAATTATGCATTGAAAACCTGCATTGGTTTCTTTCGTATAAAAACATGTATTGACATTCCTACACACAAACTTGGAAAACCTTCATTTGCAAATTTTTATATTATTTATAACTGTTCAGAACACATGTAGACTACAGAAACAGTGGAGGTGGATAGATATTGTGATGGAATGTGGTGCATTCTCTAGCATACAAAATTATACTACTCTGTTACATGACAACCTGAGTTGTACTTTACATGTTTCCAACTCTAACTTAGAAGTCTGGTCTAGTGATTTTTGGAAAAACTGTTCATGTTGTGGTTTGCTCATTTTGGATATGATTCCAGCATGAAGCCTTCTCTGCAAGAAGTAAAACTTGTTCTAGCTGCTCATAAAATTTTCCCCAGAAGTGTTTATAAAAGCTAATAAAACAGAAAGTGCTCATTATTTTTGATAAGCAGTGAAGGATTGGAAATACATATTTCAATAACAGAGCTAAAGCTATTTGGGAGTAAAGAAGGATATATGTGCATTTTTAAACTGATAAGTGTTTCTCAAAAACATGAATTTTCATGAGTCACTTACCTCAGAGTTGAAAACTTTAAACCTTTCTTTTAGCTATGGTTAAATGGAGGGAAAATACACCAAGTCCCAGCAAATGTCAAATTCAGCTTTAAAATATTGGGATTTAAAGAATGTATAATACCAATAAGTCTAAAACTATTAGGGCTTCCTAGTGAGAATATACAGGACTGGTTTATGTAGTTTTTGACAGAGAACTTAAATTAGCCCTGCAACATGGATGGTGTAACTTTTCCTGCTGCCTGGGAAAGAAATGCTGTCAAGCTCTAAGTTGTGGTGATGGCACTTAGTCTGTATGAGTCTAATAAAAGGGCAGAGTGTACGCATGTTTCTCCGATTTTAGATTTTTTTTCTCTTGGTCAGAACTTTGAAGTCTTTTTAAAGCTTTGTTCTCTTCCTCTTTTCCAGGCTAATAAAAAGAATTATTATTACTACCACATTTGTGTCTCTTGGATTTTATTTTGGCTAATGCAAGCATTTTTACAACATGATCTTGGACAAAGGAGCAATTAGAATTAAGGAGCCTTATCCAACAATTACAGCACTTATTGCAATTATAATAGTAACTTAGTAAGTTGATGACTTACTGAGTTACCCAAATGATAAATTTTTATTTTGTTTTTAAAGTCAGCAAAAGCTTAATGCTAGAGTTTTGTAATGAGCCTGTGGTAACCAGATTTGTAGTCTGAAGCCTTCGTCTGCCACACTGTTAGCCATCAAAGGAGCCCTGTCCTACCAAGCTTTCTATTTTCACAACAGGATATCTGGTTTCTTTTATGAGGATACAGCTATGTTAATTTGGTTTAGTGGTTTGTTGGAGGTAAGCATGCTCTTCACAGCACAAACACCAAAATCCCCTTAAAGCAGTTCCTCGTTAATAGCTGGGGTCTGATTGGCAGCATTGCATTGTAAAGTGTGATTTGGTTGGATAAATATGTTTAGTCTAGTAAGCACTTTAGTGATTGAGTGTCTGTTAATGGATAAAGGTGGATTATGGCGAAACCTCTACAGGCTGTCATTGAGCACTTAGACTTGTGAGATGTCATGGGGGGAATGGAAAACAAACCGGCACTGTGGAAAACCTCACCAACTATAAAATATTTTAAATATTTGGTGCCATTTCAGCATTTAGGTTTAAAATCATATTTTACTTGAGGAAAACAAAGCAGAGCAGACTGTACAACTCATTGCCTTCTTGTTTAGCCTTAAAGAAAGCAGACCCATTACATCTGGGCATATTCAGAGAGAGATCTTTCTGAGCACATGACAGTCAAAAAGCCACCAGGTACCTAGAGGGTAAGTGCAGAGTAGCTATAACTTTTCCTAGGTGTGTACTGTAAATCTTTTAATTCACCAAGAAGCAATGCAAGTCTGTGCAGTTTTATAAAACAGTATTTTGCTTGCAGCTGTACAAACCTTTTTCTTTTTTTAACACCTTCTCCAAAACAAAGATTTTTGCAATGCCACACTTCCTCCTTCTCCTTCTAAACTCTTAGAGGAAGATCTTTCTTACTTTTAAGAAAGGTAATCTGATCCTCCATACAAACCACCAACAAATGTCACTTTTTTCCTCTACTAAGGTGTACACAGCTTTTTTATGAGGTGCTAAATATCAGCTTACTTGAGGACTTGAAATGGCCTTAAGGCCAAGTGGCAGATATTCAGGCACATACACAGAGACTCTTCCATTCCTGGTGGGTTTTAAAACCTGTGTGTCCTTATTGCTGGCCACGGCAGAGTGATTTGCTAAGTTTGATTATCCTACTGCAAAGTACAGCCTAAAGTAACAGGTGAATCCTACACCCAGATTATTTTAGTGTTCCTCTGAAATGCTTAGAACTTTTGTATGACTTTTTAACCTGTTAAGTTAAAAATATCCATGGGTTCTTCTGGGGGGGTTTTTGAGTGAATGGAGGTTTGTTATCAAGGAAAAGCCTGAAAATCTTCCTTCTCTTCTCTTCTCTTCTCTTCTCTTCTCTTCTCTTCTCTTCTCTTCTCTTCTCTTCTCTTCTCTTCTCTTCTCTTCTCTTCTCTTCTCTTCTCTTCTCTTCTCTTCTCTTCTCTTCTCTTCTCTTCTCTTCTCTTCTCTAAAGATATCAGACCCATGCCTTACAGTTGATAGCTACCATGTGTCAGTATATGTTCAAGCCCACAACATTTAAAAAAACTCTTGTGAAATTTTTAGAGCGGAAAACTTATTCCCACTTACTTTTGGGGTGTTCCTTGCAGCTTCACTGTAAACCAACATGTTTCACACACTTTGTTCATCTGGTTAAGATTGCCTCCACAGGAGGTTTACCTTTTGGTCGAGTCCAGGTTAACTGGGGGAGGTAAGTGACTTTCCATTGGTTAGGATCTTTCATGTAGGTGCTCTTCTAAAAGATATACTAAGTTTCAAATGTATTTCATGGACTTGAAAATAACCTAATGATTAAGTCAGTTATTTCTATTATGCTATCCTGAAGAACAGATGGTTCTTTTAGATGGTTATAAAAGCTATTTCTGGCCAAGTGGCATCCTGGAGATGAAATTCCTCACTAGGTTCTGGGCAACCACTCCCATACTGCAGAAACTTAACACAGAGAAAAACAGATTTGTAGAAAATCTTTTCCTGTGCTTCTTATCACAACTCTTCTTTCTTGAATGAGGTAATAAATCACCATTGCAATTATTGGTTTCATATAACACAATTGCCTCAAATCACAGAAATCTTGCTCTTGGCTGTTAATTGTTAGCAACAATAAGATCTAAAAAGTGAAGTATTTTTTTATAAATATGTAAAGATATGTTTTGTTGGATACATGCTTTTGATTTAGATACTGCCTGCAGCTTATTAGCAAAAAAACCCTGTACTACCTAGCATGCTAGACTAGTTGGAAATAAAAAATACACCTGAGGAAATTAAGACAGAAAAAAATTTTATTTATTTTCTAAGCCTTTAATATGTTGGTATGCCTTCATATAGAAGATCATCTTTACTACAAAGAAGGAAAAACAATGCAGGGTTTATAGAAGATTTTATTGTCTAAGCAGCAATGTGGAATGTCTTGTTATTTGTTCTTAAATATGCTAACCTAGCTAAAATCTCTGTTTTCAGAGAATTACTCACTTTTACAAGTCAATTAAAAGCTAACATGAAATTTTGGAAATTCCTTGGACAAGGGATGACATTTGAAAAAGGGTTGAGAAAGCAGCTTATTGACTGAGGAAAAAAACAGGACTTCTGGGTAATCTGGGGAAGCATAAGATAAATTAATTATTGTAGCAAGGTTTTGGATGGATGAGGAGAAGAAAAGGGCCAACAGTATGAAAATCCTAATGGCAGTAGAACAGGAATAATTATTAATAAAACCAAAAGAATATGTAAGAGAAAATAAACAGCAGGAAGACAGAACATTGGTGACTGGAAAGGAGCAGAACAGAAAAACATGTAAGAAAGGAAGGGCATAAGAGGAATAAGATGTAGATAATACAGATTTGAAATCATGAGCAAATTTTGAATGTGAAAACTGAAGACTGACAAGACATTAATGATCAGGTGATAACAGCAGAGTAATTTAAAGGTAAAAGGAAGGATGGAGAAGGTGAAGAACAAAGCTCTTTGAAGGAAAAGAAGTGAAAGATGCAGCAAGACAGCAGGAGAAGTTGAATACAGATGTGAGAGAAAGCAAATATTAAGAAAGCACTGATACTCAAGACATATATTTTGCAGTAAATATTTTTGATTTTGTATAATGGAGCTGGGAAGTAGATAACAAATACAACCTCGGGGAGGTTTAATTCTATGCCATGGACAAGTAATTTACTTTAGAAACTTTAGAATGTTTTAAAAGAAAATTCAGAAATGTTGGCTGGATAATAAGTGTTTAGTAATGCTATTATTCTAATGATAAAGATTAATGTGATGAATGAATTTAGGAATTTTGGGGTCAGTATCTTAAAGTGATGACAAGGACTTTTAGACTGACAAAGCTCTTTTTCTAGAAGTTAAACATAGCTGCAGACACTCAGGCTGTCTTGGCCTTCTTTTTCTAGCATTTCCAGTTTTGTTATTGCATCTTTCTTCTTCTGGAAAAGTAATAATTTTGAGATTTAGGAGTGTTTTTCTCTCCTAAGTTGCTGCATAGGGCTTTTGCAGTAAAGACAGGATGAAAAAACAGACTGCCTAAAAAGGGGAAACTGTAAAAACTGCACATAGGAAAGTGCTCTAGGTGCATGAACTAATCAAACAGGAGAAAACAGGCATTAAAGAGCAGGTAAGGAAGTAATTTAAACTGCTGTAATTTTAAGTAGCAGCATGCCTAAACTGGAGGCAAAATTTTTGAGCATAAATGGTTCCTTAATATTAAATAAACATATACATACACACAATACATACATAAATACTAGCTGGGGTTTTTAGCTGGGTAAATGGGTTTTTAGTTTTAGTCCCCAACCTTGGCAGTAGTTTTCTTATCTTGCTCCAGTGTAGTTTTTCTGCTTTGCTTAGCCTTAACCACAACACAATACCTCTGTTCCTGAACTGCAGGTGAAATATGTGCAGCTTTTGCAGCCCTTTTTCAGAAATACCCAGCAGGCATCCAAACACTTTCAAGCAATAAATAAGACCTCACAAACAAAAGCAAATTAAACCTTCCACTTCTATTCATAAAAATATATATGCAGCTTTATTTAACCAATCAGATGGCTGTTTGGGACACATGAAATAACTTGGTGGTCCTAGCCCAACTCCAACTGGACAGCTGTTTGGAACATAAAATTCTCCACCATAATTGGCTTTAACCAGCATCCTTGTCAGTGAAATAGCCAAGTTTTCTGGGGCCACAGAGACTTTCTCATAGCCTAGAGGTGGT
The DNA here is from genome assembly GCA_013398075.1 of Notiomystis cincta. NCBI lineage: Eukaryota > Metazoa > Chordata > Aves > Passeriformes > Notiomystidae > Notiomystis > Notiomystis cincta. Next base: position 88,333 of record VZRX01008586.1, on the reverse strand, counting down.
TCTTCTAGATTAAGCATGTGGGTGGCCTGTTGATAGTGGCACAATTTAAAATAACTAAAAAAACAACTTTATACTGTTGGAATTTTTTGTGCTATGTCTTTATTTTTTTTACAGATCAGGATATAATTCTACTCCTGAGATTCTCCTAAATGTTACATTTTTAAAATGTAATGCATATTATTGTTGAAAGGTGTTTTGGAAACTGTGAAACAAATTATCCTTTGGCAGCCAATAGCAAAATAATATAAAGATACTAGAATTTAATTCAATATTTAAACCATGGCTCATTGCTTTTCCTTAAAAAAAAAAAAAAAAGAAAGAGAAAGAGAGAGATTTAGAANGCCAATAGCAAAATAATATAAAGATACTAGAATTTAATTCAATATTTAAACCATGGCTCATTGCTTTTCCTTAAAAAAAAAAAAAAAAAGAAAGAGAGAGAGAGAGATTTAGAACCAGACTGGTTTATATTAGTGGAAAAGGAAGTGCCACAATTGCCACCTAGTTAAACCCAGATCTCCAAATTTATCCTGTGCTGGGAACAAATAAATTGTGGAATTGGAATGAAACTCTAGCTAAACATCTGAACAAATGCTGAAGTAGTCTAAAAGAAATTTTAGAAATTCTAATCTCAAAACAGAAACTAATGAAGAAGAATATACCTCACCCAGACTGAGAAACTGTTCAGAAATACTATGGCTAATGCCAGCCTGGAATAAACACTCTGCCTTTGCCTTAACTGATAGGACTATCACACATAATGTACCTCAGAAATATAAATTTACATAAGCCCAAATGCAATATGCCATAGAAAGTATCCAAGATAGCTCCAAACACTGTGAAATGAGAAGAGTGAAATGTATAAATTATTACAAAAACAAGCCCCAAATTCTCTAATTCCCTGTCGCATGTGCAATACCTTGGCACCAAATATAACATACAACCTGTCTGAAACAGCAAAGATTTACACTCACTTTGCACTAATGTAAATGCCTGTGCAGGGCAGTGGATATCTTGGCCCATAATGTGGAATTGTTTAAGTGCTACAAGAGAAATGTTACTGTAGTATTCATTTTTGAAAGTCTGCCTACTTTTTTCTTCCCCAGTTACTGCTTTTTAAAGAAACGCCTCTTTATTTGCCTTTTATTTTCTGTCTTGTGTATG